>VXBA01006396.1:0-39065 GCA_013399895.1 Serilophus lunatus | reverse complement strand
CAGGACTTTTGTGGGATTACGTCCCCCCACACCAGCTGCCGGGGGCTGCAGGAGCCGACTCTCTTTGTCTGGGGACAGCCCAGGCTCCCAATCCAGCATCCTGCATCCCGGTGGCCCCGGTGCCCCCGGCAGGGATGTCACCCTGGGGTCCTGCTCAGCACTGGTGGCCTGGGATGACCCTGCTGGTTTGGATGCTGGTCCCAGGTGGGCTGGTGCCAGGGTGCTTGTGGTCACAAAGGCACCTGGTTGAGCCCATCCCAGCATCACTGGGAGGTTTAGGCTGGATATTAGGAAGAGGTTCTTCCTCCAGAGGGTGGTTGGGCACTGAGCAGCTCCCCAGGCTTTGATCACAGCCTCGATCCTGCCAGAGCTCAAGGAGTGTTTTGACAATGCTGTCAGGCACATGGTGGGATTGTTGAGGTGTCCTGGGCAGGGCCAGGAGTGGGACTCTATGGTGCTTGTGAATCCTTTCCAATTTAGGATATTCCATGATTCTATTCTAGGATTAACCAGCCTCACCAGGGGCTCCCCGGTACCCCGCGAGTGAAGTGTGAGCTAAAATTGTATCACTTTAACAAGATTAATTGAGCACAGC
This sequence comes from Serilophus lunatus, assembly GCA_013399895.1. Taxonomy (NCBI): domain Eukaryota; kingdom Metazoa; phylum Chordata; class Aves; order Passeriformes; family Eurylaimidae; genus Serilophus; species Serilophus lunatus. The sequence goes on along the minus strand of VXBA01006396.1, from coordinate 38,470 downwards.
CAAGAATGGCAAAAGCAAAATTAATTCACCGAGAGCAAGGCAAGGGCTTCCCTTTCCACCAGCAGCAATTTCCATGTAATCAATTAGATGATGTTCCAACTGATATCCCTGTCAGGGAGTGGGGAGCGTGCCTGCTCTCCCCACGAGGGACTGAATATTCATAACGGTTGTTCTCGAAGAGTAAGTACAGGAGAATCCCCCCATATTCCCTGGAAACACCCTTGGGGTGTGCCCAGGAGGGATTAGCACTGGGGTGGCCAGTGGGAATAGGATGCTGCATCCCAGCAGACACTGGGATGGGGATGGAAATGGGGATGGGGTTGGGAATGAGGCTGGAGATGGAGATGGGGACAGGGATGGGGACAGAAATGGGCATAGAGAGGGGGGTAGGGATGGGAAGAGCATGAGGTTGGGAATGAGGCTGAAGATAGAGATGAGGATGAGATAGGGATGGAGATGATGGAGATGGAGGTGGAGATGATGGGATGAGCTTTTCCTGGTGCCTCCTGCGAGCTTTGAAATACACCAAGTTTATAAGTGCTTTACTGCATCCTCCTGCTTGATGGGAATTGGCATTACAGGGCTGAACAGGCTGGGTAAGTGGAGGAGGCGACCTTCCCAGTGGGCAAAACCCCCACGGACGGGGCTCTCTGCTCCAGCACGGCCTGAAGGCTGATATTCCCTGGATAGGAGCTGGGACACGGCTGCCTGGTGCCCTGCGTGTCCCTGTGCTGGCAGCACCACGAATCATTTAGGATAATATCATCGCGGCTGGATCCCCGGCTCCGGTCCCAGCCCTGCCGTGCTGAGCCATTCGCATCATCCCAGGCTTTTGGTTTCGGCTCCCGCCTGGATTTTTCAAAGGCTCTGGAGCAGCGAGTGCCCTTCCTCCCCCGGCCGGCGCACATTGTTCGAATTAGTGCCTAAATGAAAGGATATTGTTGGTTCCTGTTGGGAGATAATAAGCTCGGTAGCGGAGGGAATTTCACCCATGCAGAGAGAATTTGCCGGGCTGCTCCTGCCAGCACAGCCCCTCGCCGGGGTCCGTCTCGCTGGGACGATGGTTGATGGGAACGGAGCCGCCGGGAAGCAAGGATTTATCTTGGCATGCCGCTCTAATTGCTGGAAACTCTGCTTTCTGACCTCAAAAATGTGCCACTGCTCCCCGTCCAGCACGGGGGACCTGTGGCACAACCTGGGCACAGCTGGGATTGGCACCGAAAAGCAGCGGCTGTCTGCTCGCAGCGTGCCCATGAGCCTGTGCCCAAATTCCCATGGGATTTTGGCTTCCCTTCTCGCTTCCCATCCCTCTGCTTTCTCCCATGGCTTAAGGGGGATGTAAACCCCTCACCGTGCAATGGAAGAGGATGAAAGAGGATGGAAAATAAATCGAAGTGTTTGTATTAAAGCGTGGAGGATTTCAAACATATAGAAAGTGTCCTTTTCAGCCCAAAAGGCACCATTTTTCTGCTGGGGGGACCCTGGGCAGCACCAAGTGGCTCCTGGTGCCTCCCTGGGGCTGGCACACTGTGGCCACTGTCCCCACCGTGGTGTGGCAGGTGCTGGTGGGACCATGGAGCTCACAAGGACACAAGGACACAGGGACAAGTGTGGTGGCACCCTGGTGGTGCCAGGACAGGAGGGCACAGGGTGCTGGGAGCCCTCCACAGGACCTCAGTCTTCACAGCCTATGCTGGCCAGGTGGGCACCCTGCATGCCAAGCCCACATCCTGCCATCCCACCTGGCTGCAACCTGGACCATTATTTAATTGAGCATCCCAAATTTTAATTTTTTCAGCCAGATTTTTTCTGATTGAATTTTTAACAGATGTTTTGACTTGTTATAGGTGAAGAATAATAACTCAAAGTGTTTCTTGATTAGAGCTTGTTCAAAGTTCTCCAGTGGAGCTGTTTCCACATCAGAAAATCCTGACTATGTGCAATCAAACATTTAATTTCCACGGACACAATATCAGAGGATTCCTTCAGGTTAGAATCTGTTACAGTTATTAATCAAAGCAGTGCAGCTGAAACGAAACCTTTTATTGAATGTTGTGACAAAGGGATAAATTAAAGCATTTCTGGAATGTATCAGATTTGGGTCCAAGACTGAAATTTCGAAATCCTGAAGTTTTTCTGTGTTATGAGGTCCAAATGTGGAGCCTTTCTGTGTCAGGACAAGTGTGCAGCAGTTGGAGGGTGGTGGGAGCCATGGGGCCATCACGGTTCCATCAGCAGGGAGTGGTGGGGAGACAGATCCATCCACTGCAGAGCTCTGCCTGGGATGGGCCCATGGGCAGAGCAGATTTGGGGACTCCCAGGCAGGACTGGGAGGCGATGCCGAGGGGCAAAGCCACCCAGAGGCACTGACTGTGTCGCAGAGATCTCGTCCCTCCCCCTTCCTCTCCACTTCCCAAACAATTTCCTAATCAGACTTTTCTGTCTGGAGTTTATTAGTGATTCACAGGCCAAGAGGAAATGGTGATTTTTGGGTCCTGGTCTGATGAAAGGGGTGGAGTTGGCAGCAATGTTCCTCGCACTGGGCTTCCCAGCCCTGCAGCCCCTTCCTCCACCTCCTCCTCACCCTGGTGCCACCCAGGGGCTGATCCTTGGGGCTGGGGGTTGTTGTGGGGAGCAGGCTCTGACCTCCAGTTCCCTGCCAATGGTCTGGCCTCCTCAAGATTCCCAGATCCTCTGAAATCCAATCCTGCTGCAGATTCCTGGCATTTTTCACTAAACACGACACACCTACAACTGCTTTTGATTCTGATGGAAATAGGATGTGGGTTACAGGTACAAGTCAGGCGGTGGGATTGGCTGAGGGCTGGGAGCAGGGGACTGGGCTCGTCCAGATCTGGCTCCTTCTGCTCCTTCCCCGTGGTGTTTTCTCCAGAAAACCCAGTGGGAAATGCAGATGATGAGATGCTGTGTGAGAGGGCAGGAGAGGGATGGGGATGGAGATGGGGACAGGGATGAGGATGGAGCGAGGGCAGGGGTGGGGCTGGGCTGGCAGCGATGCTTCTCCCCTCCAGGAAGGCAGCTTTTCCAGCCCCTCTCCAGAGAGGGACGCCAGCACTTGTACAGCCCGGGGTTGCTTTTCTTTCTCTCAGCCTACAAAAATGCCCGGGATCTGTGAAAATAAGAGCATTGTTTTTAAATTCTGCGAGGCCAAGAGGACAAACCCTTTATAGCATCCTCACCCACCTCCTCCCTCCTTCAGCAGGACCCACCAGTGCTCCCGACATGAGGTTTTCCAGCCCTGCAGTCCCAGGGCAGTGTGGTGGTGCCAGTGGCTCTTGTTCCCATTGCCAATGTCACGCCTGAAGCCTCAACCACGTGAAGCCCCTCACAGCCAGGGATGTCCATGCCCTGGAGCCCAGGCTGTTGGCCCACGGTGCCTCCCACTGCTCTGACCCACGATTCCTGCTGGTTGTGGGGAGAGCTGCTCCCCAGGACGCCCCAAACCCCTGGTATTTACCCGAATGTGTTTACAATTACAGGGGATGCCAGGGAAGGCAGAGAGCTGGAGAGTCAGCGGCGGGGCAGCACGGGCTGGAGGTCAGCACACTGTTTACTTTAATTTCTCAGAGAGCTTTTTGGGAGATTTCCCTCCTCCGTTATTAAACTCAGATGAGCCGCTGGGGAGGTTAGGTCGCATGTGGTTCAGGGCACTTTTTTCTTTTGTATTTTTTTTTTTGTGTGTGTGTGTGTGTTTGCAATGTTTCACCCTTAACTCTTTCAGGATGAGTTCCCCTGTCTCAGCACTGGGGTGCTGGGATGAACCCCTCCTGGGTGACCCAGAGCGCTCATGGCATGAGGGCACCCGTCTGAAACCATCCCAGGATCGCTGGGAGGGTCAGGTTGGATCTCAGGAAAAGGGTCTTGCCCCAGAGGGTGGTTGAGCACTGACAGGCTGCCCATGGTTTGGTCATGGCCCCAAGGCTGCCAGAGCTCCAGGAACATTTGGACAACACTCTCAGGGACAGGATGGATTGCCAGGATGTCTTGTGCAGGGGGCACAAGACAGGTAGAACCTGGCGCCAGCACCCACCTGCTCCTTCCCCCCCAGCTCCTCACAAGGGCAGGGGGTCCCTGACCCCTCCCAACCCCGTGGTTTGTACTCTGGTGCCCACTTTGGGCACTGGCCACGGCCTCGACACAGAGCCAACGTCGTGTGGGCACAGGGCCAAGCGCCAGGGCTTCTTCTGGGACCAATTGTGTTGAAAGCCTGTGGCACATTGCATTGGTTAGTGGGATGCACAGCAGACAAGCAGCAGACAGCGGCTTCCCTGCACTGGGCAAGCACAGGGAGGGAGGGAGGGAGGGAGGGAGCCAGGCCCTGGGACTGAAGGACTGCTTCCACCACGGCCAGTGCTGGGGTCCTGCCTCCTGTGTGTCCCTGTGACAATGCCAGGTCTCTGCTGGTGCAAGGTCCCAGCAGCCATGGAAGTCCCATGGGTGCAAAGGGCCAGAACAGGCGCTGAGTCCAGGGAAGGACACTGCATCCAGGCCCCAGGAAACTGCCTTGGTGGAAAAATCTGGTCTCACTGCCTTCTGGAGAGGCTCTGTGAGGTCACTCCAGCACCTCTCTGCCCTCCAAACCCAGGATTCCCAGCTCCAAACCCCCAGTGCATCAGATCCTGTGCTCAGCCTTCTTAAATTATTTTTAATTTCCTGAAGGGAGAGCTTTTAATTTATTTCTGGAACAAAGTAGGAAAAGGGGAGAGGAAGATGACTCTGAAATCCGTTGCTAAGCCCCCTCCACCTCCAAGCCTTCCCTTTCCCACTATCCCCAAAGAAGCAGCACAGCCCTCCCCAGGTCCCCACACCCCTCTGCCCTGAGCTGGGGTTCCCTGCTCTGGGGTTCCCCACTGGCAGATCTTTGGGGTGAGGGGCAGCTGAGGCTGCGGGGACACAGGGTCGCAGGGGAACAGAGCTGTTTCCACAGGAAGCAGCAAATCCCGCTGGTCTCCAACAGACACAGACAATCCCAGGGCTGGGGGAGCCGGGCTGAACCTGAGCTGCATCGGTGCAAAACCATCCCCAGCCAGCCAGACCCTGCAAATGCTGCTCCCAGATCCCTCGGTGAGTCCAGCACTGCCCTGGCTCCCTGGGGCAGGAACCCCAAGCCCCCAAACCCGCGGAGCCAGGGCAGCAGGTTTGCAGCAGGCTCGGCCACATCCACACCCGCTGGGGTGGGGACAAGGAAAGCCCGGAGAGCAGCAAACCCTGTCCTGCCCCGGAGCCAAACTCCAGCTGGGCTTGCAGTTTCCTTTTGCCCTTGAAGTCTAAAGCAGAGACAGAAAAGGACTGTTTGGGATGTGCCTCTTGACAAACCAGGGAGAAGGTCCCTGAATGGATCAAAATTCCATCTGTGCTCTCAGTAACAAATATTTCAGAGTTCAGGCCACAATGGGAGCGAACCCAGAGCAGCACAAAGCAAAGGCTGAGCTGAGCCCATTGTGTGCCCAGAGCCCTGTTTCTGTCCTGCCCATTCCCAGACGCCTGAGTCAGCTCCTGCCTTTCCTGTGCGACGGGAAGGGTTTGTTCCTTTAATCCCAGGCTTCCTCTGGAGCTGCAGCCCGAGTGTCCCAGTTAGAGCTCTCCTTTTGCCCCTCTGATGGCTCCTCCATGGAGGTGTCAAAGCCAGGAGCAGGAGAGGCTGTTGAGGGGCCTGTCAGTCTGATAGGAAATTAAAGCAACTTATTTATCACTTATAAGTGATATTCCACTGCTCCAAACCCTCGCAATGTCATAAGGGAACATCTGCTCTCGGCATTTCTCTCCCACATCCCACCTCCAACAGTCCAGAGCTTTTGAGAGGATCTTTGTCTGCCCTGAAAGCACCTTCATTCCCTTGGGTGGGAGCTGCTGCGCCCAGGGTGGGCTTGTGCTGTGGAGCCCATGGAATGATGGTGCTGTGCTTGTGCCACATCAATTCCAGAGCTCCCACGGGATGGTCAAGGCCACATTGGGTGGACCCGTCAGGAGATGGGAACATCCCTGCCCAGGGCAGCTCTGTGGGTGATGGAGGGTCTGTGGCACCGGCTGTCCCATTGTGGCTTTCCAGCCCCACAAAGCCTCTTTATCTCCAGAAACGCTGCCGGTGCTTCATGTGACCCCTGTGCCGGGCTGGAGCTCGTGGGAACTGTTTGATGTTCCTGAGCCTTTTGCTTTCCCAGCGTGGTCATCCCAGCTCCGGGCAAAGGGAATAAAGAACCCACTGAGCACCCGGTACCCGCATCCCCCATGCCCACGGGGAGCTGCTGAGGCTCACGGGACCCACGGGCCGGTGGGAAGGAGACAGTGTGTCCCAAACCATCCCCCCTGCCCGTGTCGGGGCGCGCCCACCAGCACCCATCCGGCGCCGGGAGGTGGGTGCTGGGGGCGTCCAGCTCCTTCCCCCTGACACGGGTGGAAGTTCTCCTCTTTCCTCCCGAGGCTGGGCGGACACGGATGAGAGTTCTCCGAGGGATGCTGTGGGTACACATGGACCCACAGGGACACACACAGTCACGGCGACCCGAGGGCGGGGGGCACCGGGGGGCACCGGGGGGCACCGGGAGGCACCGGGCAGGACCGGGCGGCACCGCGAGTGGCCGCTCCGAGCATCCCTTTCCCCCCAGCATCCCTTTTCTCCCCGCAGCATCCCTGTCCCCGCCAGGCATCCCGGTCCGCCTCCACCATCCCCGTTCCTCCCCACCAGCATCCCTGTCCCCCCAAACATCCCGGTCGCACTCCATCATCTCTGTTCCTTCCCCAGCATCCCCTCTCCCCCCCGCTCCATCCCGCTCTCCCCCCGCAGCCCCGCCGGCGCCGTCGGAAGTGCTGCCGTGACACCTCCCCACGCGGGGCCGCTTCCGCTCCCGCTCCCACCCGCGGCGGCGGCGGCGGCTCACGGAGCCCGGGGCCGGCACCGGGGCTGCACCGGGGCTGCACCGGCACGGTGAGTGCTCGGGGCCGGGCGGAGCGGAGGGTCCCGGCGGTCGCATCCTCCCCATCGCCGCGGACCCCTCCGGCCGGGCTGGGGGCTCAAGGGGGCTCAGGGGGGCAGCGGGACCCCCCCTCGCCGGGCTGGGAGCTCGGGGGGATTCAGGGGGAGCTCTGCGAGGGCTCTGCGGGGCAGGGATGCTCCTGGGCTCGGCCCCCCCGCTCCGCGCATCCCCCCCGGCAGAGCCGCCCGGCGCCGCGCCTGCGGCGGGGGAAGCGCTCCCTTGGGATGCAGCCCTTTTTGCGGGGTGCAGCAGTTTTACCAGGGTGTCACCCAGCCCTGGCCCGAGCAGATGGCAGTGTGAGGGGGCTGCAGGACGGGGGTCCGGCGTTCCCAGGCCTCCGGCAACGCCCTGAGCTGGGCACGGGGTGCCTGCCCCCCTCCTGCTGCCCTGCTGCTGCCCGGGGTCACACCGGGACACTCGATGCGTTCCTTCCTGGGAATGTGTGTCCTGGCGGGAGGCAGCTGAGAGTGGCCAGTGACCAGGCAAGGAACGCTGGGACAGCCTTGCCTTTCCTGGCCCAGTCTGCTCCCAGTCCTGCAGAGGAAGGCAAGTGGGGTAACTGGTTTGTGGGTTGGCAGAGACCAGCCCCCAGCCCAACGCAGGGTTGGTGGCAGAGGCTGTGCAGAGGAGCCCAGGCAGTCTCACCTGCTGAAGAACATTTTATTACTGTTGGAAAGCCAGCTCCTTCCAAACACACTTCTACCAGCATGGAATTAAATGCCACAGACCAAACACTGCTGGAGCTGCGTCCCTCTGCCCCACGATGCCTTCCAAGGGAAGCCATGGAATTGGGCTGGAGCTCGAAGGGAGGAGAGATGGGTAGGAGATGCCTTTTTGAACTCCTGCACCAGGTGGAAAGTTGCTCCTGGATGGGTGGCATCCCTGCCCGTGCAGGGACGGGAGTGGAATTAGATAATCTTTAAGGTCCCTTCAAACCCAGTCCATTCTGTGATTCCATAACGCTGACTGGGGACACGCTGAGAGCAGCGGCCAAACAGCCCGGGAGGCTGAGCCTGTGATGGGGCCAGAGGTTTTAAAGAGGTAAATAAAGCAAGAGAGCGTTTTCCCAGCCTGTAGCTGCCCCGAGCTCCGGCCGTGCCAGCCCTGCAGGCAGGTCATGGGTCCCCGTCTCTCTTGCAGGCAGGACACCGGCGAGATGTTTGCTGTCTGCCCAGCAAATGCCCCGTTCCGGCAGGGCCGGGGGGCTCCTGCTCTGGGCACGGCCATCCCTGGAGCCGGGCGTGGGCAGGACTCCAACTCCAACTTCGTGGGAGAGGTGTGTGACAGCAATGAGAACTGGAGCCGCCCAGCGCCGCGGTCCCCGCAGGAGGAGGGCTGCAGCCGCAGCGAAAACACCGCAAATCCGTCCGATAATCTGCTGTTATTAACGCAGAGACAGATGGGCCAGGGCCAGGGCCAGCCCGGGGACGCCGCCCTGGGCTCGGGCACCGCGCGGCTCCCGGAGCAGGAGGTGCGCAGCCCCCCCGAGGGGGCCGAGGTCGGGGGCCAAAAGAAACCCCCGAGCTCCCCCGCCGAGGACAACGGCTACGCCAGCAGCTCCCTGAGCATCGACAGCCCCGACAGCGCCGGCAGCAGCACCTGGGACCCCCCCGGCCCTGCCCCCCGAGCCGGGAGCCCCCCCGAGCCAGGGCCATCCCAGCCCGAGCCGGGCACCCTCTTCCCGGCGCTGGTGGAGGCCGTGCAGCACCTCCAGGACAAGGAGCGCTTCAAGGAGCAGGAGAAGGAGAAGCACCACATCCAGCTGGTGATGTACCGGCGCCTGGCCCTGCTGCGCTGGATCCACGGCCTCCAGCAGAAAGTCGTGGACCAGCAGAACCGGTTGCAGGAGAGTTTCGACACCATCCTGGATAACCGCAAGGAGCTCATCCGCTGCATGCAGCAGGGCCCCGCCTGCCTGGCTGCCACAGCCGCCCCCAGCCCCTGAGGTGCCGCCCCTGAGGTGCCACTGGCCCTGCCTGGCCCAGCCCTCCCCCCCTGCCCGGTGTGGCGTTGGCCGGTGGCATCTCCATCCCGTGCAAAGCGCTCACCAGGCCCGTGGGTGCCCATCCTGCCCTGCCCATCTCTCTCCAACGCAGCCAAGAGTCCCCAGACATTCATCTCCATCTTCCCTGGGCGTGGGGAGTCCTTTGGTCCTGCACCCCATCCCACAGGGCAGCACCGGGCTGGGTCAACCTCAGGACCTTGGGGTTTGCTGAGCCCGGGGTGACCAGGCTCATCTTTAGATGTGACCTAGTGCTTTGTGTGAGCCTGGCTGAGCCCAGGACGGGCCCATGTGGGAGCTGCAGGGCAGGGAGGGCCTCAGGGCAGCGAAGCTTCTAAACCTACCTGGGCAAAGCACCCGGGCACGCGCTTCATCCCCACATCCCACCTGCACTGTGTCCATAGGTGTGAGGTGTCCTGGGCTGTGAGAGGGAAAAAAGCCATTCTGAAAAGAGACCTCAGAATGCTGAGAAGTAAATTTAGGTGTCAAATGATGCAATACCAATATGTTTTTAGTGTCAGTATTAGAGTTCATTTAGGTCTAGGTGTGTGTAGGTCTGTGTCGCGGGCGATGCTTTAACATTGCATGATCCCAGAGCTGCTCATGAACTTGTGCTGTGGGTGTTTAGATTAATTTATCATTAGAAAGCAAAGGGAGATTTGTTTTGTTGTTTTTTTTTTCTAATCTGCATTTTATCCAGGGAGGGCTGCATACAGAACCCAAAGAAAAGTTGTCTTACCCAGAGATGGAAAAGGAGCTGCTGTGTGTGTTTGCTGTGCTTTGCTGTGTGACTCTAAGACACAAATTCCATTTAAGTGCTGATGTGGAGGAGCAGCAGTGGGCAGCAAGGGCTCGACTGGAGGGGGTTGAACTCCCTGTCCTGCCCCAGGGCACTAATTCCATTTCTCATCTGCAGAAGGAGGGTGATGAGGGATTCCAGAGCTGCTGTATCCCCTCAGCCAAACTGCTGTCAGTGGGTAAAGTGAGGAGATCCACAAAACTCCACTTCCAAAAGGTGACATTTTGAGGGGACACTCAAATCAACCTGTGCCAGCACTGGAGGATTCTGGCAGCACCCATAAGGTTTGTGCTGGCCTCACCACCCTCCTGCTCGCTCACATCCAGTGCCTGCTGCCTCTGTCATATCCCAGACCTGTGATCACGGGCATGTTGCACACCTTAATAAAAGCCTTGGAGCTGAAGGAGCTGAGTCCTGGCTGCATTTGTTGCTTTATTTCCGTTCCCAGTGTGGGTTGGGAGTGGCTGAGCACACGTGGGAGGGACCATGGGCAAACGGCGGGGCGAGGACACGGGTCCTGGCACGTTCCTCCCATCCTGGCACCCCTGGGCACTCTGGGCAGTGACACGCTGTGCCAGCACTGCCACTTCACCCATGCTCAGTTTTTTACCATTTTTTAAGAACTGAAGGGTGTTGCTCCCCCGTGGAGCAGCAGGGGGCTGGTGCTGGGGTGCGGTGTGGGTGCAGGATTTACCCTCTGGCCCAGGAGATCCAGATTCCCATCCCCCTGCCCTGTGGCCTCACTGGTGGGGAGGGCTGGGGGCAGCTCTGGGTGATGGGGATGCCAGATAACAACACCTGAGCGTTGACCCAAAGGTGACTTTGCCTCAGGCCTCACAGAGATTAACTAGAGATGAAAAACCGAGGCTGTAGCAGCCCTTTGAACCTTCTCTCACCTTTTTCCCCCCCTTTCCTGCTTCTGCTTTCCAGCCTCTAAGTCTGTGGGAATTCTGGGATGCAATAGTCCATGTACAGACACAGCAAGGCATGAAGGGCAGAGTGGCTGCATTTTTCCATCCTTATCCATGTCCTGCAAGCTGGGAGGTTTGTTGCAGCCTTTGGGGGTTCCATAGGATGTGGGTGCTCCACTCCCAGCCCATTTCTCACCTCGTCCCGTTTCCATGGAGCCCATTCTCCAGTAGGTTTGGGGGAACATGAGCCCTCCCAGCCCCGCAGTGAGACCGAGTGATTCTCTGTTTATCTTGGTCAAATGCTTTACACAAATAATTATTTCCAAGGTAAATATTGTGAAAATCCAGATTATTTGCTCAAGAAATGAAAGAATAACTGTGGGAGCACATCAAAGAGGTGGATCTGCTCCGGCAGCAAGAGGCTTCCTCCCTGGTTATTGGGAGCCTGATGCTCCTGCCCCAGGACCTGGCTGGAGATGGCCAGAGCTGATTTGTAAAATCAACTTCAGACAGAGCTTTTCCACCCCCAGCTCCGGTGCCCAAATGAGTTTGGGAATTAATTAAAAACCCAACCAACTGCGGGGGGAAGAATAACAGAGACATGAAATGCTGCAGGGGCTGAGCCAGCTTAGGGGGGCCAGGGCCCTGCTCTGCCCCTGGCACCCACCCCCTGGGACACTGTGACCCTGCATCCCCCCCTGAGCCCCCTCCGGGTGCAGTGGATGCCATGGGCAGGAACCAGCACGGGGCTGGGCACAGGGATGAGCCCCAGGACCCCATCCCAGGGCTGTCCCCATCCTCAGGGATTGCTGAGACTCGGAAATAAGGGCCTGGATTCTCCCTTCTCAGATGGATATTTCAGCTCTCAGGGGAGATGCTGCAGCTCCAAACTCCTCCAGGTCGGTGGGAACACCAAGCATTGGCAGTGGGATTGGGATCCAGGCATCACACCAGGCAGAGGTGGGGAGCCATGCTGGGGCTCCCCCCTGGCATGGGGAGATCTGAGCTACAGACCCCACGGCATCTGAGCTTGAATTCCTGTGCTGAGCCAACAGCTCTTTGGTTTTTAAGGTCTCCTCTGGAAGTTTATTGTTATTATTATACCAAATCCCTGTGACACTGGGCTGGTTTTACTGCACAAAGCAAGATTTGGCAAACGTTGCCTTGCTTTGAAAGTTAAAATAATGGCATTAAACCAAACTCAAGTATTTATGAAGCTTTGCAGGGAAATATTTTACCTTGTAATTGGAATCTGCTCTAACCCTTTCCAGTACTTTGTGGGCTTAAAAAAAAGTCTTTAAAAATAAAATCGAGTGATGTGACAACTGATGCCATGAAAGTACAAAAGAAAATTAATCATCTCAGGCCATGAACATCCAGAGATCCAGACTGGGACACACTTAAAGTATCCCAGGATTCCTTGTTTATTGTGCCTTGGAGACTTCCAAATCCCACATGTTTGGTTTACAGCAGGAAAAGGGCTTTTCCTGCTCTTAGCTGCGAGGGTGATCCCAGCCAGGGCTGCTCTCCTCATCCCAAATATCACATCCCAGTGAGTGTCCCATGTGGCGAGGGGTCCCACACCCCTGGGCTCCCCCAGGGTCCCACTGTCATTGTCCCTTCCTGCTGCTCCCCAGAGCAGGGGCTTCCTGCAGAGATGAGTTCAGCCCTTACAGGATCCATGTGTGCTGGCGTGCTGGGAGCACCTGCCACTGCCTGGGAAGTCCAGGAGGGTGGTGGGGAGCGGGGGGCTCTGCCTCCCTTTGCCCATCCTGGCTCCCTTCTCCTGCAGCCCTGGGGAAATGGCACTGAGCAGTGGAAACCAGAGGGTTGGGGGCAGATTTCGTGTGTGACCCTGAGCCTTGATACATCCCTCCTTTTCCAGCAGCTTCCACTGGGACAGAACCACCATTCATGGGATTTTTTGGGATACTCTCACTCGCTGATGTTCTATGTTTCATTTTAGCTGCCTCACACTGGTAGAAAAAATACAGAATAAATACAGTGACCTCCTGCTTGAAACAGCAAGGCAGCACAGATGCCAAAATCTCGGGTTGGGCAGGGGAAGGCAGGATTGGGAACACCAATCCTGGGCTCTTCTTTCCCACACCTGCCCTGCTGAGAAGTCAGGACACATTGCAAGCCCTGCTGCTCTTCCAGGGCACCTTTAAAACCTTGGGATGCATTAAAATCTGGGCGTCATCCCATCTCCATCCCTGCAGCCGGACACGTGTGCCCGGTCCTGCTGCCCCTCCACAGGCACAGCTGGACCACACAGGGACGTGACCAGCACAGCCCCACTTGGCACGAGCCCCCTCCTTGCCCTGGCATGGATGGTTCATTTTCCAAGACCTTTCCAGTGGCGCTGGGACGGGCAGGACCCCGAGTGCTGGGCTCTGCCTCACTATCTGATGGAAACGCGGTCTGAGCCTCCCTTCTTTAATGATTCTCTTTGAAATGTTGTTGCTTCCGAACATCCCCCTTCGGGGTAGAATATTAAGCAAGAGCAACTCGGCTGGAAATTCAGATTGTTTTTGTGTCTGTTTTCATTTACATTTTAATGACAGAGAAATCATAGCAATCGGGCTGTTTGCAGCATGGCTTTGCCAAGAAAAAGGGGGAAAAAAAAAAAATCACCTGCCACCCCCTCACCTTTGCCTACCACAAATGGCACCAGGAGGTGGGAGTCGCCAACTTCTGGTGTGGAAATGCTCTTTTCCCCTTTCTCCTGCCCAAGCAGGTGGGATTGAAGTAAGAAAAGAGCTCTTAGGCCCCTTGCAGGGGCATCGAGGTGTGGGTGCACCGGGTGTTTCGGTGAAGGGGGTGTGGTGTGAAGGGGTGAGCAGATGGATGCTCTCCATTTGGAATGTTGGGTGCTGAGGCCAAGGATTCTGGTGCTGCTCCAGGAGATCACTGCACGTGCAAGAGGAGGGGAAAAGGGGTCTCAGATGTGGGGGACTTCCTCACCTTTCATGGGGACAGGTCAGGGGGAGTTTGTCCTGTGGCAGGAGAGTCCCATCCGAGGAACCAGCGCCTCATTGCCTGGGAAACCAACTCACCATCTCATCAGCAGTCCATGGCTCTTTGGATGAGGATCCAGGCCTCCCAGAGAAAACAGCTGGGAGTAAAGATCACTGGAAGAGAAGCAATAAACTCTCGGTTATTCTTCTGCCAGGGAGGCCAATCGAGCTGCAAAGAGTGCCCCAAGGCCAGCCGTACATCATTATTTCCTCGTGTGGTTCCCGGGTGATGTAGTGGCTGTCTCGCTGGGGGGAATGCCTTCCTGGTTTTCAGCCTCAGCACTGCAATATCTAGAGCCCTGAAAGCACGGGGCTGAATGCCAGAAGCCTCGATACTGCACTTTATTCCACCAAGGGGACAATAATCCGAGTGCTGCACACTCGGCCTGTCCAGGAGCATTTGGTTCAGGGCTAAAAACAAAGGTTCAGCTTGGTTGGCCAAGAAACCCCTACACAGCCCCACTGGCTCCCTGTGGGGTCTGCCAGCTCCTCCTGGCTGGGGTGGGGGGCACGATGCCCCCAGGGGCTGCTGCCCATTAGGATGGACCCAGGGGCAAGGATGGGCTCCAGCTCCGTGATACACGTGGGATCACTGCCATCCCCTGCAGGCAGGAGCCCCTGGGACCAGGGTCAGCCCAGGGGAAGCACTGGACCCCTGGGATGGCCAGTCCAGCTGCCAAGTTCCCCTTGGGCCACTGGAAGGCTCAGGTCAGGGTGGTGGAGGGAGGCTTCCAGCTTATCTTGTTTAGATTCAAACTGAAGTTTGGCTTGGCTGCATTCACGGGTTCTATCTGCGTTTTCCATCTTGGAATCTCCATTTTCCTCTACCCTGCCTTAACTTTTCTGCTCTGGACAGGGCCAGAGGCAGAAGGCAGCTTCCAGCTCCCAGTCATGGATGGAGGCTGCATTTCACACTAGAGCAAAACAAAGAAACGCGTTTGGGTTTTTCCAAATCCAGTGAGAGCTCAGCTCGTTCTGTTTTGCCTTCCCAAGGTCTCCTTTGCCCGTGGCTCCAGCCCTGCCCTGCGAGTGCCACCATCTGTACTTCCACACTTGAATGCTGCTGGTGGGAGCAGTGGCACCGTGGCACCGGCTGTGCCAGGACTTGAACAATGGATCTGATCAGCACGCCGGCCCTTTCATCTCCTGAGCTGGGGCAGATTTGATTTCTCAAGCCATCCAAAAGCTTCTCACGGTGGGGAGATCCAAGCTGACTTTCCATCTCCTTTGTTTTCTCTGGGAGGGTGAGTAGGGTGATCCAGAGCCAGCGCCAGGACAGGCACGCCCTGGCAAACCCGCCGGAACCCGGGAGAAATGGAAACTTCTTAAAAATTCATGAAAATTGAGGAATACAAAGCCGAATTAGGAGAAGCCAGTAGTGTTGGGCTGAGTCTGTTTGGTGTTGATACTGTGTAGAATTAAGCCACACTGGTCTTTCTTGTGGCCAGAGGGTAGGAAAAGGGCTCCCAGTGGAGAGGACCCAGGCCGGCGCTGGCGGTGCTGAGCGGGGATTGATAACCCGGCACAGGGGGCGACGGCTCCGACGGATCCTGCTCCAGGCCCAAAAGCTGCATTTATCCCAGCGATAGCAGCAGAGCCAGAGCTGCAGGCCTTGGGGGGAAAAAAGGCTTAAAACCCCATCCTTCATTCATCAGGCAGCTGAGACAGAGAGGGGGAGGAGGGGGAGGCAAAGATGATGGAGAACGAATTAAGAGTTGGAGGGAACGTGGAGGAGCTGCTGTGCCCTGGACAAGGGCTCAGCCCTGCCTGGACCCTCACCCCCAAAGCCAGCAGTGGGCAGTGCCAGCTCCACTCCGTCCCTGGACATGAATCCCAGCTGAAATATCATTTCCCAGTCCCCACATAATACCTTTCTTCAGTCTTGGAGCCTCCCATTTCAGATGGGGGTGGGCAGCAATGGATGCTGAGGTCTGGGGTCCCCTTTCCCAGCACATCACTCCAGCACTGGGAATTTTCCAGGCAGAACAGGGAGAGAAGGTTCACCAGTCACTTCTCGTGAGCAAATAATGCAATGTGACAGCACAAGGCTGCAAGGGGCTGTGAGGGGCTGCAGAGACCCCTGCACAGAGGGAAACCCACCATGCGGAGGGAATGTGCCCAGCAGCGTGGGCAGGGATCAGTGTGGGCAGGCAGCAGAGGGGGAACAGGGGGTGTCAGGGCTCGAGATGCTCATGGCTGGGACATGTGCCCCAAAAGCTTCTGCCTGCCATGGGGCAGTTTCTGCTCCACCCACAGCCCCCAGCTCCTTGGGACATGTGGGCAGTTCGCCATGGAAAACTTTCCAAAGGACTCGGTTTGGTTGCACGCTGGAAGAAAACCAAGTTTTAAAACCTTGAACAGTTGATGAACAAGTTCTTGTTCCCTGGCCAACCCCAGTTCTGTGCCCATCGACTGCAGGGCCAGAAGGGACCATGACACGAATGGAATTTGACACCTCACCCAGCACAGGCCAAGGAAACTCACCCAGAACCTTCTCCACCAGCCCCACAGTTTCTGACAGCAGTGTCGCATCTGGGAAAGCATCCGTTGGCTCTGCAGTGACAAATGAGGCCACGGGCACAGAAATTAACTTCTCACACCCTCCCAGGTTCAATGTGGAGAGAACTATGGCTGGTTTAAGCACAGATATAGTATCCCCCTCCCTGTTCCTCTTTATGGACATCTCAAGTACATTCAGGAACCTGTTGGACACCCAGGAAGACGCCCTCTGAGTGCTGGGAATAGCTGTTTGCAGCCCATGGGGGTCACCTGATGGCCACACTGGTCACCCAGGCCAGGGGCAGAAGTGCCACCACCCCAGTTCTCCCTGTTGCTGAGGAGTCTCCTGCCACGTTGCTCAGTGGGGTCCAAAGCGCCAGGATTGCACTGTGGAAATAATTCAAATTAGGCATGCGTGTAATTACCAATATTTTATCCAAACAGGAGGAGCTGGAACATCCCTGGGTATCTGGGGAATCATCTCGCTAGATGCAAAGCAGAAAGCGATGTGGTGGATGGGGGACAGGTTGATGCTGACCCTGCCCAGGGCTGCCTGGTGGGACAGGGGGACAATAATTGTCATGAGTACGTGCCCCCAGCTGGGGTGTCCCAGCCAAGCTGCCTCCACCTGCTGCATCTCCTGAGAGCAAAGCCTTCATCCCCCTCCTCCTTTGCTGTCCCTCCCCATGGTGTGCCATGATGGGACAACCATGCAGACAGGGAATATGCACCTCCAAGCATCCTAAATGCTGGAATGACACATTCCTGTCCCACCCTGCTCACTTGCCAGCTCTTTCCAAGCCCTGTTGGAAGAGGCTGCATCCCTGCAAGAGCCACCCTGCCAGAGCCTGCACCTTCCTTGTGTACAGGGGACGAGGCCATGGCAGCTCCCAGCTTTGGGACCTGGCAGATGGAGAGGTTGGGTCCAGAGACTCCAGGGACTGGCGCCACTGGGAATGGCATCACTCGAAACCATCTGAGCTCTTTCCAAGCCAGCCCTGCTCTGGTTCAGCTCTGAGCAAGTTTTCCATGCCCTGGTTTTGTTTTAGTTTGCTTGGAACCAGCCCAATCCACCAAGTTTTGCATGACTTTCTGCCTCCGGCTCCAGGCTCTCCAGAAACTCAACCTCTCGGCTCGTGCCAGACGCCTGCTGCTGGCTCCTGGTGCTGCCAAAACTGCCCCAGAGGCTGCTCGGGAGCCGCCAGCTGGAAGCCTGGGCACGAGCCTTACCTGGGGCTCGGCAGCAGCCCCGTGGCTGCAGGGACAAGGTGGGGACGGAGCCCCGGGCACGGGCTCATGCCGGGGCCGTGCAGAGCGTGTCGGAGCAGGTTCCTGCAGTGAAGGTGAAACTCGCAAGGAGCTTCTCCGAAATGAAAGCAGCCCCTGGAGCAAGTTTTCCTCAGGAATTACCCTGCCGATTAATCTCTCCAGAAGTCACCTGTGATAAATGAAGCGATTAAGGGACTGACCTGCCCGTGGGGCTGTGTTTTTGGGGTGGGCAGGGAGGGATGTTTCCCCCACTGCTATTTGGTCTCTTTACAGACCTGGCACCTCTTAAATCCACATCACCAAACCAGCTCTTGGTGGTTCCTGTGTGGGGACTGTGCTGGGAGGAGGTCACTGATGGCCACGCTGGGTCTGTCCCCACTCAGAGGGGACTGGGGAAACTGGGGAGAGGGTGTGGAGGCTGGAGTGCCCCCGTGCAGCCGGGGGCTGGCTGCTCTCAGCTGCGTTTGGTGGTCCCCGCGTGTACTGGGGGCTAATACGTGTGAAAAGCAGATTTATTTTTGCCTACGTTTCATATTCTTCACGCTCCACGGCGGGAGACAAAGGATCAGCTCTTCAATGGAGTCCTAAGAATAAACCTTAAACCTCATCAAATCCAATCCGGCAATAAAAATTGCCCGAACAAAAGGCCAGGGACGGAGGGGGGGGGTGGCGGGGCCGTTTCCCCACGATAACAAGTTTTCACAAGACTGTTTATCCGCACAATTTGGAACGACACTTAAAATCTCTAATCCCAATAGGCATGAAAGTGCTTGTCCCGAGCAAGCAGGTGGATTGTCCCGGAGCGGCCGCGTTGCCAATGCTGCTCGGTGGCCGCGGCGGTGCCCGTGGGGGTCACGGGGAATGTGCTGAGACGGGGCAGCTGCAGCCTGAATGCTTCTCTTCAACCTCAAAGCCTCGGCCCCTCTGCCCCGCACCCCTCTCCAGCCCTCCCCCTATTCAACCCGGTTTTAAAAGGCAGCAAAATGGTTACAAGGTTTAAGGCAGAGGCGAGCAAAATGCTGCACAAAAGGAGCACAAAGGCTCGCGGCGGCCGGTCCCTAATCCAGCATTGCCCGTGGCGATGCAGCCCGGAGCGGGGCTGCGCGGATTAAACCCGCTGCCAGAGCCGGGGTTTAGCGGCAGGGCTGGGGGGTGCCGAGGGCTGTCCCCCCTTCCCGGCCCACCAGAGCCCTCCGGGGTGTGCCCTCTGCAAGGGCTGGTGCAGGAGTTGGGGTGGAGGCAGCGAGACAAAGCGAGGGGCATCTTGTCCTTCATCCCTGGAGGGGCAGCACTGCGCCTCGGGACGGTGTGGATTCCGCAGAGGCTGGAATGGGATGTTGGGAGCTGAACGAGGACGTGAAGCCACTGATGATGCTCTTGGGCTCAGCAGAGGTGCTGAGGGTGGAGCAAGAGCCTCTGTGTCCTCAGCGGCATCTCCAGCCCAAAGAAAACTTTTATCCCTCCTGTTTTTACACAAAATCCTATCAAGGCTCCATAACAAATGGCAGGTGCTAAATTGCCCAACTTGAGGTCTTCCAAGGCCATGCCGTGGGCTGCTTTTCCCTTATGGCTGCTGCCACCAGCTCCCAAGTCAGTGCCGTGCCAGGAGCTGGTGCCCACATTCCCGATACCAGAGCCTGTAGAGAGGGTATCTGCCCTCTAGGGCAGGGATGGGGTGAGCCACGAACCCCCGAGCCAACTGCTGGGACTGGGGACATTCACACACCCACACACCCCAAGACCCACAGGCTCTTGGCACCTGTCACAACCTCAGCTCCCAGCACATGATGCCCACCTCTGATTTACAGAAAACTCCTTCCCCTGGGCCCGGCACTCCCCCAGCGCCCAGCAAAGGAGCCGTCTGTGCCGTAGCATCAGAGTTCTCCTCTGTCTCAAGTTGGCCTTGAAATCAAGGTAATTATTTTCGCAGCCTCGGCGTTATCTGCCGGCGCCCGGCGCGGTGCCCACCCGGCTGGGCAGACGGCGGGGCTGCTAATCCCGTTAGCACCCCAGAAGCATCACCGAGACAGCAACGGGCTCGGCACAAACCCGAGCTGACATCCCCCTCGCACGTGGGAGTGAGGAGAGAGGCATCGGAGGCTCCTCGCCGGGAAGCAGGGGGGGCTCGGTGGGACCCGCGGGGGGTCGGGGGGCGCGTCACGGTGCCAGTGGCACGTCCCGGGTGAGTGTCAGGGCAGTGCCACCGAGCCGTGTCTGCGGCTGACAGCGGTGGCACCCGTAACTGGCACGGCTGCCCAGCCCTGCTCCCCGTGCCCGCGGGCACAAACCAGGGCACGGCTTGGCTGCGGTGGGCACGGCTGGGCTCGGGAGATGCCCTGGGAGCCCCCGAGGTGACTGGGATGCCCCAGGGGAGGGACATTCTAGGACAGGTGAGGGGTGTGCTGCATCCCACCCCCAGGGCTGTGTGTGCCGCAGTCCGTGGTTGGATGCTCCGAGGCTCCTGCTTGCTGCAAAGAGGCTTTTAATTACTGTCAGCCCCCGAATCGCGCAGCAAACTGCTCCCTCCTCTCCCCAAAGACAGGCCAGGGGCAGGTCAGGGCTTTGGGCCATTTTCAAACACAGATTTGTGATCCAAAGGGAAGGACGGAGATCCCAGGAGCACATCGTGTGCAGCGTGGCTGGTTTTTAACCAACAGGTAACGAGGTGCGTGGGCAGCGACTCAACCTTTTCTCAGAGCTGCCCAAGGCACTTCTGGCAAAGAAAAAGCTCAGAGTGAAAATCTCTTTTCTCCACAACTTCCACAGCCACTGGAACCGTGTTTGGACACCCTCTGTCTGTGCCGGACCGCCCTCTCCTTCCTTAAATAATCCGCCTTTAAAACAACCTCTGTGAAACCACAGCAAAAGCAATACCCTTTTTTGGCCAAGTCGTGTACTTTTTTTCTCCTCAAGTTCTTGGCAAAAATGAAAGCACTTGAATAAAGTTGAACAAAAAAAAAGAAAACCAAAGAAAAAAAAAAGACAGTGAGGTTTTGCTTTAAATTAGCATTAATTTACAAAGCCCAGACAGACCCGCTAAGCAAATTGTGCCCATTAATATATTAACAACAGATTTTCCCTACTGCTCCTTTGGGTCCGGAGCCTGAACAGGGGCTGGTGATTAAGGCTTTTTTAATTCTAAGAGCCTCAGTGACCAGGCTGGACCCTGCATGCACCCACGGCCGCCTGCACTGGGAGGGTGTCAGGGTGACCTCAATAAAGTAGGTGACCACGGCACCTCTAATCCCCTCTTTTAATTGATTACTCTCACCCAGCCCCCGAGGCCATGAGAATGGGGGACCCACCCTCTATAGATTAGCACCCTTTAGTTTACAGATCAGCCACTTTTTCAGTCCTTTGCCCCGCAGCAATGCATGAAAATAACACTAATCTCATTAAGGACAGAAGGGAGCTCTTCAAAGTTTATTAATAATGGGAGCAGACAGGGAGAGAGTCAGGCTCTGGGTCAGATTTCAAAGCCGAGGAAGTGGCAGGAGCTTTCCAAGAGCCTGTTTTTGCCAGGGAGGAGGGTTTTTGCCATATTTCCAGCCGGATTTGGAGGTGCTGATGATGGCTCTGAGGAGCACAGGGATTGCTGAGCACCTGGGCCCCCCCAGATTTGGCTGGGCAGGGGTGGGCTGCACTGGTTTGGCAGCTCAGGGGCTGCTCCAGCCTCTTTCCTTCATTGCACAGGAGTGTCTCCCCTGTAGCCCCTCAACTGAAGAATTACTTAAATGATGGCAAGATCTCACCACCTTGAAAGAGACCTGGCAAGCAAGACCTTGAGCTTTAAATGCCAGAATGAAGAGGCTCACGTTAAAAGACAGATTAATATTTTCAATGCCAAAGCAGCATCCTGGCCCTGGTGTTGGTGCTTCTATCTATTTTACACGGAATTGCAGAATTCCTCCCATTGCTGCTGAGGTCTTCCCAGTTTCTGGCTGCTCCCAGCAGTGCACAGTCCCCAGCCCAGCACCCCCGGCCCCACAGGAGGCTGCGGGCTGGGTGTGTGCCAGCCGGACAGGAAAGCAAAGGTTTTCTCACCTCTGAGCAGGACAGACCTCAGGGCTTCACCCTCCATTTACCTCTTCATCTGCAGGAACGGGATGAGCCCTATGTGAAAAGATGCTTTTCACAGGATCTGCACCATTAGCCAAGAGCAGGACACAGGAGAGCTGGGCAGAGGTGAGCTGGGCAGAGGTGAGCTGGGCACCTCACAGACACCCTGGGCTGCAGAGCAGCTGTCGAGCTCCCCCTCCACCAAGGCAGAAGCCCCCTCTCAGTGCAGGAGTCCCCGTCCCTGCTGTGCTCCCACTTATGCTCCTTCCCCTCCTGCTGCCCAATTATCACCCCGTTAAACTGCACAGTTGGGAAGACTTTCTGCACCTCGGGTTGTGACTCCACCTGGCACCGCTGGTGTTAATGGGGGCCGCAGGATCAGTCCCCCCAGCTCTGCAGAGGGGAGGGCTCCTGGAAGGGCACCTCCATCTGCCCACACTTTTGCCAGAGCCTGGTACTAATTAGCAGGAGGAACTCCAAGGATGGCTTCCAACCCCGCAGGATGGTGTGAAACCCCCAGGACCCTGAGCTCCCTGTCCATGGGGTTGGGATCTGGAGTGGGGCACAGGCCATTGCTGCTGCCCAAAGGGGGAACAGCTCCTGGGGGCTTTGAGGGGCCGCTGGCACTTGGCACTGGCCTTGCTTCACCTTCCTTTTCCTTGCTACTGGATGGGAGAAAAAAACACTTTCAGAGAGTGTGATCTGAGGCTCAGTGAAAGCCATGAGCAGACTGTTAGAGCTTATGAGAGATCACCCAGTTTCTCCCAAGCTGCCTGAATCCCCCAAACGAGTCCATGCGTTTTTAAAGCCTATTCCATGTGTAGTGACCCCGGCTGAGATGCACTTTTAGAGATGAGCCTTGATTTACTTCCTGGCTTCAAACAGGACACAACAGTACAAATGTCTTCGCATCAGTGCTGCCAGACCTAAACTCCTCATCCAGAGTTTCCCAAGCATCCTGCAGGGTCGGGATGTTTGGCTCCTTGACCATCCCTGCGGAATGCTGTAAATCCCGAGGGATTTGCAGAGCCCCAGGGAGACACACCTCACCCGTGAGAAAGAGCTGAACCCAGTGGGAGGATTTCCTCCTGCTACCGCGACACGTGGGGACAGAGCATCCCGTGCCTCAGGATTTGGGATAAAACCAGACTGACAAGCCTTTGGCACATGGAGAGAAGCAGGTCCGGGGCTAAACCCACCAACGCCTCAAGCCCCTGACAGGGCTGGACTTTGGGATGGGTGTTTGGGGTGTAACATCAAGGGTTTGAGGAGGGCTCAGAGGTAGAACGAGCCGGATTGAGCGGAGGGAGGGTCCCAGGCTGCGATCCCTCCAGGCCTAACCTAATCACCATCGCTCTGCATTATTACCCTGCCTAACGCGGCATGCTTTTAAATAAAATATGCAAAGATTTCTCAAATTATTTCCCCGGGGCAAGTGCGTTTTCTATCTTCGCTCGTGCATGTTAATCTGAAAAATGCAAATTCCGCACACACCCCCATCTGTTGGGGCTCGGCCATTTATTAACTTTTTTTTTTTTTGAATGCAAAGTGTTTCTTTCTTTTATATATATATGAAAAAGCAATGAGTTTCGTTATCTCTGTGCCTATTTTATTTCATTTAGAGAAAACAGGTTTTAATGGGGAAAAAATAATAATAATAATAAAACGGCCCTGAGGTGCTGAGGATTACGACTCACTCAGCACCAGAGTTTTAATCAGAGATTGGTGTTGGGCAGGATTACGGCTGCGAGAAGGCTGGGCCTGCTTTAAGATGAAATGCTGATGTTCAGGAAACAAGATTCACTTATTTATTTATCCAGGCTGACTTTGATACTCAGGGCTGACCTGACAGCACATCCTGAGAGATTGACGGCTCCCCTGTGGCTTCCCTGGGCTGAGAGCTGTCCCTGTCCCCGTCCCCATCGCCTGCCTGGGGCTGACACTCCCAGACTCCCGCGAGCAGCGCCCTCATCTCCATCGTTAGGGCTCCTTTGCAAAATCATTAAGAACATCAAGAGGAAAAAAAAAAAAAAAGCATCCACAGACAAAAAACAGGCGGAAGGAGGATCCCGGCGCGGTGTTTTCCCTGACAAGAACCCGATGTGACAGAGCTCGGCGTGCTGAGCGTAATTGGCAGCCTCTGCCCAGGACAGCCCATGGACAAACTTGCTCCGGGACGATGATGCCCCGTCCCTGTGCCCGCGGGTCCCACGGCGGGGGGAGAACGGGGAGCGCGGCTGCGGCGCGGCCGCCGTGGGGAACATCAGCCTTCACCTGAGTAATGAGACAAAACCCAGGGAAAACACACATGAAAAGGAAGGGAACGAGAAACTCTTAGGAAACGAGATCAAAGTCCTGCCTTCAAAAATGTTGTCCTGCAGCTACGAAGAAAAACCCAGCTCGCCCTAATTGCGGCAGGCGCGCGCTCGGCGCAGTGCGGGAGCGGGGGATGAGTTGGGGGGACCCCGAGGTCTCAACACCCGGCTGGGGGTAGGCAGGAACGCCAGGGCTATGCTGGATTTGCTGGGTTTATATTCGGAGTACTCCTGTCCCTGTTCCCACAGAGCTCGGGAGTGATGGGCGAATGGGAACTGTGCTTCTGCTCCTCGTGCGAAGGAGCAGAGGGAAGCTGCGGGCTTGGGACACATCGTACATTGCGTTTGATACAACTGTATTAAAAGTTATTCCCTCTACACATCTGAAGGAGAAATGTCGGATATAAGTGATGGCCGAGTGCTTGGATGTGGTTAGAGAGTTGGTTTATGGACGGAAAATGGTTACAAAGGAGAACAGAAAAGGAGCTGCCCAGACCCACTGGGAAAAAAAGTCTCACTTTTGTAAAACTGCGAAGAAACTTCGGAACCGAGGCTCTCCCAGGTTCCCTGAGCAACTTTCATAACAAGTGACAGAGCAGAGGGAGCTGGGCATGTCCAGCTATTCTGGGGCACTCTGGACAGGGGAGACCTGCTGGCCTGGGCTGGCTCTTGCCACCCCTCTGTTTATTAATGTGTTGAGGGCACAAATGTGCCTTCACACAGGGCTGGCACCGTGATGGATGAGCCGGTGGATTTGCCTCCTCTCGCCCTGTTTTGGCGGTTGCTCCTCATCCTTCCCTGTGCCACCGCCCCCCAGCAGCCTGGACCCCCAGCACGTGAGCAGCCCCTAGACCCGAGGGGACACGTGGATCTGGGAGTCATAGCCCCAGCCCAGCCCCCACAATGGGTGCAGAGCAGCCGTGTCCCTGCTGCAGCGCGGGGAAGCAGCTGGCTGGCCCTTTAAAGCCTTTTTTTTTTTTCCTCTCTTGTTAAAAGATGTCTGGGAGGGGAGCTGCCAATCTGAAAAATGATCCTTCCTTTTTTCCATTTTCTTCCTTCTCTCCTTCTAGCTCATGCTCATCTGTTCAGGTGAACCTCAGGCACATTCATTAAATCTCTGTCTTTGACACCTCAGCTGCTTTGGAGCCCTGGGCTGCTCTTTCTCTTTTCTTTCCATGTTTTTTGCCGTTCCCCATCTCCGAGCCCGCCTGATCAGCACACTGAGGCGGCGAGAGCGAGCTGCAGAATCGTTAACGAAGCACAACTCCGTGGGTGAGGCTGGTTTTGGGGAGGGTGCTGGGGGCACCTTCCTGGGGACAAGGAGCATCGGGGCACTGAGAGGTGCCACCAGTGGCACCGAGTGGCACAGAGGGGAGATGAACACGGTGACAGCACAGCCTGTACCCAGCCAGCACCCCGCGGCCGCGGCCAGCAGCCAAGGGCTTGGCTCGCTCTGCTGTCCTCAGTCCCACTAAATCCTGTTACTCCATGCAGGAGCGCCTTTCCTGCTCCTCAGGCCCCTCTGGGCTCCCTGAACCCTCTGTGCCCACCCTTGTGCGCCCATTCCTTGCCTCTCCCGTGAGTCCCATCCTGCCAAGGAGGCACCAATGGCTCATCCCACCTCGGATTTGCCACTTGGCCAAGAGGGACAGAGCCCATCTCCAGCAGCACATTTGGAGCTGCCTCTGGATTGGCTTCTGATGCCGAGTGGGGCTGGAGCAGGGAGATAACTCACGCAGGGAGATAACTCACCCGGCTGCCACTGGGAAGGGTTTGGCCTCAGCTGTGCTGGGCCCTGTCTGGGTCCCCAGCAGCAGCTCCCAGCCCTGGGAAACCACGATGTGGAGAAGTGAAGGTGGGCAGAGATGTGATGCTCTCCGTGGCCTCTGCGCGTGGGATGAGGGGTGGCCACGGGCTCAGAGCAGTGGCAGGAGCAGGAGGGATCCCTTTGGGAGAGGCAGAGCCCTGGCGAGGAGCAGGGCAGGAGGGCTGAGGACGGACCTCGGGAAGGCACGTGTCCGAATCCCGGCTCTCCCTGGGATGTGCCCAGGGCACAGCAGGGCAGCGAGTCCTGCGGGAAGGGACAGCCCGGTCTGGAGGATGGGGCTGAGCAGCGAGTGGCTCCGGGAGGTTCAGCGGCACTGGGACTGTAAAGCTGTGAATTCCTGCGGAGTTTTGTTAGCGGCATCGGCGCACAGCCTGGTGCCCTGCTCCGAATTAATTATCTGCTGACACGATTTCGCTTCTTTCCCTTTGTGTTATTTTAATTAACAGAGATCTCCTCCAAGCAAGCCAGCTGTCATGTAAATTGTAAAACTGTCAGCATGTACAGGAACTTAACAGGGACTGGAAGAAAGTCTTCCACAAAGGGATGTGCTACTTTCCCTTTCTGATTTTCCTTTTTTTTTTTTTTTTTTTTCAAATCTGGCACGTTTATAAAGTTAAAAAAACCCCAAGTGCGAAGACCAGGGTGGGGCAACAGATGGAGAAAGGCCAGCTTTTACTTTAGATCCCTTTCCTGAGGCAGAGGTGCAGGACAGAGGTGCTGCCCACGGACTTTGGATCAGGATCACTTCCTTGCACATCCCTGCAGCCCAGCCGTTCCTCCCAGCTCCCTTTCCCTCCATCCACACATACTGCAGGTAGGATGAGACCTTCTGTAGGAAAAAAGGGCAAAAGGAAACACCAGTGGCTTTGATATAATGAATCTGGTCTGTGTCCATTGTGGATTTCCCCCACGTTCATCCTGAATTTGGTGCATCCCTGTGCTCTGAAGGCCAGCTGCCAGGCTGGCACCAGCTCTCTGCTCCTGCACCACTTAGATTTCAAATTTTTAACTAGGAGCTGAAACCAGACAGTTCTTCCCAAGATCAGGCTCTGCAAACAAGCCAAACCGTGTTAATGGGCCCCATATGTCTTTGGTTAAAAGCTGCTCCAGCAGCAAGAGCAGCAGATGCAGGAGGGAGCGCACGGAGCCGGGGTTACGGCGGGAGTTCATGCAAGGATACTCCGTGGACATCCCATCTCCCCTGAACGCCAGCAGAAGCCTGTGGTAACCCTGCAGCGATCAATTAATAAATGTTTAGGCGAGTCAATGAAGGTTAGCAAGGCCCTGGCTCAACGGGCAGCTCAGGGAGGACAGTGGGAAGCGGAGATGCTCTGGAGCGGTGGATGGCTCCTGTAGATGTTGAGGCAGCAGGACACCAAGGAGGGGGGGGGTGGTGCCAGGGCAGCCGGGGGTCTCTGTACTTAGTGGGATCTCACAAGGCTGAGGGGCATGAGGGATGCCCACCAAACCTGCCTCTGCGGAGGAACCCCTCAGGTACCCCCAGGCTGTAAGGAAGTCCACATTTTTCTCCCTGCCTCGTTTTGGGAGAAGATCAACAGCCTGAGAAGGGCCTGGATTTTCTGTGGTGGGGTTTTTGTGCACATCTCATCCCTATGGGCTACAGACCCGGGCTGTGTTTGGATGAGGACTGAGCTACTTCATTCCATTCCCTCCCTTCCTCATCACAAATTATTTTCATTGCCCTTTGAGAACAAAACAAAAACATTACGAAACACTTTTTGCTGAAGAAGGAGAGATTCTCTTTCCCAGAAGCAGCCAGGGATAAAAGCCTGGAGACAGCTGAGCGAGCTGCAGCATTAAAGCCCAAATGCTGAGCTTATGCAGAGAGCACAGCCGGGCTGTGAGGGTCCAGCCTGACGCCGAAGGTTCCAGTTTCCCAGGGGCTGGGATCTGCCGACCGCATATGGAGGTTCCCTCTCGGCCCCGTTTGCATGCCAGGCATGCTGCTTGTCCACTGAAACAAATGACCTTGAGCAGCGCTGCTGGTCAATAAAATAATTTGCCAACTGATCCATCTTCTGTGGCAAACAGATGAATCAACTCCGGCTCCCTGGGCTGTTTTATGTACGGATGGGAGAGCCGTGAAGTTAAAATAACGTGTGCGGCCACATCCATCTCCCTGCAGTGGAAGGATGGCTCCAAGTGAATAAAGTTGTGTATTTCAAGATGGAAAAACCCCATCTCTGCATCTCCTGACACAGCTTTGTGAGGTGGATGCTGCTCCCCAGGACAACGTGGCGCAGACATGATGCCCTTTCCTTTGGTGGAGCACCACGTCCCCTCATTCCCACTTTCCTCCTGTCTCTCCCAGCAGCTCTGCTGTCCTGACCAGTTCCTGATGCCCCCTTCTGGACTTCAGCCCCCAGACAACCCTTGGCCACCCTGTCCTTGCCACCACCTTGTCCCTCCATGAAGAACCGACCAAAGGCTCCAGTTTCAGCCCCTCAAAGGTGACTCACAGTCGGGAGCTGGAGCACCGTGGGAGACAGACTCAGCTTTTCCCGGTCTCCAGTGCAACAAAGCACTAAAAGCAATTAAGAAATGGCCATTTCCACCGCGGCAACACATCCTCCTGCAGCACTGGCTGGGGGTGGGAAGGAGCTGGAGCCACTGGGGCTGGTGCAGGCGGCCGGGCTGCGTCTGCTGGAGAGTGTGCGGCAAAGCGGGGCACTCGGAGGGAGCAGAAAGGCCCCGAGGCAGCCTGTGCTCACTGAGCCCCTAATCACAGCGAGGTGATTAATGCCCTTCTGCTCCCGTGCGCCGCTGCTCCGCTCCCGAGCTGCCCTGGCTCAGCCCCGCTGCCTCGGCAGGTCCCGCACCGGCGGCACCAGGCGCTCGGCTGTCCTGGTGCTGAAAGCGGGGATGGAGCTGGCAGAGCAGGGCAAGGGCAGGGCACAGCGAACCCAAGGACTCATCCTCGGCCGTGAAATAGTCTGTGAATTAACGGCTGCTCCCGGGAGAGAGGGTTTTGTCGCTTTTCCTGGCAGAGCATCCCAGCACTGCAGTTGTTTGTGGCTGTGGGAATCCCAGGGATGAGGCTCAGCCCCAGTCCTGCCTCACGCGTGTTTCCCAGAAAGGCTGGAGCTGCCCCGTATCCATCTCTTTGCAGATCAATACAAGGAGGGTGTTGCTGTCCGGTTTAGGCTAGTGCAAAGAAAGTGGGATCTGGGAGCGGGACACAGCCCAAATTTAAGCTCAGGAGCTCCTCAGGGTGTTGCATCCCAGGTTTCAGTGCTGGGGATAAAAATCCTCTGTTCCCTGCTGCTCCAGCTGCTTATTTTCCAAATCTTTTATTAAAACTCCTGATACAAACAGAATTTTGTAGGAGGCCCCTGCAGCTTCTGTGAGCAGGAGGGAGGGTGCTGGTGAGCTCCTTGTGCCAGAGACAAGCCTGGTGCCCAAACTCCTCCTCTCGCAGCTGGAGTGCAGAGCTGGGAGCAGAGAGAGGCAGTCCTGGAGTCCAGCACTTGCTGCTCCCAACATTGCATCCTGCTGCAGGATGGAGACCTGCCTGGGAGATGCAGGAGTGATCCCCCTTTGCTATCCCAAAGCAAGGGGCGAGTTAGCTGGCCACGCTCCCCCGGCTCCCCCCAGCAGATTAACAGGTCTAGGCACATCTCAGGCAGATTAGGCACAGTTCAGACAGGTCAGACACAGCTCAGCAGCAGCAAATAATGTCAGTGAGCAGGAGCCAGTGGCTGTGCTCATTACGGGGAGGTGAGAGGTCACGGTTTGCCCGTCCCAGAGGTTAACAAACCCTGCGCAGCTATCCCGGGGGCACAGGAGCTGGACATCAGAGATAAAAGAGCTGCTCAGAGGCCTCAGAAAAACGGGGTAAAATGAGGTCCCTCCCCCAGAGCCGTGGGAAGCACAGCGTGGCCCGGCAGCCTCACTCCGTGCTCCTCTTCCTCGGGCACGCACCGGGCAGGGCTGGCACCGGGAGCGCTGCAGGGCAGGTCCTGCGAGCCATTAACGCACGGGGGGTAATTAATACCTTCCATGCATGAGGAAAAATGGAAGGCGGGTGGGAGGAGGAGGAGGAGGAGGAGGAGGGGAGCAGGGAGGAGGCAGCTGCATTTTGAGAGACGTCAGGGTGGTGGTGGTTCTCCCTTGGCGTGTTGTTATAATTTGGAGGCTCCCGCGTGCTGCCGCCTTCACACCTCCCAGGCATTGTTCGCAGCCCGATTGCAGCCAGCACCACGGGGCTGTCGGACTGTGAAGGATCCGTGCTCTCTGCTGGAGCAGCTCTCCTCATCCCCCAGGACTGCAGGAGGGGCTGAGGCTGCCCCACACTCCTGTCTCCAGCTCCCAGGCGGCTCCTCCAAACCCCCCTCCACGACTGAGGGTTACGGGAAGGGCCCCTCAGTGCTAAAGAAAGCTCCATTTCAGCACCTTAAATACAGTTTCTTAACAAACAAAATGTTTATTTTCTGAATAATACTAATAAAAAGAAAAGGATTCCAGCCTCAGGGCATGTAGTGGGATGGCTGTGAGCTCACTGGAGCGTGTGTCCATTACCGTCCGCGCTCAGACCCCGCCGCAGCCCCGGCGCTTTATTCCGGGACAGTGGCTGACAGACCCTGATCGATGCTGATTTGGGTCTTAAATAAACACGTTGGCCCCGGTTTGCTGCGAAGAGCGAGGTGCCAGCATCTGGCTGTCAGGCGGAGAGAGGCAAACTTTGCCAAACGGGCATTTCTTTGTGATGCATTTCCCTCCTTTGTCGTGAATTTCCCTTCTCTCTGCACTGTGCCACGGGAGCCGGGCAGAAACTGGGGTGAGGCAGTCAGGAAGGTGTAAGGACTGAGGCTATTCTGCATTTTTCCCTTTAGCTTAGGTTTTCTGTAGATAGAAAAATAGAATTCAAATATTCAAGGAGAACTGGGCTGTTAAAAGCCACCAGATCTCACTGGCGACCGATCAAATCATCGAGCAGGGAAAGGTGCTTCACTGCTGACAGCTGCTGTCAAGAGAAAAGCCCTTTGATAATTTGCTGAACTGTGGCAATTCACATCTGTAAGAGCTGTAGGGCTCCAAGAAACCCCGAGACTCTTGGAAATGTGTTGCACCAGCATGGTGTAGGTCTTAAAATGAATGGAAATGGTACCTGAGAGATAAGTGAACCAGGCTGCTGCAGGTTTGGAAAATACCACTCAGGTCTCTCTTTCCTCCTTTGAGCATGATTTTGTCCAATGCAACACATCTCCAATGCCCAGTTCTTGCTTTACTGCCGTGTCAGGCATCAATATTGGAATAGCAGCAGATAAAGTTTGCTGCTGAAACACCCCAAACGCTTCTGTGCTCCCGTGTTCTGGTGGCTCCCTGTGAGGTGACTCCATTATCTCCACATCTCTGACCCTGCGTGCCAGCAGATTCCAGCCTGGGCAGAAATGAAGGTCATAAGTTACTGAGCCAATCTGGGAAAGAAATTCCAGGAGAGCAGATTTGGATTGTTTTAATTAAATGAGAGAGGCAGGGGAAGGGGGGCAAAGCAACACTCGAGCAATCAAACATTTTCCCCTCACGAAGATGAACGGTTTGAGGTAGGATTCAGGAGGCTGAAACTGTCTTTTTAAAGGAATGTAAAAATGTGGATGTTGAATGATTGACAAATAAAGGGCACTTTCCTTTAATTTAAATATGCTCCTAGTTTGTGCAGAATATGTTAATTTATACATTGCCTAAATAGCCAGTAGCTATTGTCTGTAAAACCACATCAGATCAGGGCAGCAGGGCAGTTAATGTACTGGCTGGATGTTATGGCTGGTCAGTGAAGCGATCCGAGCTTCCTTCCACTGGCTCCCAACCCCTAAATGGAATAGCTGAGCTGTAAAAAACTGCCAGGGGCATAAACTGAAGTTCATTCTGTCAGCCTTCAATAGGACGAGGCTCTCCTTCCCACAAGGACCCCCCGTACCCTCAGCCCCAGCCCGGCTCCTGCTCCCCGGTGACCCCAGAGCTGATTCCTTGGGATGCCTACAGCCCATCCCAGGAGCTGTTCTGGCTCTGCAGAGCCTTCCCCCGACCTGGGCTCCCCCCATGCCTCAGTTTCCCCAGTGCAGGCTCTCCTGGCCCCTCGGTCCAGCTCTCCTGGGGATTTTGGTCACATCTCCTCTCTCCCAAGGTCCCAAAGCAGCTCTCCAAAAAGTCTTGCTCTGCTCCTGCCGTGCCATGGACCTTGTGAGGTCCTCGGAACAGCTTCCAGTGCTTCCCAGTCAGTCTTGGGTGGGCCCAAGACTTGGATTTTTAACCCTTACATTTGACAGCCCCTGTCCCAAACAGGTCCTGGCTGTGATCCCTTCACGGCCAACCTGCCTCTTCCTCTGCCTTTGTGTGTAGCCATGACTTTGTCTGGTCTCTGGAGCAATTTTTAATGCAGAGAGTCTTCTAATTAACAGGATTCTGAAGTTAATTAAGACAATCTCGTTTAGATCTCTCCATGAGCACTCACCAGGGCAATGCTGCTTCCCTGGGCTGCTCGGGAGCCTCTGCTCACCTCACAAATCACATCCCAGGGGCTGTCGTGTTCCTGGACGAGGGTCTGGGATGTCACCTGAAAGGCTGACAGGTCCTGGAACATGTTTGTCCAAAGGACCAAATGATCAGAATTCCAGACTCCAGACATTTTGGGGCTGTGCCCCAGCCTCCCTGGGCCCTCCATTCCCTTCTTGCACAAACCCTCTGCCTCAATAGGTGACTCCTAAGGGGAAACTGCCCCCCTGCCTCCCATGTCAGCCCCAAACTGGAAACATTATCTTGCATCATCTTGCTTAAGAAAGGTCCATCCTCTGCACTCCTGATGCCTCCCCAAAGATCAGTCTGGATTAAGTTTGGAGTGATATGATAAGTAGTAATAATACTGCTGCCTTACCCCTAATTATTTTCAATATAATTATGTACCCTCAAGAAACCTTTTAAATAGCACACTCTTCTCAGTGCTCCGGTCCAAGGGATTCATTTGTCTCAGGAAAGAAATATTCTTGGGGCTGAATCCTTCATTAGTCTTTCCTGGAGAGACTGCTGCTGAAGTCAGCAGGGTGGGGGACGTGGGGCTGTGCCCACCACAGGAAGATTTTACAAGAATCAGAATCTGGTTGTTGGCAGCATAAAGCATTTGGCAGGGAAAAAAAGATCCTGGAAGCCTGATGGAAAGTGTCAGTGAAAGATTCTGAGTTTCAGTGTCTTTTATCAGTTTCTCACACTCCCTTTCCTCGTGTTTTAGTCAGAAGTGCTGCAGCCCCAACATGGGAAGGAAAAGGAGGGATTAGATTCCTGGGTGCTTAGCTGGATGTGAGGCTGTATTCCCAGGGTGGGAAGGTGCAGAGGTGCCACTCCATCTCCCAGTGCTCTCCAAATCATGCTGTGTGAGCAGGTGCAAACCAGGAATGCACAACCATGGCATTAATGGTGCCCTGCCCTACACAACTGGGAGGGAACAGCAAGGCCAGTGTGTTTAGGAGAGAGGGATGAAATGCATCCACTGAATTTATGCAATGTATTTTCATGTGATCCATCCTCTTTCTGAGCAAATTGGCTTTTCACTCAGGGTGTGCTCAGATGGGATCCTGTCTGTGGCAGCCACATGGAATTTCCTGTGAAAACAAGATGCCCTTGGCTGGATTTCCCACTGTCCCAGTTACCTGCTGCCCTCCTGTTCCACCACTGCCAGCACATCTGGGGGCTGGGATTTCCATCCATGTCCACAGCCCAAATCCATCCTGATGCATTCTCTGCTTCCACCTTCAAACCTGTGGGAAGCTCAAAGCAGGATTCAGTGAGTGGGTTTTAAACAATTCATGATCTTTTAAAGTCGTATAAATGGATGCTTTTTCTGTTCCTGTTTTATTTACTTGCTGGCACAGTGGCTGTGAGTTCACTTGGATTTTCATCCTGCACAAACTCTTCTGTGCCCAATGGGGTGTCCTGAGAGCTCCCCTGGATTTAGGGGTTATTCCTGGTGGATGAAGCATCTGTGTAAATCAACACCTATGTTATCTGTATAAATTGACCCCTAGACCAGGGAACAGGAGCCATGGAACCACCCAGTCTGCATCCTTGAAATCCTTGGGAGAAAAGGAGGACTCTAACAGGGAAGTGACAGCCCAGCCCAGCCCTCTCTGTGCATCCACACACACCTGCATTCCAGACTCCCTTCCCTGCACCAGCATCTGAAAACCAGGATGACTTTCCAAGGAAGTTTCCTCACTGAAATAGTTAATGAGGACTGATCCCATCCCCCAGTTTTCTCCCCCCAGCTCGCCACCCCTCTGAAAAAAAAAATCAGAATAATAATTAAAAGATGCCTAGAAACGCTCTTGGAAGAGCATAAATTCTGAAGATGAAAGTAAATGATTAAAATAATTAAATACTTCAAGTTGACAAGCAGAAGCAGAATCTTGCCAACGGACATTTGTCGGTAATTAGTTAATTAATCCTAACACAAATTATAAGCCATAACAAACCAGTCAGGCTGAACGCAGCCGGCTGTTCGGAATTAAACTTGGAAAAAGAGGGAGTGAGAGAAAGAAGGAAGAAAAGTTTGAAGATTCTTGCAGATCTGAGGGAAGATGTTGGAGCAGGAGCTCGTGTTCCTTTGGGAAGAGCAGTTGGACGCATGGGCTGGTTGGAAGGGGCAGGAGTTGGGGCAGAGCAGGGCTGTGTTCTCACCTGGCAGGAGCACAGTGGGATGGGATGCTTGGAGCAGGGAGTACAGAGCAGGATTTGGGATTTCCACCCTTCCTCTGTGAGTAAACGTGGCACAAGCTCTGTTTGCCACTCTGCCACTGCTGTCAGTGTGCACTGGAGGCACATCCTTGCCAGAGGAATGAGCTGGGATGGGCAGTCAGGGTCCCCTGAGGTTCCTGGGCAGGTGGTGACATTAATACAGAGGTTTGTGGAAGACAAGTGTGGACCAGCATCTGGGAAGGGCTCCATCCCATTAACACCCTGGTTGGGAAAGTGTTTATAGGGCAGGCTGGAAAAGCAGGGTCAGTGCTTGGGAGCTGGGTCCTGCCAGGGAAACTCGGTGCAAGTAACACCAGGCCACGTGTGTGGTCAGCAGGGACCTGGCATGAGCCTGGTGTCAGCCAAATCACTGGGGAGACGGGGAGGAGGGAGCCTTTGTGTGCTGGGAAGAGGTTAACGAGCTGCAGGCTGGTTTCCCACCTCCAGTCACCTTGGCTCAGGTCCAATTTCCAGCCCTACATTGAGGGAGGCCAGGGATCCACAGGCAGGACACGGTGACTGACAGCTCATCTGTGGCTGTGTTCACACGTCCAGCTGGGGCTTTGCCCTTCCTCCAGCACAAAAGAAGCTCTGGAATAGCCAGGAGTCGATGTTTCTATGGAGGGGACCTGTCACTGCTGGGTGACAGACCGGGCCAAGCGACAGCAGCAGCGCAGCTTGAGTGAGAAATGGGACGTACAGGTTGAAAACGGGCTTTTATCAGGAAGGAAAAGAAGGCATGAAACGTTTTGAAGGGATAAACAGACAGCAGGGAAGTGTGACTATCCCACAGATCCCACACTGTCAGAGGAGTTGCCTGTGACTGCTGTGCCACGTGTATCATGTGAGGGAGAGTCTGAACATGTGAGCACACATGACCATCTCCTGACGGCATTTACACACAGAGGAGAAAGAGCTTATTTACAAGACAATAAGAATTAACACTGAAGAAGTTCGAGGCTCATCTCTTTTGGCCCAAACTCCCTGAGATGCCTGTGGAGCTGGTTCCTGTTTGCCATCAAACCCATCCAGAGCTCCTCTGAAGAGCGAGTCCCGTCCACATGTGCGTGAGCATGTGTGCGCGTGTTCTAAGTGTTTTGCATTATGTGAGCTCTGACCTTCAGAGGGGAACAGAAGGAATATTTTCCCCCCTGAGGCTAGAGTTGTCAGTGAAATGTCTGTCTTCCTTAATAATTTCAATCCGGGTGACAGGGGACAGGGCATTTTGCTCTGAACGAACGTACTGTAAAAACTGTCAGAGAGAATTTGTCTCAAGAAGCAACATTTCCATCCATTCGAGGTCATAATTACAGGCATCTTATGACCTGTGGAGCAGCACATTTTTCTCAACCGAAAAAAAAAGAGTCCTAAAATAGGTGGTTTGGTCTTTTGCAGAGCTTTGGGTTGAACTTAAATGGATTCTCACAAGCGATGGTCATCTGCAGCAGAATGCTTTCTTCGTTTGTTTGCTGGCTGTGTTTTTTAAATCCAGAACAAACTGTGCACTGAAGTGACGTAGCAGAAAAGAGGGATAGAAATTGCCATTCACTGGGCTGGAGTAATGGCCTATTTCTCCTATATCCTGTCTCCTAACTGCCTGCCTCTCTGAATTTCCTCCACACTGACACTGGCCAGCGTCTTGTTAATGAACTGAATAAGTAACTAAATGGGTGATTAACCAAATGAGCATGACGATAATTTGATTGCACTTTCCCCACTTTTAAAGCACAGGAAATGGTAAGAAAAGTAATAATTCAGTGACCAGCAGGAATTCAAACAAGACAGAGCCAGAGGACCTGGGGGGGAGCTTTGACTAGATGTTGCTGTGTATGAATCCCCCACAACACTGCAAAAATTCCTTGATTTATGTCTCCTCTCTGGGGAAAAAACTGTCCAATGATTTGAAGCAGCTTCTCTTTCCATGGTCTAATTTTGCCATTAGAGACAATTATGAACTTGATCACCCTGCTGTGCAGTTCTGGGTCAGAACCACTCAAGGTTGGACGTCGTTTTGGGGTCACCAGCCTGGGTTTGTGTAAGACACCCTGCAGGTCCTGCTGCTCCCACCAAGGTCTGAGTGACAAACCAAACTGGGGGAGGGAACCCAAAGTTATCACAGTGGGAGGATGCTCTGCATGGCTGGGGAGAGAGAACGAGGGAAACTGTCCCTGAGCCACCCCAGCTGCTCCCAGTGGATATCCCCTTTCCCCATTCCAAGGAGACAATGATGACCATGGCAGAACTGCTGGGAAGGAGCATCCAGCCCAAGAGCAGGGTCCCAGCTGGTCTCTGGAACGTTCTCACCTGCAAAATCAGTCCTGCCAGAGACACAAGTGTTAATCAGCTGATGGCACTGGCAGGTTACATCCCAGTAAGTGTAACATCCTTAAGGCCAGTGCAAGCACTCTCAGCCTGTCCCTGGAGCAGCAAATCCCTCCCGTGCTGCACTTGTGAGCCAGGGACAGAGCAGGAAGCTGAGCCCAGGTGTCTCAGGCCAGCATTCCCCAGCCCAAGGCACCACCAATGCACTCAGCAGGGCTCAGCATCACTCTTCTGGAAGGGGAACAGGACATTGGGACCATCAGATTGGGAGACAGAGGTAGAACATGCACGTCTTCGTCCTCCTCTGCCTCATTTAGAGTGGTGTGTTCCCTCTGAAAGGTGTTCTGATCTCACAGGTGGGAGGGGGAGGGATGTCAGAAGCCAGGTCCTGGAATAAACTCATGGAGTCTGTGGAGCCAACACACACATAAATACATGTAACAGCAGTGTTTAAAATAAAACAGGCAAAAGCACTTGTAATTTTAAGGCTTGCTGCAGGCTGGACAATTTTCCTTTAATAGTGGAAAATATTCCCTGATTTTTGCTAGAGCTGTTCTGCTACTGTCACAGACTTGTGCCAGGAGCACCTGCACCCCAGGAAGAGGTAGGTGTGCACTGGATACATGTGTGTTCTCATCTGTCATGAAAATGCAATAATAACCTTCACATTTAATTGTACCCCAGGGCCCAATAAAAATCAACAGGGATAGCAGTTGAGGATTTTTTGTTAACCTTCCCTTAAAAAGGTCTCTACTAACAGCTAGTGTGAGAAGGGCTGGTTGTACATGTGGAATAAGTAGGGACATGTGTAGGGGGAAAACGTGTGTAAAACTTCAGGTTGGATCCATACAGAAAACCCTTCAGGAATGGAAAACCTCCTGGTTTGATTTACACACACAGCACTCGATTGAACAAGTGCTGCTACAGGCGATTGGAAAACAGTCAAAATGGTGAATTTGCTGCTTGCACACATTTATACCGTCTCCTGGAGACAATTCAGTGTCGCTTTTTGGCATGTTTTGTACTCTTTACACCTCGCAAAGGCTGTGCCCAGTGCTGATGGCACAGGGACTCCCTGGGTGTAGGGGCAGCTGGGTGTTGGCAGCCTGAGTTTTCTCTCCTGGGGCTGCCTCACACCCACAGGGATCAGATGCTCAGGATGGATTTGTGGAGCTGAGCTGGGGGAAGGTGTTAATTGTGGATTCATGATGGGGATCAGGAGGGGCATGGCCTAATCCATAAACCAGGGGCCACTGGGAATCACCTCCAGTGAGAATTCCAGGTATATCCCATAAACCAGGAGCTATCAGGAATGGCTTCCAGTGAGAATCCCAGGTATATCCCATAAACCAGGGGCCACTGGGAATCACCTCCAGTGAGAATTCCAGGTATATCCCATAAACCAGGGGCCACTGGGAATCACCTCCAGTGAGAATTCCAGGTATATCCCATAAACCAGGAGCCACTGGGAGGCTCAGGTTGGACACAAAGGTGGAATTTCTCCCTGAGATAGGGCTGTTCAATCCCGGGATAGGGCTGTTCAATCCCGGGATGTGGGTGTGGAGCCCCAGGAAGGGCTGCTCAGACCCCAGGCTGTTGAGTCCCGGGAAGGACCATTCCCAGGCTGGAGTCCTGTTCAGTCCCAGTTCCATCCCGGGCTGTTCAATCCTGTTCCCGGCCCGTTCCCAGTCCCCTCCCGGGATGCC
>VXBA01006389.1:0-12552 GCA_013399895.1 Serilophus lunatus | reverse complement strand
AGCATATTCTGTGATTCTGTTAATTATTTAGAATATTATATGTGGGGGGAGACAGGCCAGCCTCATTTTATGTAGAATTTTCAAGGTGCTTTTATTTAGTTGGAATTATTGTGTGTAGTTACACTGTAGGGAGGAGCTGCCTTTAATGTTAGGCTACATCTTCTGTCCTCTGTTTGTAGCTCTTTCCTCCTACCCCTGGCAGAGGGAAAAGTGACTCGCATCACTTTTTTTCGACTCTGCATCGAATGAACATCCCAAGAATTCGTGCAGTCTGAAGAACTGCCCTGGAGTGAAATGCTTCCCCTTTGACAGTGTATAAGTCATATATTGGCCAATATTATTGACTGCAATGAATCAGTGGTGATGTTCATGTTTAATTAATGGCTTTTAAGAAACCTGTGCCTAAGTGCTTATTTCAACTATACTGTGTTATGACTGATATTCACAGAGATGTTCAGTTGCCTCACACACAAGGTAGGCTTGATGAAGTATGGAGGAAGTGCCAAGGTAATAAAGTACTCAATATTGGCCAACAGAATTGATGATTTTTGAGTATTTCCTGTTCTTATACCTGTAAATAACAGATATTTTCTTTCTCATATAAGAGAATGTGTGGTTATTTTAATGAATAGCAATGAGATGATGCTATGCACAAACTTCGTATGCATAAAGGTGTTTGATAGCTGACCTGTCCTGAATCAGCATTCTTCTTTAATCCAGAGTGTACGAAGGGATTCTGTTCCCCTCTGCCTGTCTCTCATTTCCAATGACTAAAAGTCTTACCAGAGATCAGTCTTTGCATCTATTCAGAAGAAAAATAATCAGTGTGAGAAGGAAGTAAGTTTCTTGTAGCTGGGCCCTTTGGATAAGAAGATATCAGAATAGCTTTTGTATGAGGGAGATACCCTTCAGGATGTAGAGGAGGGAAAAAAAATGGACACAGAAAAATTCAATCATGCTGCCTAGAATTTTTGTAATAAATGTTTTCAGAGGTAAAGTAGAGAGGATAACAGTTCAGGAATTCAGTTTGAAAGTGTTTTTTGCAAAGGTTCTTGTGGGAGAAGTGAGGATGACTGCTATTTTTGTTTTGGCATTTTAGCAAGAGCAGATCTTTAGCTCTGGCATTTCTTATCTTAAAAATCTATTCTTAGTTTAAACCTAAATAGCAAAACTCAAGTGAATGCACTGAAGTGGTTGTATGTGGCACTGAATAAAAGTGCCTGCAGTAACAAAGGATTTAAAATAAATAAAATATATAGAATTTTTTTTCTTGGCATTAGAGCTGTGGTTACCTCAAAGCAATACCTTTTCATCTCTATTCATTGTGGGCAAAAATGCTTCTGATAATTTCTGAAGTGGAAGGTCTCAGTTTCCAAACTGCAATCCAGATATCTGCAGTGTGAGATCAGAATTCTTAACAAAGTTTTTTGTGTAGTTCAGGCAACTGAGTTGTAAAGATCCGGTGATTCTTTAACGTTTGATCTTTCATGGAATTCAATGTCAAACTATTTTGAAGTTACTTTAGAGTTCAGTGTGCACTATTTAGTAAGTTCACATTGTGAAGTGCTTCTAATCATTTAAGACATTTGTGTTCTTGGTTGTAAATATTAAGTGATATTCTTGATCTTCAAGCCTGATCACTGGAAAGAACACATCAAAATATAGTTAAGACTGTCTACATTTAAAGCATATTTCCACTGATACTGCTTGAAATGGTGCAAATAGTTGCAGTGGTTGCAAGTCAGTGCTAGTTATGTAGTGCAAGTTCTTCATCTCTTTTGGCTAGTCAAGGAACCTAGAGCTGCTCAATGTATCTGACTTCAGTATTTTGATTTAGTACAGTCTGGAATGAAAATTATTTCATTAAAATGCATATCCTGAGAAAGGAACTCAAGGCAGCTAATAGCAACTGTCTCCAAAAAGATTTATGTAAACAGAAAGGAAAAAGCATAGACTTAAGAATGGGCTTCTTGGGTACTTGTGAGATCATTCAGAAAAGTTTTGTCTAATGTCCTGAAAAATATATTTGGCATCTCCTTGTTCACTAAGTTTGTGCTTCTGTAACGCTTCACGTGACATAAACAGAGCAAAATTTTTGGTATACAGTCATTTAAAAAAAAAAATTAAATAGAGTGAATAAGCTTTTTATTCTTCCACTTCCTTTTTTCAGTCTATGTTCACTCTGTATCATTGAGAGCCTTTCCTCCTTCAAATTAGCATGGAATCACAATTTGAACATGTCATTTCCCTTTCCAAGCTTCAACTGTTTAAACAGATGGTGAAAAAAAAGAAACAGCAAATACAGCTCTTTGCAGCAGATGACTCCAGCCACTGTGTTTAGAGGAAGTTTAGCTGCTAGAGATCTTTTCTATTCCTTAGTGATTCATTGTAGAACAACTCTGCCCGAAGCACCGGTGGTGCTAGCTGGATTTGGTTCATGTGACTTAATGGTTTCACATTTCTTTTTTATATACTCTTGTGTCTTGGTTTAAAGACAAAAAGAGTGGCAGGTGGAAACACCAATAAAATGAACTCCTATACAGTCATTTCCCCCTGGAAAATAATTTTTGTCCTGGAGGGACAAAAATGCAAGGAGGCATAAATGAAAAAAAATAGCAATTTCCTAAAAAGAAAATAGCAGTAATTACAAAGATAAAAGGGGAAAAGTTCACCCACTGAGGTGGAATCCACCAACCATGCGATCTCCCCCCTACCCTGGGAACAAATTGAAAAAAGAATGATGGAAGGGCTTCCCTACCAACCACCCCAAACAAAAGAGAAGAGGGGCAAAAGCTGGGAAGGAGCAAGGAGCCACACTACCAAACTGGCCACTTCACATCACCTGGTTATATCTAAAATGAGTACTCATTTTTAATCTTAATTAAGAAAATGCGCTCAAATTCATCCTGTCATTTAACTTTTATATTTTTTTTTCTCCCATGGCAATGAGTAAATAGGTGCTATCAGGTTTTCTTTTTGCTTTGTATCTTGATTGGATGGATCATCATGTGCCTCCTGGCTACAGAAAGTTCAGAGTTCTTAAGTTACAGATTTTACTTTTTTAGTTGACAGTGATTTTTTCATCCATAACTGATTTATGCTATGGTGCTCTATTGAGGCATGGAAACACTGTGATTCAATACAAACTGGACAACAAATTCTTCAAAAGAAGCAGAGCTCAGTAAAGCCTGCAGAGTACAGGGCAGCTGAGTCTTACAAGCTGAGCTGTTCACTTAGCAGTAGCCAAGACTTCCACCATTTGTGGCTGTTTTTTCTTGCTGGAAATGTTGGCCTAAAATCATGTTTACTACAACAGTGTGTGGTACGTGGCTGGTCTAGAGGGGTTCATCTGCTTCATATACCAGTATGCAACCACAAACCATATAATCTTAGCAATTGAGTACATCTCTTGTGAGTTTTGGGAATTTGGAAGGAACCATTAACATAAAAAAAAAGAAACTGAGGTGGGGGAAATGTCTCTGTAGTGGTCTGTTTCATCAGGGACATTTGCTTAGTAAGCATACATACCATGTTAAATAAGGATATGGAGAAAATACGTACCTATAAATCTCAGTGGCTCTCTGCCAGTCTGACTTGGAGAAGAGTTTTTTCATGACTCAGCTGTGGTGAGCTGATAAAAGTGCTTGAGCAGGGAACGTAATTTCAGTTGAAGTAGAAGCATTAAAACATCCTCTCTGTAGCTGTGATAGATTATTGATGCTTTGGAAAAAGGTGAAATATCTCCCCTCCTCATTAATCTAAATTAATCTTTCTGGCCTGTTAATAAGAGGGGCAGTGGAGCATTGAACGTTGTGCCCTTCCTTTTAATGTCTTGGGTAGAAATTCTTATTTGCCCCTTCTCTAATTCTCCCCTCTCTTGTGTGCTGGCTGCTTGGGCCTCATATTGCAGTGTGTACATGAGAATCCTCCTTTGTTCCCATTTTTAAATCTGCTATTAAGTCCTGGACAGATAAGCCAAACTTTTCTTCCCTGTATGATGTAGGAGAGGCAAAATGGCTCTATATAGCAAGAGATACCTTATAGAGGAAATGCTCTCAACTTCTGCTGGTATGTTCCTTATTTTTCCTAGTGGTTGATTGGGTAGACTGGCCTTTGTGGAAGAGGCAAAAATAAATGCAACTTTAGCAAATGTGATCTCTAGTTCATAGATGCAATAAGGTTTGGATATACAGTTCGATTTTTAAATTAGCAGTGATTTCATTATTATGTTAATTTACTTCTGTACGTGGTATGTGCCCTGGTATACACAAGAACCCGAAAAAAGGTGCTCAGATAAGCATCAGAGTATTTATAATTTTAAAAATTTTGAGGTTTTTAGGAAAAGAATGTAGAGACAGAATTGTACTTCGAGGTCAACTGTCAGACAAAGCAAATGGTAAAACTGAAGCATTGATAGGAGACAAATGAAAAGTTCATCTTCATAGCACCAGGTCTGCCTAAGTAAGTGAAACTGCTCTTGCTGAATTGTACGACAGTTGCACCTTATTGTTCCTGGCCCAGATTTTTCCTGGAATATTTGCAGATCTCAGCATGGATAGAAGGAAGAGTGATTAGAAGCCCTTTTTTTGATTTGTTGGAAACATTAGAATGGGGAGGCCTAGTAGCAAACATAACTTGATGAAATGAAATGGAGCAATATTTAAATAGACTAGTCAAAATTCTTATACCCATCTGCCTGTTACTGTGCAAAACTAGGATGTTTACCTTCTTTTTTTTTTTTCCTTTCTCAAATGCTCACAGTATGTGCTATTGGTTATGTGCGTTTGAGACTGAATAAGTCTTTGTACTTGTGTGAGAGTATCTAGTCTTGGTTTTGATTTCCAGCTTCCATGTAAAATGTAATGCCATTGTGATTAGCAGG
Source organism: Serilophus lunatus (assembly GCA_013399895.1). Classification (NCBI taxonomy): domain Eukaryota; kingdom Metazoa; phylum Chordata; class Aves; order Passeriformes; family Eurylaimidae; genus Serilophus; species Serilophus lunatus. Next base: position 7,670 of record VXBA01006389.1, on the reverse strand, counting down.
CTGTGTCAATGTGGTCACTGTTATACATCAGGATTTGTAAATTACTCTGAGTGGAATGACTGCAGAAGACAAATATTATTGTTGCCATCTGATACCTGAAGCAAGCTAGTGCTACTGGTTCTTGATATTCTGTAGATGAGCAATAAAATAAGCATTTGACCAAAAGCCAATGATAGAAAGCAGTACCCAATGTGAATGCTATTCCATGGGCTAGAGGCTTTAAAAACAAACTGACATGTGAAAATAATTCTTAAAAGGAAGGATTGGAGAGATGAGCTTAAAGTTCATTAAAACAATGAAATACTTAGGCTCCTCAAATTACATTTAATGGATGCTAAAATTGTGGCTTAATTTTAAAATTTCAAGAACTGAAAGCAATCTCAAAAGTATCATATCTAGTATGTGTAACCAGGTGCCGATAGCTATTATCTCACAAGTAATAAATTTGTACCTGTCCTGGAAGCAGTCATTGTTTTTTAATGTACTTTCTAAAATTCGTGAAGGAATGTGTTTCTGCATTGTCTCAACTGAAAGAGACAATTAAATCTGAAGAATTGATGTAGTTGGGTAGTTGGTGAAGATCTGTACAGGCTTATGCTGCCAGATATTGAATCAGTGCAAGTGGGCTAGGAAGAAACTTTTTTTGAAGGTGCTTGAAGACTAAACCATTTCAAAAAACATGTTGAATTTCAGTGTATGGAAGCTTGGCCGTTTTGAAAATCTGTCTTATTGAAGACTTACTGTTATGAATGCAGTCTGTTACTAATCAGCAGGTTCTTGTTGGTAAAGCATCTTTTGCTATTTAATTAAGTAAGCAATGTATTTTCTTTAGACACTTTTAAAACATATTTAGTTTACCAGAGCACTGGTCTGTCAAAGCATCAAGGCTATCATTGCTACCCTGACAATCAGTTCCTGTTTTATAGATGCTGCCATTTTCCCCTCTATTTGACTTGTTGTCTTAATTTAAGATTTTCTAAAATGCAGAGCAATGCATAGAATTTGTTTTCTTAAATTTGGGAATATTTTTTTTATTTACCTCAGAATACTAAGGGATATTTTTGTACCAGAGGGGACATATAGTATTTCAAAGAATTCCCATTTGCATAAAATGTCAATTTCATTTCCAGTAAGATGATAATTTCGTTACAGATGGTGGTAATTTTCTACCTGAATATTTTGTAACAACTTCACAAGAATTGCTGACTTACTAATTCAGTAGCTTTTAATTTTTATATGCTCAAGTAAACATATTAACAGCTAATCTCAAAGCTTAAGAAATCAAATTCCCTATCTGTGATTTGTAGAGGTCATAGAATCTGTTTAATCATCTAAAATGAAAGTAACCATGATATGCCTCCTGATGGACTGAAGGCTGCTGCTTTTCCAGATGAAGCTAGTAGACTTTTCTATGACTTCTTATAACAAGTTCTTGCAGTGATAGAGCTGTACTATTTTGAGGGATTTTTTTATGCCCCAAATAGAAGCAAATCACTGATTATTACAGCATTTAATTTCTAAAAGTTTATGGTTTGCTATCATGCAATATATTCTAATGTTTTAAATTAAGCAGAGATCTGAGCTTACTGCAGTTCTTCTCCATTTTGCATGATTTACACAAATATCTTTGCTAAGCAATTACTTGAAAAAATTGTGTGTATTCTTCCTGAAAATATTGAATGGAATATTGGATTATTCACTTTGACACACAAGTTGAATTGCATGAGTTGAGCTTTTGTGAGTATAAGCAGGTTTCCTTTGTCTACAACAGCAGACATAATTTATATGATTTGGTGTAGCTTTTGGAGATTGCAAGAGCATTTGCCCATAGGGTTTCAAATAAAATTAGCTTTCTACTTTCTGATGCCGGAAGTCCACAGATTAAACTTCCCTTTGTGCTGTAAAGAAAGATCTGCAAACGTGCTTGTAACCCCCTATCCCCCTCCTTGTCAAAACTCCTCACCCTTGCTGATAGTCATATCTGAGAATGAAAGCAAAATCAGTTAAATGAAAAATAAGAAAATATGATCTTCCATATATATATATAAATATTTAAACTTGAAAGTTGATGTTGGATGTGCAAATCTTGTTCCCATCAGCTGTCTCTATTAAATCATGTAGCAGTTTTAGCTTTATATTTAGGGTTAGCAAAAAGTATTTCTGTCAAAACAATATGAACAATCATTACGCAAATATCCAATAAGCAGATGTTGAACTTTTGGGCCTTAAACTTATATTCGTCGCCTCTGGTGTACATTCTGTAAACAGGCTCTCAATAGGATGTTAGGAGGAAGAAGTTGGGAAATAATTCATGCTTTCTGCAAATGCCACTGGAGGAGGCATGCTCAGAGGTCTTACGTGTGTTGTTCATGTACAACCTTTCTAAACCTTACAAGCCTTTATGTTCTTTTTTTTTTTTAAACTATGCTAGGGCAGAATAATTAAAATGTGTGTACACATGTGTGAGTGCAGGTACATTCGCTGTTCCCTATGCATACTTTTACAACAGACTTTTGACAACTAAATCCTATGTCATGTTTGGACCAATTTTAATGGTATCTAGGTGCATATACCTCTGTTATCATCTCACTTAGCATACTAAATTTTGCTTCTTTTAATTCAAAAGGAGACTCAAGTTGTCTAGTTTCCAATTCCTGCTTCCTTCTTTCTCTGTGGATTATTTCAATACTCTTCATTTAGCAAGTGAGGAAAGCAGCATTACTTAATGCAGCTCACCTCCATTAATGAAGTTGGCAACTAAAGAATTTACATGCTGTAATGATGTACTTGTGTATAATAGATTTAAAAGAAAAGGGGAAAAGGTATGGAGGGAACAGATAACACACATAGTAAGTGTGCAGTCCGTAAAGATTGCAGAACGTTTTCTTTCTGAGGAGGGTGCAGTTTCTTCAAAAATTCTAAATTTTCTTTTTTTTTTTTTTTTTTTTATCTCAGAGAAGAGAGTTCTCTTTTTCTTTGCTGTTTCTTTTGCTTAAATACCATTAGATATTATTTAATTCTTCATAACAAAAGATGAAAATCTCATGTAGGTCCAAGAAACAGGTTAAATGGCTGTTCATTAAATGAATTACATAAAATATCAGAAAAAATGGGTTATACTTTGAACGTTCTTCAGGAAAAAAATTCTTGCTGGGTTCAGAATTGATGTTAAGGTATTTTAAACAGTGGAAACAAACAAGTTCCAGACAAAGATTGGTCCAGTGGAGGTAGCTCACTCCAGGTTTAAGCTTGTTGCAGTAATGACCTGGAGGGCATCTCAACCACTATACATTGTAAGTCTGAACGATTATGTTGTTACAATAGGATGAAATGAAGAGCAATATCTTATTGTCTGAGAGGATCTCAGCAGAACTGGGGTTCAAGTCCAAAGGATTGAAGTATTCCTTATGTGTGCTTTGCAGAGAGGGGGGAGTGCTGAATGGGCTTTCTGAGAGGTTGATATTCTCCAGGCCAGACTGAGCCAGGCTTCCTGAAAGACTCTCATGCACTCATATTGTTACCTACTCGTGCCTAAGTTTGATTAAAACAGAGAGTTTCACTGTCTTGTCGATATTTCTAGACTGAGTGGTAACCTTTTTTGTTTGTTCCACTGGTTAAACAAAAAACAAACAGAAGGTCGGGTGGCATAGGGAGTTATGACCTGGATGTATTTATCAGATCACTTCACTGATCTGTAAATTTCTCAGATCAACCTCATTAGAGATCACAAGGTTAAAAGAAATGTCAGACTTTGAAGAGGAGATAAAGGTTAGAATTAAAGCAGTGATTTTGATGGTAGAGGAAATCAGACTTTTGAAGCCTTACGTTGATGATGCAAAAGTCTATGCAAGTTGGAATAGTCTTATTTCTAGAAATAAGTACAATTAATCCTGATATTTTAATTTCAAAGCATATTGCATGTTACAGTGATGTCTTTTGATCTATATACAGAGTATCTGAAACTTTGAATACAAATGTTACACTCCTTGCTGTTACTAAATTACTAAGAAGGAATCTCCATAAAATCAATTAGCATGTTCATGTCCTCAGTCTAAATTCAGCTGTCCAGAGGAAATGGTTTGCATAAACAGTATGAATCAAAACTTCTTCCTCTGTGCTGAAGAGCTGCGAATCAAAAGATGCAATGCTGGACATACTGTTACAGAAGATTTTTCTCTCTTTGAGGATCACATAATGAAATACAAGCAGCTGCAAATACATTTATGACTTTAGTGAAATAGTATAAAATTCTTACTTGCCTACTTGCAAAACAATAAAAAAAATCCCAACCAAAAAAACCCAAAACACATTATACCTTACCGTGATGCAGTCTGTTTTTTGTGACATCTTGGGAATTCTGTATGCACTCTGTAATCTGGCCATGCAAATGTTTCTCATTTTACGGCTTTATTATAGACCTAGTCTACCTGGCCACATAAGAAACTTGCCAATTAATTTTCCTTCTTAGGGTTGTAGTCTGTCTTTCATACTTCCTTGTGATCACATTCACCTAGTCTGAATTGAATTTAGAAGGACAAAGAATTGGAACTATTCACTTCCTCCCTAGAGATCTTTCATAAAGTGTGGTTGATTTTGCCTAATTGAAATCAGGCCATATGAATTTAAGCAAGTGCTATGATTTCAAAAGTGGATTCTAGGTTGTCCAGAAGAAAAACATGAGTGAAACACTGAATTGTGTTCAGTCTTTCTTTAGGCCATAATATGCAAAATACGAACTCAAGGAAAGAAAGATGGGGTGTAAGCAATCACAAGGTCAAGTTTGTTAAATAAGTTAATTAAGTTTTGCTTATAGTTGTTCTTTTGTAAGCCACTTTAAGAAAGGAATGTGTTGAGAAAGCTGTACCGACCACAAGCAAGATCACTTGTCATTTAAAGAAGTTGAGGGCAGCATCCCCTTGCAGGTTAGGTGGAGGTAGAGCAGAGCTGTGTTGACTCTCTGAGGAAAATCCCTCACCATTTGACAAGTTGTCCATTGCAACTCCCAGTCCTGGAACCCTGGAAAAAGCAAATTGTCTTCTCCTATTAAGTGGTGGAGTAGAATCCATGTAGTATTTGTCCTGTGGATAGGGAAGGCATTACTGAGCCTCTGAAAAATAACTCCTGCAGTGTGATGATCTGTGGTCCCAGGCAGTAATCTTGTCAGATTGGTGTGAATGTATAATCATGCCTAATAAAGCAAGACAACATGGCTGAGATAAAGACATAGTATTGTCTTACAGTGGCTTTCTCTAGCTATCAGTATATGAAGTTTTTGTTAATATATATAAAATGCTTCAAAAATAGAAAGGAATTTTACAATACTGTGTTAATTGACCAGTTAATAAAATTTCCTGCTAAAAGTCTAGCTGTAGCTTATTTTGATTTCTAGGAAGCAGTGAAATGTTTAAGCTTCTTGAACCATATAAAGTTTTATTTGCAACAAAATATGCAGAAACTTCCTTGTTTCATTTAAAAACGGATTTAGAGGGGTTTTTTTCCCACATTCGATGGATTTGATGTTTGTATTTATTGTATGGGCATCTACAGAAACACAGAAAATTGAGAAATACCTTCTTCTTAGTAGCTGTTTAGATGAACTGTATAATATTTAAGCAGCTATGGGAGGGGCTTCCAAGTGTTGCAAGGCATGATTGCAGCGTGACGTGTTGTGTACTCTTGCATATGGGGGACTGTGTGAATGTGACAGCAGCAGAGCTGTCTGATTTTACCAGGGGTGCTTGAAGAATAAGAACAATTCATAATATAAAGTAGAAAACATCCAGGGTAATGTTACACATCATCATCATCTGTATCCTACATTTCTTGCCTTACTGATACGCTTTTACTGCACCTTCCCTTTCCAAAATAGCAGGTCTACCTTGGTGTTCAACAGAGTGCCAGTGGCTTAACATTTGTCATCCATGTGATTCATACTGGTGGGTCTGTTAGGCTGCTAGCTTTTGCAGGAATGTTTGGTGGTTTTGTGGTGTGGAACATGTTGTTTTATAGAGTCTGAGCAATGGCCAACAGATTTGTTTCAACTTTAACCAGAGCCTGATTCCAGGCAATTACCCCAGAGAACGATTCCTGGCACCTTGCGTTGGTGCTATTACTGTGATAGACGTCAAGAACAGATCTGGGCAGCTCTGCAGATTCTAAGCTAATACTGCTTCTTTCTTATGGAGCACTGCTGTTGCTGTAGACACATACTCATTCCTTGTGCCTGCTGAAGGGAAGAAAGGTGAGGACTAGGTACTTACTTAAGATTAGAGGAAACATTTTCAAGAGAAGCACTCAAAGTGTGATTCACCTCCTGCTTGTTTGCCTCTCATAGTTTTGAGTACTCTTCATTGACTGAATGTTGCCTGCTATTTTTTTCTGTATAGACCTCTAGGGAAAATTTAAGTGAGAAACATATTAATACAAATTAAATACTTTTTTTCCTCCTCCTGGTTGACATGCCATTTGCCAATTGCACTGGGGTATTAAGTGTTTCTGAAGTCTAATCTTGTTGGGGTTTTTTGTTTGTTTGTTTTTTGTTTTGTTTGTTTTTGTTTTTTGTTTTGTTTTTTGTTCTTTAGCATAGGAAGTGCTTTTCAAGCTGGTCTCTAGAGCTGATCCCCTGCATTCTCTCTGGATTACACAGTGATGATTAACTTTTAATTAACTGATAGCTTATTGTTGCTTTTTTCTCCACTTCTGGCAATTCAGCACTTGGAAGTTTGACAGTGTTTTGGCTGGACTTCATGTGCATATTGGTTCTGTGTGGTCAAGTCTCTTAGCTTAGTGTTAAGTTACCTACCATTTTGCCAGCTTTCACAGTATCACTGGATGTATTCTTTGCTCCCTTTTGCTTGCTTTCTCACTCTCCCTAACTCAGGTGATGTACAGTATAATAATTTGCTTGGAAAATATGATCCAAACTCCAAAGTTTATCAAGAAATCCATGTCCCAGGAATAAAGCAACTGTACTCTTATTATGTGTCTGCCTCATTATGTACTCCCAAAGATATTTATCATTCTGTTTTGATAGTTACTACATCTTAGGTGCTCAATGACGTAATGAGAAACTAATGTTCTAATTTTTTTTTCTTATAGAAAGGCATTCTGGGAAATATGAGCCAAGGATAATTGATGGTAACATGCTTTAAAATATTGAAGGGACTATTTTAATGTTGCAATGCTTACTAATTTTTCTTCTTCATTGGATTGATCCGTATAAATTATGATTCTAAGTATAAAAAGCAACATTGCACTGAAGCTATATATAGCACTGCCATTGGTGTTGTGTGCTACTGGCTTCTTGACAGCAAGGAGAGAGTAATGTTTCCCCAATTTCACTGTATCTATGCCTTCACTTAGAGAAGGGAAAGTTGGAAATTACCATTTCTATCTCTGCACTAAAATAGAGTTTGAATAAAATGGGAGAGTGTTCCTCCTGGGACTACTGTAAGGGAACTTCAGATAACAATGGTGCATATGAGCCTCCTACGAGAGGCTGGAAAGGAAAGAGCTTGTCAGGGTAAGAGAGGAGCCCACCAGAATGGCCCTGCAGTCTTCAGTGTTTCAGCTCTGGATCCTTATTTCCAGTCTTGAGGCATGGATCTCCCAGAAAGCTAAAACCCCTCTTCTCCTTGTAATACACTCATTAAAATGTACACTGCTAGTGT
>VXBA01006351.1:0-11539 GCA_013399895.1 Serilophus lunatus | reverse complement strand
TTGATTTCAAACTAGTACAACTCTACAAAGAGAAATAAAACCTTATTAAAATGATAAGGAAATCATCTTACGAATTATTATTAAAGAACAAGGTAGTAGCAGTACCAGCTGATAACATTATTTTGTCCCATGGAGCTTCTAACTTTAAGGTACAGTTCAAAAAGAGATACTACATGTACAGAGCCATTGTTTCCTGCAGCTAGTGTCAAGGCTTTCTCGAGTCCAGGCACTTGAAATTCACAGAGAGTTAAGGTGTTTCCTTCCACTGCTTCTTGAAATGGTGTCAATCAGACTCTTGGCAGCATTCTCCCAGTAATTTGCTCACTTCATATCTCAAATGCAAGCAGAGTCCTCTAGTTTGCTATTCCCATCTTGGAGCCCTAAGGAGAGAGAAGTTTTTACAGGGAAAGATCTGAAGAACAATCTGACTTGATGCAGTATAGAGAATCACAAGTCATGTCCACAGCATTCCCAGTCTCAGAAATGTGACATCCACATTGCTGCTCTTTCCCAGGCAAGGCCAACTCTACCGTCATTCATCCAGGCTAAGATGAAGAGAAACCATTAAAGCATGACAAGTCAACACTGGAATTGGAATTCTGCCGCTTGCATCTCAGTTGGGTGAAGGTATCTCTAGGCTGCCCTTTTGAAAAAGGGAAGAAATGCTGGGGACACCAGCAAATACCTGGGCTTTATCTCAACATTTTGCATCCAGACAGGACAGAAAAGAAAAGGGAGAACATGAAAATATTCAAGTGTTTGGACTTCTGCTGCTGTTGCTTTTAAGATTCCACTGTGCACCCTGTGTCCTGGGGACCATCAGGCAAAGCACCACCAGCCTGTTGAGGGAGGTGATTGTCCCACTCTGCTCTACATTGATGCAGCCTCATCTCGAATACTTTGTGCAAGTTTAGGTGCCATAATATAAGAAAGATAATGAGCTATTAGGGAGTGTCCAAAGGGGGGCAATGGAGATGATGAAGGGCATTGAAGGGAAGACACATGAGGGATGGCTGAGGTCACTTGATGTGTTCAACCAGGACGGTGAAGGGAGATTTCATTGCAGTCTATAGCTTCCTCTTGAGGGAAGGAGAGGAAGGCACTGATCTCTTCTCTGTGGGGACCAGTGACAGGATCCAAGGGAATGGCACGAAGTTGTGTCAGGGGAGGTTTATGTTGGACATTAGAAAAAGTTTTTCATCCAGAGGGTGGTTGTGTGCTGGAACAGAATCCCCAGGGAAGTGGTCACAGCACCAAGCCTGAGTTCAAGAAGCACCTGGACGGTACTCTCAGGCACGTGGTGTGAGTCCTGGGGATGGTCCTGAGCGGGGCTAAGAGTTGGACTCGATGATCCTTTCAACTCAGCATATTCTATGATTCAGTGAAATGATGAAGATCTGTTTCAGGCATCTTATCTAGTGATCTTTGTGAAACATGAAAACTTTTGTTAGTTATGAATCAGATGAAATAACACGCTGTCTGAAGCAGTGTTCTGGCTGTGTACTTTTATGGTGCCAAATAGGAGAAAGGGTTATGTGACAGAGTGAGTCAACTAGAAGATATAATGTTGTCTTCCTGAGTCATACAGGAAAAACACAGTCCTGCGAGACTTTGGTCTCCTCTTAAAAAGGGTTGCCCATCTGCCTGACTTGAACACCTGTTTAGCTTAAGTACTGTTTTCAGCCAGCACATCACTGAGACAAATCATCAGTGCCTATGCTCTTCTTCTGTGTCTGCTTGGACTTGGCCAAATGGCAGCTCTCCCTGCAGCTACTTGCAGTGCTGGCGTTGCCAGAGTCTGTTTACCTACCTCATGCAAAACATTTCACTTTCTATGCCTCCAAATCCTCAGAGATGGGGACATCCCCTATTTCTAGTATCAGTATCAGAACAGGAAACATGAGTATTTTATCAAAGAGTCATGAATATTCGTATTCTAGCCATCATTCTTTTGAAAAGCACATTTGCACAGCCTGTTGCAGAGTTAAAAGGATGTGTATACCTGCATAGGGATAACTCATGTGCAATAAACAGGACACTTATATAGCATTTAAATACTAACATAAACACTGTAGTGATATATCAATAAGGACTCAACTTTGTTTTAGTTGCTGAAAGAAGGTGATAACTTGGATATGGGAGCCATAAAAAGTCGGAAACTGATGTTATGCGTTTGAACATGGTGTTATGTCAGAAGGAGATGAGTGAAAAAGTGTTTACAGAAGAAAAGATACTAACCTTTCTGTAGGACCCAAACTAGTGAGAATTTCCAGAGTTATATCTAAAAAAACAAATGAAAAAACACCTGTATTAAAAAGGGATATCTGAAATCCAGGAGAAGGTCTCATAATGAGTGAAGGATGAAGAAAAAGAATAATGAAGAAACTGGTGGAATAAGTGTGTGTCAAAATAGTAGGCTTATCCATATTAAAAAAAAATACTAGTAGAAATAATTTTCTTCCTTTAAGAGAAATTTTATTTATAGATAGAAATGATTGTTTACAAGCTATTAGTAATATTTAAATGCGCTTCTCTCTTCCCATAAAAGTCCTGCATATTCTCTATGCAAGACATTTTCAATCACAATGACATACAATACTTTTTAATCCCGGTAATGTGTTGTACAAATGTGTTTATTAGAGCTTCATTATATGAAATGCTACAACCCCAGTATTGGTAGAATTAGCATTCACTCTTCCCGAGACTTCCACTGAAGGTGGTAGGATTCTGTGACGACTAAGAACATTATACTTCCATGTTTTGCACTACAATAAACTAAAAACATTTTGCACATTTAATCCTGGATTTTTTTTCTTACATTTTTTGTGATTTTCCAGTGCAAAACTAGATTGCTTTCTTTTTGTTTAATCTCAAGATTCATGATTGTATTTTGAACCTAAATTACTTCTTATACAGTCACAGAAAATGATAAGCACAAAAGGTTCTGTTTGTGTCTCTTATGCCAATGTTTATACTAACATTTTCAATTGCAATGGAGCTTACACTTGAACTTTGCAAATTTTCAGCTCTCTTATTAAGCTGATATTAACTAATAATTTTAAATAACTACGGTTTCAAAAAATTATACAAATATGTTGTTTTTCTATAACATTTCATCTAAATATACAATGCTGTTAGATATGTAAGAAGACAGATGTCATTCACTAGCTAGGGGATTGATTAATGGGAAAGTAAGTCAAACTACCTTTTTTTTTTTTTTTTTGCACTGAGAATCAAGGAAATTTAATTCCTAACCCTTTAATCTGGTAGAAGTAAAGAGAGCACTCTCTAATAAATGCTTATAACAGCTGATCTGGCAAAATCCACCATTTGGATGTCACCAGTATCACCGGGCCAGGCAGCTCAGCTCTGCTCTTGCTACAGCAAGGGCATGTATTCAGGTTGGATGGAGCTGCCTTCCTGCACACCTAGAGCATTTGCCTTGGGTGGTGCAGGCATGATGAAGAGGAGCCCTGCAGCTCACACTAGGGCCCAGGTGCATCTGAGATGAGCTGAAGAGAATGAGAAGCCTAAAATTGGCTAGACAACAACAACAACAAAAAGTATACGAAAACATGGTGAAAATTTGTGAGATCAGCGAGTCAACCATTTATTTGTCACCTTCAGAATGTCACCAATGATTTTCAGAAGGTTGAATAGCATATTAAAAAAGGTAATGTTTATGAGTATTGAAGGATTGGGGGAAATATTCCTTGTGTCACCTATAACCATGTAAATAATACAAGACTCAGTTCAGTGTGAGTTTATCAGCAGGCTATGCTGAAAGCTGAGAGTCAGAGGAATTAGTTTGTCCTGTCAACTCAGCCTAAGAAGTGATTTTTATTTTTGAAACTAGAGGATATTTTTATAGAGCCATTAGAAGTTATCATTAAATTAAAGGAAGCTTCTCACGCAGACCAAATTTTTTTAAAAATATAAAACTTTCCAGGCTCTTTTCCCTGCAAAGATTAAATATATCTGGCTTGTATCAAAGTTCCATGACTCCAAACTGAGTTTCAGTAGATTTGATCTAAGTAGTGCTCTACATTTTAGAGGTAACATATATAATGGGTCCCTTGCTGCCATGAAGATGTAAATGCAAATCAAAGGTTATAGTCTTAAATGACAATACAGAGACTTTTTATTAAAAAGGTATCATTCTAGTGTTGACACATGCGTATCATTTGAAGGATCTTTCTTTTCTGCACACCCTTCATCAAGGATGCTAAAATAAGCGTGTCTGTTCTCCAAATGGCAGATCATTCTCCAAGCAAGGGAAGAAACAACAGGAGCAAGGACAGCCATTTTTCTCTTAGAGTAACCAATGCGAAGAACAGTATTCCAGCATTCCAGTGTTAATATTCACAGAAAAGGAGAGTGCCGGCAAAAATGGATAACCAGCTAATTTCCTTAGAGTGTTTGAAAGGAATTAGGTACATTTCTGACACATTATTTTTTCAGAAGGCTTTCTGCAAGAAAAATGTTTATATCTTAGTTATTTTGCTGTGCAGGTAAGTAACTTCTAACAGATTAGGTTTATCACTGTCAGGGTCTTTTTCATATCAGAATAATGATATGTGTCTCTCCTGTTCAGTAGTTCCTCTAGTCCTCTAGAATCATCAAAAGAGCTCCTTGCTGCATGGCAGACTGAGCCAAAACCCACACACCCATGGAAAAGCAGTCACACATTTTCTTGTTCTGTCTACTGGGAATGATGAGCGTTGGCAGACTCGGCTGCCTGTGGACTAGTCCAAGACTACCACACTGCAACATTATCACCACCTAAAGATTTTTTGCTCACAGTAAAATAAACAAATTTCTAAGCTTATACTCATTCTGATAATTATTTTGTCTCACTATTTTTCTGTTCATGTCCAAAACTGTTTCAGCAGATCAAACCCCATCATTTGCTAGACTAATTGTTGGTTGTTAAAATAAGAACTGGAATTTATCACTTACTACTGAATACCTAATTTGGAAGTTTATGAAATTTAAGAGCACATGAAAGCACAACACAGATGAAAGGATGGGTTTTTAGTTGCTTAACAGAATTGCTGCTGTGCAAAGGCTTCAGAGCTGCTGTCCACGAGTGATCCCTTGAGCCTCAAACCTCTCACTTTCAGAAAAGGTAGCTAGCATTATAAAAGAGCACTCTCCTTACAAGAGTTTTTTAGACTGGTTTTGGTAAATGTGGAAGTTCATACTTATGTGGTAGATTTAAGAGAAAATCAAAGTGCGCTTTGAGAGTCTGGCACTCCTGGCAGTGAAATGAATGACTAATCTTCCACTGACTTTAAAGTCAGCAGGAGCAACTTCAAAAACAACATAAAAATCTAAGACTTTTATTCTTCAAGAGTGAGATTTGTCACTACCAGTAGCACCTATGCATCACATAAGATCTTCAGCTGCTGCTAAACCTGACCTAAGAGATGCACAAGCTGTGAGCTGGCAGTTCGTATGAGAAAATTTAATGTTTGTGAAAAGCTATACTGAAGACTGAAGACTAACCCTTGCTCTGTTTTCATAAGCACAGTCTAATTGGATATGATAAATAACATAAAAGTAACTGCCTTCATATTTCTGTAGATAATAAACTCAAATTCTCATTTGGTATTGTCCTACTTCTAAAATTTTAATGAAGCATTATGATAAGAACCAATTTTCTGTGTTTAATCTAATCTGAACATAACAGGCTCAGAACATCACAATTACTGTGCTATGGCATATATAGAAAATTACTCATTATTACTGAGCTCTAAAGAACAGAAAGAGAAAGGCACAAAATTTCATGGTTATAATTCCTTCTTGCCCTAATAAGAAACCCTCTCAGTACCATTAACAAATTAATCAGCATTTCAATATTTTAAGGTGACAAAAATAAAGTTATGAAAATAAACAATTTTATGTAGTATTTTAAATTTTTTGTTGTTTACTCATGCTCATTTCCTGCTTAATATCTTTAAGATAAAGGATTACATTTATCTTGGTACAGTGAGAAAGACAGCAAAACATATGTTCACAAACTCAAGTAATTGATGAATTTTTGTTCTCTCTCAAATTAATTACAAACAGTATTTGATCTTATGTGAGATGATAAATATACTGGATCAAATATATATAGACAGAAGGATTTAAGATGAAATGGCAGATGTCATGGCTAACATTTTTACTGGACACCTCAAAGCCTCAACCTGTATGCACAGCATCCTGCCCAGATCTCAAGCTAAAGTTAATGATATTGTTTTCTTTTCTAATCCATCGTTTTTTATTCTCAGTGCTATGTATTTTTATTCTAAGTACGATTGTGATAAGACAATATTTCTGGCATGTCACAGTTTATTCTAAAGAGGTCTTAAGACAGGGAACAAGGAGAAAAAAAAAAAAAAAAAAGAAGTAGCAGACCATCATAGAAAAGAAATACCATTCTTACTGAAAAGGAGGGCCTGCAGAGCACATTGCTAGATCTGATCACAAGCACAATGGAATGACATGCAGGAGGGGAAAACAAGACCCACTGCCAGCAGCTTATATGCTACGATAATGACTTCTCCATTACCAGGCCATCTCAACCTCATGACTCTGCTTAATTCCTCCACGAAACATATCAAGGATTCAGTACCCCCTCTGGCAGGGAACAAACACTGACTACCCACATATTCCAAGATGAGAAGCCTCTAAAGAGAAAAGATCCCTCTTTTTTACACTGCACACTGTTTCTGTACGTTCTCTCTTTAGTACTCTGCATCCAAGTTACAAAGACTTGAAATACTGAGAAGCACAGAATAAACCACAGATCCTCAAATCCAAACACCTGGATGGAGACATTGAAATAAAGGTAAATAGAACAGAGGCTTTACGGGAATGCTGTCTGAAAGTATGAATCACAGAATTACAGAATATGCTGAGTTGAAATGAACTCACAAGGATCATCAAGTTTAGCTCTTATCCCTGCACATGACCATCCCAAAGAGTCACACCATATGCCACAAAGTGACGTCCAAATCCTTCTTGAACTCTGTCAGGCTTAGTGCTGTGGCCACTTCCCTGGGGAGCCTCTTCCAGTGCCCAACAATCAGCTTGTCATTCTGTATGAACATCCATGATTTCCCCATCCCAGTACTAGTACTAGTTACATCCCATAATCTACTTTCCCTTGCCAAACTTCTTATGGTTAGGGACTGTCCAGTCCTCTACTTTGTAGAGGTCTCTCAGCAGGGCCTCCTTGCCTTTGAGAGAGTCAACAGCTTCTCCTAGTTTTGTGTCACTTGCAAATTTGCTTAACATCCCTTCCTAGTCTTGCAAGTCATTTATGTAGATATTGAAGAGCACAGGGACCAAAACGGGGCCCTGTGGAACCCCATTATTGACAGGTCATCAGTCCGATGTTTCACTATTACCCTTTGTGCTCAACCCATGACCCAATTGCTCGGCCACCACACAATGTGTTTATCCAGCTGTGTGCTGGGCATTTTGTCCAAAAGGCTCCTTGAGAATCAGTATTGAAAGCTCTACTTAAATCCAAAAAGATTACATCAAGCAGCTTCCCTTGATCAGCTAGGGTGAGGTTATCTTGCCATAAAAAGAAATCAGGTTTGATAAGCAGGACTTTCTTCTCATGAAGCCGTGCTGGCTGTGACCAATGACTGTGTTGTCTTTCAGGTGTTTTTCAATACCTCTGACAATAATCTTCTCTTTACCAGGCACTGAAGTGAGACTGACAGGCCCAGAGTTTCCAGGGTCATCCTTCTTGCCTTTATTGAAAACTGAGACAACATTTGCCAGCTTCCAGTCATCTGGGGTCTCTCAACATTCCTAAGATCACTCAAAAAACCATGGAGACAGGTTTTGTGATGACATCAGCTAGCTCTTTGAGGATTTTTGGATTAATCTTATCAGGCCCCATAACTTCGTAGAGATCCCTCTGGAGTAGCAGCAAGTCCCACACAATTTCAGTGTTGGTGGGAAATAGATCATTCTCACAGTCACGGTCCTCCTGCAGAAGACACTGAGACCTCATCTGGGAGGTCTGTAGTAGATTACCACAATAACGTCTACTTTATTAGTTTGCCCCTTGATTCTTACCTGGAGGTTCTCAACTGTGCCAATGACATTCTAACCCTTTACATAGTGCCACTCCTCCATCTCTTCTGCCTTGTCTATCCCTCCTGAAGAGCCTGCAGCTCTCCAACAGGCCACTCCAGTCACCGGATTTATCCTACCAGGTTTCACTTATGCCAGTGATGACAAATCTCTACATCTGGGTCAAAGCTTGGAGCTCCTCTTTTTTGTTCCTCATGCTGCATGCATTAATGTAGAACATTTCAGGTATAGCGCATTGTAGCTGACACCTCCTGAGGCTCTGAAGAACATGGGAGAACAAAGAAAGCTTCAACTTCTCTTTGTTGAGAGATATGAGATTATGTTTTGGTATGTCCTCAAAGCTAAGTGCTGGAGGAAATACGTAAGTAATGGTCATTATGCAGTCTGCAAATAAAACTGTATTTTCTGGGGAGATGTAAAATAACATTTTTCCTGCTGCTCACAGTGAAAATATGCTCAGGTAAGTTTAAACATCCTTAAATATCCTTAAATACCCAACCACCTTTTTGATTTTCTCCTGATGTGGTCTCTTTTGTGGGTAATATATACAGTCAATATAGACACAGCTACAGGATTTTACACCTCTCAGAGATAATTTGATTCTGGCATCAGCAGCATCTTCTCTCACTCTCTCAAGCATGTAACTCTATTGCACCAGGGATAGCAGTAAGGGAGGAGGCAATGAGAACAACAAAAGAATCTAGCAAAAAGGTGAATACTAGAAAAAAAAGAAGGAACAAGGGAAAAAAATCACCTTCTGGAATGTTGTTCCTCAGTTTCAGTATCTTTGCAATAGGGATAATTCTACACTGGCAAGAGGAGATGTTCAAATGAATTCTTCCTTTCATGCTACCTTGTCCTACCACCATCTGGCAGATACCTGCAATCAAACCCTAACCCTGCAGCTGTACAACCAGAAGCTTCTGTACAGCCAGAAACTTCTAGGGGTCTAAGCAGTTTTGCAGTTTGTAGGGTCTAAGCAGTCAGGGCAGAGCTAGAAGCAGCACAGCTACTCGCATGTCACACCTCCCAAAACTCCAGGATATCACAAAAGGCTGCAGAACTGTGGCACTCCAGGTTCATAAATGTTTGGGGAAAAAGCCAAGTCCCCCCAAACTCCATTTGCCAAACCAACTTTTTATTGATTGCATAACAATGGGCATGTAGCTGACATGGAAGTCCCATGGTATCACTGACACTTTCTTCTGGTCAAGGGCACAGCCAGTTGGCTTGTCTCAGATACACTGAGATCTCAGTGATGCCACCACCTAAATTTAAAGAAAACCTTTCACAACTAGAACTTATGTGCCCTAAGCATCTCACTTAACTTTTGCAGCCTGGCTGCTCAGCTTTTGATGGCTTGCAGTTTTGAGCAGTCGGGAGCAGATTCCTTGGAAAACTTTACAGATATAGATTCAGTTGTCTATGAAATTAAGGAGCACCTAAA
This sequence comes from Serilophus lunatus, assembly GCA_013399895.1. NCBI lineage: Eukaryota > Metazoa > Chordata > Aves > Passeriformes > Eurylaimidae > Serilophus > Serilophus lunatus. The sequence continues at coordinate 1,992 of VXBA01006351.1, read as the reverse complement.
GCAAATAACAAGTAATGGACCACTATGGGAGCAAACAGACCGCACTTATACAGTTCACAGATGGGACTAACTAAGAAGGTTCTTAGGTGGCCCCTGAAGTCACTTTGCTTGGATTAGACATGGGAGTATGTCAAAGACACAAATATATAGTCCAAGGGAATATATCACCAGGAATTTTCATTCAGCCCTCAATCTTAAAATTCAGCGGTTATCTTTAATATGAGATTATCTTAAGGAGGCTTTAAACATAATAGTCATCTAAAAATTTGACATGCAGAAGGGGAGAATCCATAACCAGTATTTTCCACCAATTATCAGCTTATTTTCCCATTTGTTTTTCTTCTAGCATTTGCTCATATAGAAAATTTTGCTCTTCTCATACAGACAATACACTGCTACTTTATTGTTCCCATTCCTCGAAGGACTCTGGTTCTGCTACAGTGTTTGGAATAAACAAAAATCTCACAGAAGTGTGCCATGTAGTCTTGTTACTGTATTTCAACAAATGGTAAGTAGTATTGTTCTGAATGCCTGGACAATAAGCATCTTTGTCTATATCCTGGGTTTTTTTCCTGAGGAGTTGGGAGCTGCAGCGAAGTAGGACTTGATATCATTTTCTTCTATTGTTCTTAGTTCTGCAATACACATGTAAAATTAAACAAACAAGATTCTCATTTTGAATGTGTTAATCACGCCCACAGTCTGAGAACAATGAAGAATTAGATTAATTTGTATTTATAGTGTACACCATAATCTGCATAAAATACACACATTCAGCTTGTACAGCTATCAGAAATTTAGGTATCCATTTCTTTCTATCATTGTATATTGTGCCTATCTCCAGAGGAATTTGGTGTAATGAAGGTCACATATGATCATCAGGTAAAATTTAGCAGCAATTACCCAGGCAAGCAGCAATTGTGATCACTATCTGTTCAAGAGAACAAATTGTGGGGAAGAGACTCATGAGCTGACAAGATTAAGAGTGACCAAAACTGATGATTAAAAGTTTTGACTAAGTACACTACTAGCAGTGTTATAAAACTGCAAAGCTGAGGAGAAAGATGCCTGCAACTGAATGTTCAGACTAAAATGCAGAGCCCATTTCAGAGTTATCTGCTTCACAGCACCAGCTGTCATTTTCAGTGAACGCTGATCTGCAAGAACACTTCTGTAGGAAAAGAAACAATATTTGCAGAAAAATAATTTGCTACAAAACCTTACCCAAATACTGAACTGTTTGTTTGAGAAATGCTCAGTAGCTTCTTTCAAAGTGCTTTGGGTGGTCTATGACCCATCCAGTAAGGAAACAGCAGCAACAACAAAAAAACTCAAGATACCAGCCTTATAATACCTACAGTATATCACTGCTACATATCATATATATGTATATATGTCATTATATATAATTTCTGATTAACAAACTACAAATTTTGAGGAATGTTAAGTATAATATGAAAAGTTCTTAGTGTCAAATACGCCAGCAGCACTGAATTACTTTGAATGAAATATTTTAGGAACAGAAATCAACTAAAGGACGGTTTCAAAACATTGAAAATAAATAAAATTATTATGATATCCTTTGCTGTATAGAAATAATCCAATTATTCTTCCAAGGGACAGGAAAATTTCTGCAGGTCATTGATGCCAGAAGAAATGTGAGGAATACATTTAGTTCAGGTAGATTGTTGTGAAAGCTCCAGAATGAGTTCTGGATGGTGGGAGCTTCAAGCAAGAGACTGTTAACTGGTACTGACATTTTGGACAGCAAGGGGCACAGGGACTTGTGGCTTCAACCAACTGACTGGACACAGAGACACGGCAGAAGCCAAGGAGTCAGCAGGAGGAGCCCAGAATTTCATGCACATAGACTATGTGTGCATAAAACCCCATGACTTACTTTGCTTGGGTCCCTCCTCAGAGGCACTCAGCTTGAGCTGTTTCTGTGTTACTGTGTTACAGAATCATGGAATCACTAGGTTGGAAAAGACC
>VXBA01006350.1:0-28196 GCA_013399895.1 Serilophus lunatus | reverse complement strand
AGCCATGATGATGATGATATATAATGCAGTAATGTATATATGTATTTAAAAAATTTATGTGTTCTAAAACATATATTTCCTCACATACCTATGCTCTGTTCAAAAACAATCCCATCTGCAGTATCATTCAACAAACAACACTAGTTTATGTCCCCTGTAAAATGCATCACTCAACACTCCTTTCTTTTATAGAGTGTTAGTCACTGTATTGGGTCTGTCTGAGATAGAGCCCATTTCCCCATAGCAGCCCTCACAGTGCTGTGCTGTGCATTGGTGGCTGGAAAGGTTTGATAACACACCAGTGTTTTGACTGCTGCTAAGCACAGCATCAGGTCTGTAATGTTCCTTCCCCAGCTGAGTGCAAGATTCTGGGAGGGGATACAAGTAGGCCAGCAGACCCAAATTGACCAAAGGGGTGTTCCATACCATATGACATCAGCTCAGATTTAAAAGCTAAGGAAAGGAGTGTTTCTAATGGACATCTGCTAAGAAACCACTCCCCATGCTAAAGTCCTGCTTCTTGGGACATAGCCAGACATCACTGCTGATGGGAAGTAGAGAATAAAACTTGTTATTTTCCACTTCACTTCTGCACATGGAAATTTGCTTTTGCTTTAGTAAACTGCCTTATCTCAACCCATGAGTTGTTTACCATCTTATTCTCTTTCTCCTGCCTGGCTGGGAGAAGGGGGGATAGAGCAACTGGACAGGTACTTGGCATCCAGCCAAGGCCAACCCATTACAGTCACACAAGAACAATTATTCATTTGCAGCTATTTGTGATGCAAAGTCTGGCTACGCTGTGATCTGTTAAGTGAGCTTGGTCAGTCATCTTATTTCTCTGTGCCACTGAAAAAGGAGAACATCTTCCTGTACAAACCACTTGATCAAACTCAGCAAAGCAGTGTACAGTAACAGAGAATTGAAAGTCATTATCACTGGAAAATAAATAAGCAAATACCATTTAAATACTGGTTGCATTTCATGAGGGTTGTTCCTCACCCTTTCATATAATACATGAAGCTTTGTGGTCTTTTCCAGCCTTGTTAATTCTGTGTAATTCTGTGTGTGTGAAAGAGCCTGTGATCCCAGTTCAAGCTAGCTGATACCGCAAAGATTTCGCAAGCCCCAGTGAAGGACTGTTACTTTTTCTGGTGGCATGTCATAGTCCCTTTGCCTTCTCCTTGAGTAAAATCAGCCTTTTCTCAAAAATTCAATTGGAAGACAGTTGTACAGCCTCTTCTGCCTCCTTTACTCCAGTGTCCGTGGTTAAAGAGCTCCACTAGCCTGTGAGAACATACTTGCAGTTCCATTCTCTAATTGAGAGGAACTTGCAATTTCCCACGTAAATTACTTTGACACAAGGTTGCGTACAGCTCTGACATATGACGTTTGTAGCACTGTCTGTTGAAATCCCAACTTTTTGATCAGCAAAATACAGAAGGAAAGAGTAAGCATGAGCATGGCTGATTAGATGCAATCATAGGAAAAGCTATGAACCATTTTCCACTTCTCTGAACATTTAATATGTGACACTTAAACATTAATTGAATTCAGATAATATCTACTTAAGCCATTAGTCAATATTTTCCTCATTAAGGAGGACAGCATTTGACCCATTCCTCAATCAATCCAGTGGTACCGTGTAAATAACAGTTTTTAACTCACATTTTTCATACAGAAGGTTTCCTTCAGCAAATGGAATAAAATTTACAGATGCAGCACACATAATACTTAGATGTAATATTAGCTCCATCAAGAAAAGTCCTGAAAGTTAACAAAAATTGATTGATGCTCCCTGACAGGAAGTTTCTGTAATTTTTTGTATGATAGCAATATGGAATATGTTAACTCCATGAACACCAGTGTCTCCTTTACAACTGTTGTTGGTATTCTAACCACATTATCAACCTCACACATGTTTACCTCAGGGATATTTAGCCAGCCATAATTGACTTTTGCACAAAAACAAAGCTGCAGGCAAGGTTTAATCCTTTTGGGCTTGCCTTCTCACTAAAATAAACAAGTATCTAAGAGAATTGTAACTAGATCAAGTATAAAATCAGAGCATGAGGTGAATCTGTTCAGTCTTTTTCAGTTTTATAATTCTTAAAATTTTAATAATTAGGATGTCTGGAAATTAACAACATCTTCTTGTGTAAGATGTTAAAAATAAACAGCGAACTCAGCACTTGCACTTCCAATAACAGCATTTCTCTAACATTTCCCAATAATTAAATTGGTTGTCTAACCATGTCAGATTCCTTCATGGAATTGAAGTTTAAAAAAGCCTCATTGTAGCACTGATATCACACTAAACTTCAGCTGATAAGGTTAATGCCAGGTAGCACTAATTGCACATAAATTCTAGGTGAGATTAATCTTGCTTAATGTGGTAGGTGGTGTCATGGTTTAACTCCAGCTGTCAGCTCAGCCCCACACAGCTGCTTGCTCACTCTCCTGCCCAGGAGGATGGGGGAGAGAAACAGAAGGTTAAAAGTGAGAAAAAAGAGTGGGTTGAGATAAAGAGAGTTCAGTTGATAAAGAAAAGCTTTGTATGCAAGCAAAGCAAAGCAAGGAATTCACTCACCTCTTCTCATGCTTGAGGTGTTCAGCCTGCCAGTAAAGCAGTGCTCTACCATGTGCAACAGCAATTTGGGAAGACAAACATCATCACTTTAAATGCCCCCCTTCCTTCCTTCTCCTTTCTCTAGCTCTGTATGCTGAGCATGACACTATGAGATATCCCCTGGGTCAGTTGGGAACTGTCCCAGATGTCCCAACTGTATTCTCTCCCAATTCCTTCTGCATCCTCAGCCTCCTCATTGGTGTATTGAGGTGAGAAGCAGAAAAGCTCCTGAGTCTGTGTAGGAGCTGCTCATCAGTAATGAAATCATCCCTGAATTATCATTATTTTGGTCACAAATCCGAAATACAGCCCCGTTCCTCTTACTGCGAATAACTCTGCCCAAGACAAAACCAGCATAGGTGGCTTAGAGTGGTGTTCAGTAGATTTTTTAACCTGATATTACCACAGAAGGAAAATGGGTCTGCATTGCTTTTACTCCTTTACCCCTTATTCCCAGTTCTGCACAGATTTTTGTCTTGTGATAATACTCCTGTTTATACAAATGTATGGTAAATTGTTCAGGGAGCTGAACAATTTAAATAAATAAATAATAAAAAGTATTTCCACGCATGTTATTTCTGTCATCAAAGAAATTAGAGGATCATAGAATGGTTGAGGTTGGAAGGGATCTCTGGAGATCATGTGGTCCAATCCTCAATTCACAAAGCATCACCTAGAGCTCTTTGACCATGTCCTTTTGATTGTCTCAAATGTCTGAGTATCTCTGGGGATGGAACAGGGAATTTAATACCACAACTCCAGAACTGCTTCTACACATACATTTGATTGCCATTCCATAGAAGGATGAGGAGGACTTTTGAAATTTCCTCAAAAGCTTCTTATAGACCTCAGAAAAATCTGGAGTACATTAAACCACTATGACAACTGATACTACGACAAGTTATTTCACCAAGGGTGCAGCAACCCGTTCTGTAGACTATGAGTTTAGGAATAGAATGCAGTAGGACATATGTAAGAAATGTGAATATATTTCAATTCACACTCTTGTATCAAAATTAGACTAGGTGTATTGAAATTAGAGTGATTGAAAACACATGAAGTTGAGTCTGCATTGAAACAAATACGTAGAAAACATAAAGAGCTACTACTAAATACACTGCATTAAAGATAAACACTCTCATCAATTTTTAATATTTCAATTTTTTTCTCATATACTTATGCTGTTTCAGACAACTGGAAATAATTTTTGCTCAAACTCTTGAAAGACAGATTACTTCTATTTTTGAGTACTATATGCCATCATCAGTCTAAAATCATCAAGAGTTTGTCACCTGTTTTAATATAGCATTTCTAAAGCAGCCCATAGACTTGCAAAGCTAAAATTTGGTTTCTTGCATATGAAAAGATAACAATCTTTTCACTGTATTTTCAATCACATGTGAAGTTATATTACATTTTAAGAATATTATATTAAGTCACTTACACATTGGTTTTACAAGTTGTCATTCACTGCTGTTATTTAGGAATGAAATGGCAGAAAGCAGCAACTTAAGTAGCACGTAAGATGTTTCTGGTTTGTTAACAATTCTGCAGGCTAGTAGGTTAGCAAATTAGGGCCATTTTCAATGTAAATTCCTAAACAGCATCAGAAATTCATGCTAGTTGTAGCACACAGTGGTAAGTAGTGTAGTGGAATGGAGTACATATTCTACTCAGCATCCTCCAGCAGAGTAACCCAGGACGCAATAGCATCTAAAACATCCTCTGGAGCAATCTCCAAAGTTTTCTCAATACTCTACTAAATTCAGTATGCTCCGCGCCTATCAGTTTATTATTAGCACTGAAGCTGAAGACAGCATGGTGGCAAGTTATTTAATTTCTTAGGGAAATAAACTTTTAAATAAGCAAATTCTTTCATCTCCAAACCTTCCCACTTTGTATATTTTGATCTCACTGAGCCTATTTCCCATATAGGTTGTAAAACACCTAGTCCATTGGGAACTACTGAATGTATGAATAAATAATCAAATTTCTGTAAGCTATAATATCTGTCTGTTAATGGCACTATGAATATATTGATCTCAACCATCTACTTATCAACGTGATTGTCTGTATTAACATGTAAAAAATGTGTTAGCATGTAAAAAATAACAGTGGACAATGGCTGGCCAACCATTTAAGACGGAGCGAGGAGAAACTTGCAATGAAAGACTGTACCAGAATTTTTATGACTACAAGCTTCACAAACAGGTAAATCTCCTGTCTCTGCTTCTCATTTAAATTTCTGCCATGTAGCATGATCAAAAGGTTATGCATGTGGATCTCAGTTTTCTCGTGTGCTAGCCAGAATTTATCCATTTGTTTGTGGGGTGGCTGCTGGCCTTCCCCTCCCCATGTCCTTTATTCTACTTGCAGGTGCCCTGAACAGTGATCAGTAAATTACCAGTCTACGCTGCAGTCAGTTTCCTAGCTCATTTCTGCTCCAACAAAAAAAAATCTTATTCTTTTTAAATTTTTTATTATCCAGATCAATACAGAATTCTGCATCTGTCTCACTTCCACTCAACAGAGACAGTCAGTGTGGGGACCAGTCAGTTTCTCAGTAATGTTCATGGCAAGAGAGTGATTTCCCCTCCCACCTCAAGTTCGTCTTAGTGATTTCCTCTGTGATGACAGGTGTGGCCTCGCTTATGTTTGCCACAACTCACTGTGTCTGTCCTGCCATGTCCATTTTATAAAATGATGCCTTCCAATTTTAGGTCCATTTTTTTCCCCACGAGTAGTGAATGCTCTGTTAATCTTTAGGAATGATCCTCCCAAGAAGGCTGTAACTTCTATTTTAAGGAAGATTTCAGTCTGGGTGAATGAATTTTATGACCAGAGTTAGTACTATTTATAATCTGCTTTTGTTATCTAAGGTTTGGTAGAAGGTCACAAAAGTTTAAATTCTGGACCACCCTGCCAGAAATCATCTGCCTGAAGAGTTTTAAACTGCCCATCTTGTTACAGAGCTGACCTTGCATTACTTCTGGGTTTACAAAAGTCCTCATATCCATAGCAGAATTTTCTGTTAATATTTCATGTACCTGTCAGACTTGATATACTTCCTTCATCTCCACGTGTTTAGAAAAGCTACATTTTTCATGATTCCAATATAAGATTCTTCCTAATCCATGACAACAACTGAGAAATATAATTCTAGGCATTCAACCCAATATGTGCACTGCTTTCTTAGAAAAACTGCATAACTATAGAACCAGCTGCAAAGACTCCATGATGCTACTACTCAAAAAAAAAAAAAAAAATTAAAAGAAAACATATTTGAAACAATGATCCTGGATTTTCAGAATCACCACAGTTTCTTAACATTGGAGTCTGATTTTTCCCAGCATCATCTTATTCAATGAATATAATTTCTTTCTTGTATAGTACATTTAAAATCCATTGATCTAACAATAAAAATATTATTTTTAAAAATGTTGATGTTCATATGCCAATAACACACCAAATATATTCTGCATGGTTTTGGTTGCTGTATTCCCAGATTAAATATAAGGCTCTTAAAAATAAATAGCTTATTTAACTTTCAGCTTTTCTTGTTTAACTTTATGAGATTTGAATTACATTTTAAGGAAACTCATTGGAAATCCTATATCTTCTTAAAAAAAACAGTATAATTCAATATTCAATAAAAGGCAGAGCACTATTTCAAATTTAGGAGATTAAATCTACCGGACATCTGAATCTAATTAAGCATTTACACAATTAAAATGGATAGCCAGAAAAAACCAAACAATAATTTATATACATAACTTTAGGTAGCAAAGTTTGAAAAATGACCTAAAAATCTATGTAAAAGAATGAAAAAAACTGCAATTAGAACACATAAACTGTGGCTGCTCCTGATAGATAACTGTGATAAAATAAAGGCATCGGGTCAGGAGAATAGTTTTCCCTGAGCTGCCCACTACCAAACTGAAAGCCCAGGTAGTAGTTCGGGGACCAGGAAGACCGTTTTTTAACATATCTAATGCAATTATGGTGTACAGGTTTTCTCATATATGTTGATCTCAGATTAACAAGTAATTGATTTTGAGATGAAGAGGGGACCGTTACCTCTAGAGTAGTACAAGATCGTTGTTTACTGCATGTCACAGTGAGCAGAAGTAACCACAATTCAAACAATTACTCTTCCAAAATCAACTAGAATCAATCTTTGAAATGATGTCACGGCAAAAAAATTTCTCATGATCAACTAGACAGAATTTCCTCTGAGATTTATGAAATGAAAAGCAACAACTATACCTAGCCTCGTGAAAGTGTATGTCACCATACAGGAGAAACTCACATCTAATTATTCACGAGAAAATGGCCTCTCTGACACGACCAGGGGAAATTGTTTCATAAATCAATTTTGTGCTAACCTTCTAAACAAAAATGCACCACACATTTGAGATGCAATTACTTTGCCTTGTACATCACAGGATAAGGTGACTTGCTATTCACAGGAAGGAGAAGTGAGAGTTGCTCTCTATTCTCTGTACATGACAATCTATTATCAGAGAAATTATAAACATTCATAACAAATACATGGTCCCTGACCCTCATGCACAGACTTGTCTGCAACCCCTCCGTGCAGCATTTCTTCACACCAGGGCCAGTGACAAACTCAGCACCATCCCACAGCAGCAATTGCAGTCTGTGCCTTGTTTATTCCCCTCCCACTGAGCACACCACATAAATAATTTAGACCCAGACCTCTCCATTGTATATATGGTTAATGAACATTTGCATCTGCTTTCCAGAAACTTCTGGAGTGAGAGTACTTAAGTCAGTAGCCCTGATTTTTTACTATTTTACTATTATTTTTATATTATTTTCTTCAAGTAAGAAAATAATTATGAGGACAAATCAGTGCATGCTTCTAAAGAAAGAATGATGCAAACACTACTATTTATACTGTCCTAATACTGCTGCACTATTTTTCCCACTTCCTAGGTTGTGTTAGGGAGTTTACAAAGAGTTACATAAATGAAAAGCTCTTGCCTGAATTTCAGGGAGTAGTGTGAAAAGACAACAAGGAGTGGTAAGTCAAGATGGTTTTGGTTGAGAGAGAGCTAATTTTCTTCACAGTAGCTAGTGTGGGGCTGTGTTTTATATTTGTGACCAAAACAGTGTTGAAAAAATAGGTGTTTTAGATATTGCTGAGTCTTTTCTGCTTCTCATTCCACCCCATCAATAAGGAGCTTGGAGCTGCCAGGATAGCTGACGGTAATTAACCAAGGGGATATCCCACACTGTACAGCGTCCTGCTCAGCATATAAAGCTACAGGAAAGTAGGAGGAAGGTAGGGGATATATAAAGTGATGGTATTTGTCTTCCCAAATCGCCGTTACACATGATAGAACCCTGCTTTCCTGGGGATGGCTAAAGACCTGCCCATGGAAAGTGGTGAATAAATTCCTTGTTTTGCTTTGCTTCTGAGTGTAGCTTTTGCTTTACCTATTGAACTCTCACTAGTTCAACACATGAGTTTTCTCATTTTTACCCATTTAATTCTATCCCCTGTCCCACTGGGGGTGTGAGTGACTGTCCATGTGGGCCTGGTGTTAAATCATGACACAAGCTAATGGTTCACAGTAATCACGTTCTTCAAATTCAAAGGGGTCTGAAATGTTGCTACTTCTAAACATTCGGTTTGGACATACTTGTTTTCTGTGAGTGTGGCTCTAGTCATCAATATCACTTTTGCCCTTTATGTTTTCTTTACATTATATGGAAATTTTCTGGGCATCCCATGACAGGGATGATTTGGCTGAGGTTATTTAAAAGCTGATTTCCTTCAAGAGCATGCAAGAGCAAACTCATGAGCCAGCCCTGAACCCAAGCGCAGCAAGTCCAAAGCTGCCTTGGGAAGAGGCTGCTTTTTACCAACATCTTGTAGTCAACAGAAATAAAATAAGCTGCAACGAAGTGTTTTTGTGATGAGACAGCTGTAAACCAATAAATAAGGGATTAGAGGGATATTCAAAATGAAGGTGTCAACATAGGAACACAGACAATTCAGTGTGAATGAAGCCAGTGATTTTACCAGAGAAGATGCCGTTTCCATAATACATCAGTTTATACTTTCACAAGGATAAACATAAAGATGAAAATTTATTTGCTTAAATCCAAGCTCGTTAAATAGTAAATATCAAATTACTAATAGTTATCTTAGGTAGTCTTTGTGGGTGAGGGATTAAATTTACAAAATTACTCAGCTTTGCCCTGACAAATCTGACACCAACACACTAGCTAATAACTTCTTTACTTTCATTACTAATTTTGGTTTTAAACTCTGATGTCATGGTTTGTTCAGTATAAAATATAAAAAATATACAAATATATTAAATAAAATATACAAATCTGCATCTGACTATATTGTTTACAGGTTGTAATTTCATTATATTAATATTATATATAATATGTTTTACGTTATTATAATATTAATATTTTTAATGCTGAAGATAAATTAATAAATACCATTGCTAGCATGGTAATGACAAGGGTTGAAACGTATGGATTCTGTCCACTTCATCATTTCTAGTCAAAGCAAAATACATTGTACCTTTCTCCACCACATCATCTTATTCAAATTTTGTCCTTCTATAGATTATGTCTGCTTTTTCTTGGCACATGATATGCATTCAATTAATTAACAGCACTCCAGATGTGGTAAGTGGTCTGCTCTAGTTTTACATTGCAGCACAATGTGCCATGTATTAGCAAACTAGACAGTGGTCTGATTTACAGTGTGTCTCTAAATGTAAAAACACTGCTCATAAATTGTATTTTTATCTACCACTTAGTCTATTACTGCTATTACCTGATTTTAAAAACTGTAGCAATTACACAGAGAAAACAACTTGAAAGTTCACAGCATCCTATCGGAGACAAGGCATTGTAGTGCACATCCTCAATCCTCTGCTGCATTCAGCAGACTGTAAATCTGTCTGGGCAGTGTCTGCAGTGAAGCTACTTTTCAGCCATCTCTGTTGTATACAATTCACATTATACGATGCAATAAGATATAAATTTGTCAGGAGAACACAGAGTTGTTCTCTCTTTGTTTAAAATTATATGTGCAAAGACAAGAAGTCTAACAGAGTTTGTATGTCTTTGGAGTTGAAATCATATTGACAACATGATGCATCATAAATTTTAAATCATCATCTGTCATGTCTGATCTCATGCAGGTGCTGAACAGTAAGCATTTCTGCTAAAATAACACCACATTATATATCACTTCTGGTAAGTGTTGGTCCATGCTTTTATATAGACACAGTAAATAGAAATAAATAAGTATACAGCATTGTGAACATGCACAAGTAGATGCAACTTTAAATAAATACTTGAAAATAAAACCTTAACAATACTGACTTCAGTAAAGCAATAAAGAACTTTACAGATAGATCCTGGACAGATGGTATTGTCCTACAATATTTCTTCAGAAAGTGCACCAGCACAGCAACATGTTCAGATTTTGGAAAACGCACACTGTGACAGAATCATCAGTCCAGCTGTAATTCAGAATTCCCTCCTTTTCCATCTTCCGTCCAAATTTCCTGTCTTCCTTGGAAACTTCTCAAACAGTAAAGCATAACATCTACCGTTTGCTACTGTGGGAAGATGATTTGGGGTAAAAATTAGAGGAAATTGAAAAGTTATATTCACAACCTAACAGAAGGTACAACAGTATGGAAAATATAGGGTAAAATGCAGCTGTTACTCTCTGGATGGAATACTGTTGGCAGATCTAGTACTACAGTAAGAACTTGCTAAGGGGGTTGGAACTGAGGGCGGAGCAGAGGGGAGACACTGTGGCCAGGGTCTGTAGAAATCCTTGTAGGGAGGGCACTCGATGGTACTTTGCAGCTGATAAAGCACACAGTGCCTGTCAGTGAAGGGATACAGATGTCTTGCTGCTGAAACTGCAATGCTGGCAACATCATTCTCCTCAGATAAAGTTGGTTCATTAAAGGCTAATTGTAATATTAACGCACACCTCCATCCCACAATTACCTCCAAGTTATGACCACTCCCTTCTGGGCAGGTACTCTATATTTTTGGAGTGTATCTTTAAAAGCGAAGTGAGAGAATTTTACACTAATCAGAAACAAAGGTATTTATGATTCAAGTCACTCAAACTCCACCTAAATATAAATAAATAAGCAAAAGTAGGTCAAAAAGTAAGTCAAAAATGGGGGGAAAGTGCGGGGACACTCCACTGTAACTGCTGAGATCAGCCGATGGGCTGAACCTGTCTTCTTCCCCATAGGGACACCTAATGGGTAGGAACGGTACTAGATGAGTGCTGAATGTTTTTACTGGGATTAGAGCTTGTCTGTATATTGCTTTAATTGTTTTTGGAATCAGATACTGTCACCAGCAATCTTCAAACCTTAACCTGTCACAAATTTGTATTAATAGAGAGTGTTACTCTATAAACTGTTAGTGGTAGTCCTTCCTGGGCACCGGCAGTTTCTGTCAGTGAGTAACATGCTCAAATAAAAGTGGGAAGACCTGCTGAGTGGTCTCCCTTACACTGCTGGTGTAGTTCCCTGAAAAAGGCAGTCAAATCACCCCAAATTCAGCAGGACTGTTGAGTGAAGGATCCATATAAAGTGACACTGACAGACTGGTCAGGCACAAAGGTCTCAGCTTTCCTGGGGCACTGACAGATAAATCAAAAACAAAGGGTTGAAGAAATCTCCCCTTTTCGTGTGACAGGTACCACAAGAAATGAGAAAGCATAGGGTGGGATGGATAGGAACTCCTTAGTCCATCCTTGCTGCAGCCTCAATGGCCATGTCTTGCCATGCTTTTATGGCGAAGTTAAAATGTAAACTAGTCGGACCGGGGTGGGGTGTGGTTGCTGGGCTGGTACAAAGTAATGCTTTGAAAGGACAAGTGTTCCAACTAAAACAATCAGCAAATCCATCACTCCATGTTGTATGTAAATTGCTCCAGCTGCCCAAAAAAATGCTGTGAGAAAATGCCCTAGTTCACTCTTTCAGACCTGTATGGTCTATCTGACACAGCCAAGGTACATCACTGTTCATAGTAGCCATTAGCTTAACCAGCACTGTTCTGGGTTTGATTCTCCTTCAAGAACTGCAGACAACACCACGGTGCCACCCCTGGAAGTTCCTCTCATCCTGCACCTTCCAAGATGGGCCAGCTGCAGACCAGTGCTACCACAGAGACAACCAGGAGGAAATGTATCATGCTCACAATGCCAGTTACAGTCAGAAAAATAACTTCAACCTTGAAATAACGGGAACTACATGACTAAACAGATCATTAGAGGTAACCAGCTTGTTGGCAGGTGATACGGCTGGGGGAAATATGTGTAAAACACACACACACAGAGAATACTGTGACAGTGGGTTGGTTTTAGTAGAGTTAACACATGCACTTCAAATAATGAGACAGGAAAAAATTAAGATTATATTGAGGATTTAATTGAAATAAAGAGTATGCTCTTAGATACCTATGCTATCTAATGGTGACCATGTTCAGAGGCTTTTCTTTTTAACATGACTGAATAACAGATTTTCTCTTCTATGTATTTATAGGTTGGAACATGTAAAAATTTTAATTTGAATGACTTCACTTTTTGGTCATTATTTGAAGGCTAAAGATGCAGAGGCCGAAGGTGACAACTTTTATTACATGGTTATTACCGGCAGCTCATGCTGAGAAGGTGGCTCCAGAAACGCAAACTTCAGGGCCACCTGTCCCTAGGAAAGTTGCTGCTGCTTCCTCCCACAGAATTTTCTCATTCCATTTGTACAGTAAATTATTTATAATACAACAGAAATGCAAAACCCAAGAAACGTTGGCACCAGAAGAAAATCCCTACTTCTCACTCTTTCTTTTTAAATGTGCCATTGTCTAGTAGACAAGGTTAGGTCAAGGGTTGAACTTTGTGATCTCAGAGGTCTTTTCCAACCTAGTAGAATCTCTGATTCTGTAAATGTTTAACAGTGAATTCAGTGCTTGAAAAAATTACTGGAATCAGAGGCCTTGTACACACAGGTGCTGGCTGCAGGACTGATAGAAACCAGAAGCTTCCATACTCTATCTCACTCACTATGACCTGGTGTAAAGAATGGCCATGGGAGCAGTTGTTTATCTGGCTGGTCCAGTGTTTATATTCCTTGCACTGAGTACCTTTGCATTATTGTAGATCAAAGTAATACAAACTCATCATTTAAGAACTAACCTCTGATTTCACAGAAAACTGTGGTTATTTGGCTGCTCTTGTAATGGGACCAAGGTTTGGTCTTGATAGGTTAAGCCACAATCATTCACTGGCTGGAATTTATAATAGGGAAACCAAAGGATGGTGAGGAAGGCCAAGTGGGTGATTTCTTACTCTCACTTAGTCCCTGGAAATGGGTTAGAGCTATCTCAAGAGTGAAGGAAGCAGATTAGTATTTGCAGATCCCCACTAATCCCATTGCAGACGAGGCTGGGCTGGCTGCACAGGTTACTGATCCCAGACCCATCTGCCAGTTCCACTTGTGCAGACTCACCACCTCCTCCAGCCTGCTGGTAGAAGGCTTTGTATGACCATCTCCCCACCATCCCTGCCAGAACCAGCCAGGTTAGACAATACTAATCATTTCAACTTTCAGAGTTATTTGGCTCATTTTAGCTGAGATGGGTTTGGAAGCATTTTCACCAGTAACTCAGCAGCAGGCCTGTGGCAGAAGGAGCCCTCACATCAGCTAAGGGAGAGTTACAAGGAGCTGGGGCTGCCTGGAGGCATCACCTCCTCAATTGGCCCCAAAGCATCTGGAAAAAGGTGCACAGATACCAGGTCAATCTCACTGGGGGAGCCCAGTTCAAACTAATTATTTCACAGGCAAATCAAATAACCATCAGCTGGTATCCACTTTTGGATATCATGTATCTGACTGATTCAGACAAGAGACCAGAGCTGAAAGTCTCTGTAGTCGATAATCAAAGCTCCGAGCCAGCTAATTCCCTTCTGTTAACACTGCCTACGCATGCACACATGCACATGTTTTCTCTCTCTTTCCCTTTGTCTGCCACCCTGAGCTTTAGCTGCAGATCCGAGACAGGGCAGGCTGAGCACTCTACATTCTCTGCAATTATGTTGACATGCAGCGAGACCCACCCTTAGCTATTTGGTCCTGGAACATCACGGATGGTAGAAAGATAAAAGTTTGATGTTACATTTGTATAACCCAGGCAAGGCAAAAGATCTTCAACAGTAAAAAAAACTTAGAATGTATAGAATCAGTGAGCATAATACATATTATATTGGTAGACTTATTCTTTTAAGATACTACCATAGAGGCTCTTTTGTATGTTTGCAAAGCAGAGTACTTAGAATAAAAAATTCTGTTCTGTTTGTGCAAGAAGAAACGGGCCGTTCTTTACTTCCCTGTGGCATTACGATTTCCAGCCCTAATTGTCTATTACTTTATGGATAGTAAATTACTGCTTCTTTAGCAAAGATTCTGATCCACAGGCCTTAGCAGCTCCCTTTTAAACTTTCAACAGCATATTTAGACTATATCTTAGAACAAAAAGTTACATAGTGTGATAGCACACGAGTAGCAATGGTATTACTTCTACACGGCCAGAACTTTTAGAAAAAAAAATTATTCTTTTTTAGAAGGTTCCAAAACTCAGTTGCAAACTGAGCAGCAATAAACAATTCCCATAAGAAAATAGGGGGCCTAGGTGATGACTATTAGCTGTGGATGGTCTAGATAACAAGAGCTTCAGCAGCTAGGAAAAATGCAGGCAGCTTTCCAAGGAATTTAAGAAAGTAATCCATTCCCCAATGAAATTAAATTGAAACTTGTACATGTGAGGAACCCAGGTTCAATGCCTCCATAGTGGCAAAATTTTGTGTTGATTTTTTTCTAGCTTCAGCTGAAGTTAATCAGAAAGCACTCAGACTTGGGTCCCAAGTCTCTTGACCTGCAGACATGAGCTAGAATGCTAGAAAAGCTTCCAGCCAGGAATGCAGGAAAATAGAGTGTCTTCCCAGTTACACTAACAGGGCAAGCCCTACCACCGGTATAAAATCAAGGAAAATCAGCTTGTACCATGGTTGCAGTTGTCTGTGCTAGAAAAGAACATGAGAATCCATGAAACTACTCCACACTCAAATTCATTTTATCTGTGCAAGCTTATATTCACTCAGAGTCTGTGAGTGACTCACATAAGCATGTGCCTAGAGCTTTGCAGGATGAGGGGCAACCAGTTTGACTCTCCTTGATTAAAAGTAACAAGTAGATTTACATAGACTTGTACAGAAATAAGATATCCCTAGCTTACTAAATCAGGCATTAAAATACCTGCAAAAGAGAAAGCAAAAATGCTCATTTTTCAAGTAAACAGCTGAAATAGGTACCAAAAAAAGACAAAAAAAATACCTGCAGTCCTGTTAAATAAGATGCATTTCTTTAAATATGGATGTTTCAATTTCCAGCAACATTTCCAATTTAAGTGACTCAGGAACTTAAAACCGTTATATGTTTTGAAAGTCTTATTATTCTAAATCATACTGCATGAAAATCTGTGAAAGTTTCAAGGGACATCCAAATGGGTTTCTTTTCTGCATTTCTTGCTTACAGCTTCCCCCTCTGTTAGCTGCCTTTTTTACTCTGACTTTTTTTGAAAATTAAAAAAAAAAAAAACCCACAAGAAAAAAGCAGTATTCAGACATGCAGCCTAGTTCAAAGCTCCAGTGGGTAGCAGAAAAATACTTTAGAGATCAGGTGAAATGAATTCAAGATGAGTGAAAATGGTCTTTGGTTCTGCTCTGCTACCTTTTACTGAAGATTCACTGCAGAGACGTGAATCATCTCCATCCACGCTGTGCTTCGCTTCTTGCAGGCATTTTTCGCAGATCCCTCCTGCTTCTTTTGTCTCCCAGTGTCAGACACCATAATTTACCATTGGTCACTGTGGCATTAAGGGTTTACTAGCAGCTAGAACAAGTGTAAAGGAAAAAGAACCTCCTGCAAAATAAATAAATAACATAATGGCGGACACTTTGCAATAAGGAATAACAATTAGGTAATAAAGACAGGGAAAAAATGAGAAAGCACAGCTTCTGTTCACTTGGCTTACAGCAAAAGACCAACATTTTCTACTTTAGATCATCTAAAATCTCTGCTTAAAGTAAACTGAGGATACAATTATATTCAGGCAACTGGGCTCTTTGTCTTTTTAGAAAGAAAACAGAACAAATAGAAATAGAAAAGGGGCAAAAAATATATTTTCATGAACCCATTAATAATCAAACAGATCTAATTGTGCAAGACACTAATAGAAACCACTGTTTAGGGAAGAATACAAACATCAGCATGATAAAATGCCAGTTTATAAAGTATATGAAACTTCAGCTCACTTCTCCAAGTTACCCCCTCAAAAATAAATAAAAATCATGTATTGAATATAATAACTGTAATTCTATTTAGAAAATCTAAATCTTTGTTTTTCACAGGATCTGAGAAACCTAGGCTTGGTACCTGCATTTTTAAATTTTATTCCTTCCTTCAGGGACTGGAACTATTTTATCATATGTATTTATGATAAAATAGATGGCAGAAGAAATGAGACATGAGAAATATGCATATTTTGAAGTTATGTACTTTACCTGAAAGGGAGTTTTGTCTTCTTCATTTATGTATAATAGCCCAGAGATCTGCTATGTGTTATTAAATTTTAATGCTAATAGTATGCTAAGAGAAGCATATACCACTGTTACTATAGACAATACTGTAGAAAATCAAAATTATTTTTGAAGATCTCTCCATTTTTTCCCAACACTTTGTAGCTGCATTAAAATTCTTTAATGTGCCTCTTAAGTCCTTTAAACTCTCCAGAGGTACTTCAGCCAAACATAGACTGCACAAGGGCCCAAATAAAGCATTGAGTGAAGTAAAACCAAAAAACAAACAAATAAAACCAACCAACAAACAAGCAGACAAACCAATACTCTCCTGCCCCCCAAAACCAAAATGAACATGGACAACAAAACTAAACTATAGATGATACCAAGTTTAGTTCCAACAAATACCATTATATTACTGGGCTTTGTGATAGTACTTGAAACATTTTGTGATGTTTCAAGGAAGCATACAGGTAAAAAGGGCCAGTGCTCATTTGCCATTAATAAGATGGCTGCAATTTTCAGGCAATTCATTGCAACTGTGACGATTTTCAAGTGTATTTCCTCAAAGATATTCTCCATACTGTCATTCCAAATGAAGAAATGCTGGAAATGTTGGATGTAGGAAAGCAGCCTTCTCTCCTTAGAGCTTTTATCACTCACGGTTCGGGCTTTTTAAAAAATATGATTGTCTCAAGAATTTATTTTCTCCCTAATTTAGGGGGAAAGAAAACTCTTTTATTATATAATGCCAAAGGACCTTTGAGATGTTGCACTGAAAGTCACTAACTTTTGTTGCCATTAGACCAGTCCTTAGCATATTTTGAGGATAAGCACGATTCAAGGCAGAAATTTGAGGCAGCCTCTCTCTTTTCAGAGCATAAGAGACTACCTTTTTTTTTTTTTTTTAAATCATCATGGACAAAAGCTGCTATAGACAGATGCTCTCATGACCAAAGAACAGTCCTAAGCACGTTTGTTTTAGTAGTACAGCCATGGCTAGAGGCTCCTACACTACACAGTCAAGCCTTTCCTCTGAGACATCCCTCCTGGGAAGAGGCTGTGCTGTTCCTCCCAATATCCGCTCACTTCTTTTTTTCCTGTGGACAACAGGAACTATTGCTGAAGGCTGGCACTCCAGGTTCTGCTGTGGAGTCAGATCTAAGCCTGTTGTTCAGTCACTGAGTACATTGCTCCTATTTTAGGTAATTTTCAAATTATTTCCTAACAGCAGGAAAAGCAGAAGATGGAGGCTGCAACACATGGCACGTGTATATCCACTTTCAGTCCCCAAGACCCCCTTTGCAAATGAGATCTTGTACTTTATAGAGCTTTGTTTTCCCAGTAGTAAACTATTTAAATGGATAACCACATTTAAGCTACTCCTGGGGAAGAGTCAATTTAAGAAAAACCATCCAGGAATTCACTGCAAATGAGATGCTGCCTCTCCAAAGACTTTTGTTCCTTACCATCACAGTGACAGGCTTGGGATTGGCTTCTAACAGAGAATACCAGAAAGTTGGGAATTTGTCCATTATAACTTAAAATTAAGACAGTTGGAATAATATGGAAAAAAATGGGGTTCTTCCCTCAGTCCCCTTTCCCCCACCTCCCACTACCCCCCTCACAAAAAAAAAAAAAAACAACCACCCTATCGATCTCTCACTGCAAATAAAACCCAGTAACTATGATATAAATACTGACATCAGCAAAGTAGTAAAAGTTAGTACAGTCCTTCCTTATAAAATGGATCCGTGTGATTAAGGTGCAATTCTTCGGTGCGCTTAGCTATAAGGGATTCTTATGGATTCCATATTGCATTTCAGTCACAGAGAGATGGCTGATGCCTCAAGCCTGCCAGTATTTCAGAGGCATTTGGATAATGCCCTTAGTACGTTTAATTGTTGGTCAACTCTGAAACCATCATGCAGTTGGATTCAATGACCATTGTAGATACCTTTCAACTGAAATATTCTATCCTACATCTAGCTTTCTTCCAGGTTTTTTTAATAATTTTTATTAGATAAGGTGTTGTAATGCTGCTATTCTCATTGTATATATTAATATATATTTTCTTTCTTGAACTACCTGGCCTTGATATCTTCAATTAAATCACTTGAACAGTATCTTATTGGTATCTTTAACTTATGCCACTATTCTGCTAGCTTCCACCCATAAATGACCAGGGCAAATTTCCATTACTCCTTTATTCGTTACTGTTTGCTTTTCAAAGAATGAACGTGCTTCTCAATGGTTTGTTAACTCTGGAAGTTTGCCAGCCTTACTACAATTTTCAACAACATCCACATGAAGAAAAGTTGGGTAACAAATAAATGTATGCCAATCTGGCTACAAGTCTGTTTAGGAAATCCACTGAGATTAAAGAAAATTGTAGGTCAAATGTAAGTAGTTCAAAGAGTTCTTGATTTCTGCACTTTTGGAGTTTTGATTACAACTCCCCTTATCTACCAAAATGAAACCCCACTTGGTAAAAGCAGAGCTTTAAAAGTAGAGCTCCTACTTAGCACAGATACAACATCTTTCCTTTCCTGGGCAACTACTAACCAGGAATGGCCCTAGTGTCAGGAGGAAATATTAATCATATTCCCGGTTCTAATTGCATCAAGGGTGAAATCTTAAATAGTACCAGTAAATAGCTTTACACAAATCAAAGCATCCATCTTTTAGAAGCTGTTAAAAGTTTTAAGTAACAACAAGTAATCTATTTTCTGTTTTATTGTGGTAGGAACTCAGGAATGTTGCTATGTCACGGCACTTTATTTGAAAATCAAAAGAACACAATTTTACATCTAGAGTGGAGTGCTTGTCTGCTGGTATACCATGACAATTAACTAGGGATTCACCAGCCTGGCCCAAGTCAAGAGTCATCCTTGGAATTTAAGAATCTTTTTGATGTTGCCATTTGACTGACCTTTCTTGTCTTCTTAATGTCACACAGGCCAGTGAACTGAAGAGTAAAGTTCAGCTAAACCCAAAAATGTGGTAAGAGCACTACAGACACACTTCCTTAAATTTACTTTTCTTCCTGTTGAGCATGACAAATTACTAGAGCACTCTGAAATTTACTGATGCAAACCATTTACTTGGATTCTTCTCTAGATCTTGATAACACTTCTAAGAAATTATGAAATTACCACCCTTCTCATTTCTCTGAAATAAAGGTGAAACCAATTCAGAAATACACTTTTCCGTTCTCTGTGCTAAAGCCATTCAGCCTCTCCTGCCAATCACGGAGAAAAAAGCTTCTTTCAAGACCTCCTACATCATATATATTATAATCACAGCTTATTTCTTCTCCAATATGGTAGTTGCAGGCATAGCATGAGAGACAGATACAGAGTGGTAGAAACAACCCTTCTATATGTACCTACCTGCTTGGACACAAAGCAGCATGAGTACAGAAACTGTCAGCCTAGTTGTCAGCATCAGATTATGCCCAGATCAGTAAATCTTCTATAGCAAAGATTGGTTTTTTCCACATATCATGTCCTCTGAAGTATCCTTCAGAGAATAAAGCAAATATGATTGAGTAAGGCTAGAGAAATTAGATAATCAGCTACTCTTTCATCAGAACATGGCAGTCAGATATTGGAGTAAACTACAGAAAATCCTAAAAATATTCTCAATCTGCAATATTTTTGCTGATATTCTTCTGATTCAGACATTTTAGGAGTTCTGCAGTATGAAAACTGGGGGGTTTGTTGTCTATTCTTTTCCTTAACAGGTAGTCTCACAGATGCAATGCATGGCAAATGTGATCAAACTTAACCGGCTATCCCATGGGAATCTGTTCCTTTGACAGTTTAGGGAGGGGTAAAGTCTACAATCACCAAAGCTGCAAAAGGCCTTACTCAAAGCTCATAGGTCTTGTTTTTAAAAAAATGGTCATCACTCAGTATTTCCATTGCATGTTTCTTTCCCTGCAGAAGTCTTAAGTCCTGCTGCCCAATATACAAGTGTGCTAAACTTTCAATTGTCCAGCAATACCAAGGGAATAAATTTTGCACCTCTGCTTTTATTAAGTTTGGTCAGCCTGTGGTTCACCAAGACCCTCAGGTTTCTTTACCAGAGCTCTTCCCCAGTCTTTGCTGGAGCTGTTCTTCCTTTCCAAACAAAGGGCTTTGCATTTGTTCTTACTGAGCTTCAAAAGATCCCCATTAACAAGATCAAAGAAAACAAAACCCCCCCCCCAATTCATCAATACCAGTCCACATTTTCTTTTTTCCTTCCTTCTTGTTAAGCTCTTGCTAATGTTCCATGGTCTTTCAGTTTTCATAAATAAATTATAAATTCTTATTTTTGCAAAATTTTTAAAAAAATGCCAAACTTTAAAATGAGGATCAAGCACCAGTTACTCCAAAACAGTATTTAAAATAAAACCAACTCCTAATTTATAAAGTTGCTCATATCTATTGTGATCTTCCGCTAAGACTCTTTTCTCAGGGAGAACAAATGTGACTCAACTACCTATACACAAATAAAAGCAATACCAGAAATATTATGGTTCTTACTGAAGATATTTAAATTATTTCATTATAAAGAAAATTAACACTCAGAAAATCTTTCCCTTTACATCTCAGTTCTGCTGCAACTATTTAAATAAAGATATGTTAAAACAGGAGACAACTATACTATCATCAAGAGATTCCATCATAAAATTATATTTTCATTTGTTTGTGGATTAGTAAAACCATCTGAAATTTCATCGGCTGCTTCATGATGGGGTTTTTTTGTCTGTCTATATTTGGGTATCTGGACTTGAAATTGAGTTGTTCTGTGAGGTTGGCAAAGACAGGGCATGGGATGATTCAGTCAAGAGCATTAGTCAAATATTTTGTTCCATGTCTTCTTGTTAAAGAACTTCCATTATCCAGTGAAATATTAATGTCAGCACATGTATATTCTGATATTTAAGAGAAAGGCTTGTATTTTATTTTCTTTTCCACCCTCAAATGAGTTTAACTCCCCCTTCCCCTCCCTCTCCCCCCCACCCCGAAAAACCAGCTCCAAACACCACACTTATGCATGAAAATGTAACCATTTTAATAGGAGTTAGTAAAATGTTCCATCTCCAACATAATCTGCTGGTAGGGTAGTGATAATCCTCAACATGTCAGATAGGTTTGCAAACCCCCAGAAAGAACAAAAACAGAATCTCATGTTTCAGCCTAGGTGGGAAATATAACTGATAGAACATTGGATAGAAACAGAGGTGTTAACTATTCCTCTCTTCTTTGAAAGATGGTACCTGTCATCTTCAGAAAGTGTATACACTACCTACATTTCCAGGGGCATATTCAAGTTTCAAAACAACAAAACTCCATTTTGGATTTTGGTTTCCCCAGTAATCACAGTTGTTGGCCAGTACTGAATATCTCAGGTACAGGTCACAGAGCAGAGACCTTGTCACTCCGTCCTTGCTGATCCAGGGAATAAGGAGAAGCCATCCAGAGGAAGAGCTGCACAGAAGTCAATGTGCTTCAGTAGAACTGTGGTTGACACAAATACCAAATTGTAGACAGCTCAAATTGGATGCTCAAAATTAGCAAACTTCAATGACAACAATTTATCTGTATTCCTCTTTCTATAAAGGTAACAGTAGCAACCTCTCACATGTGAAAAGACAAACATTCTTCTTTGAAAGACACATGAAACACAATGATAAACACCACTAAAGAGACCTGATGGAATTAATAATTCTCTCTCCATAACAAGACTTGTCTAGCCAGTAATGAGTGAGGCCTAAGAATGTGTAACAGGAAAATTTTTCAATAGCTACTTCACATGCATACAGGACTGGTGGTTCTTGCTGACTGGGAAAAAAACTGGCCATGACTATGTAATGAAACACTCTTATCAGGATGGACGTACACACAGGAACTGATTTAAAACTGCACAGGCAACCTTAATTATGACTTTTCTTGACTTTGAAATTACCAATGGAAAACTAGATTAAAAGAACGTGATTAAGACTGCAACGTCATTTGGCAGTGGTACTATGAAAAAACAGACACCATGATGCAAAGTAAATTTGGCCTTAGTAGAAAAGTGAATCATAAGAAAACACATTTAAGTCATTATATTTTTTTAAATCATACATCTAGATGAAGCAACAGCGAATACCAAAATTTAATCAAAATTTTTAATTATAGTAATAATTAAAGAAATTATAGAAACCATCTTCCAAAAACCAGCAACATGTATACATCTGCTTTTTCAGTTAGTTGTTGCTTTTCAAGCTATAGTTTCACTGCTTATCTATTTCACTTAGATGTAGTGTCCTCTAGTCTTCTAGTTAATCTATTCTTGATTCCTGCATTATATACCTAGGCTTTTGATCAAGACCAGAGTCAACACATGGATTTTTTTAAAACCCTGGTGAAACAAAAACATAGTGTTTGATGCATCAAAGGATTTATTTCTGAACTCGAACTGAAATTATTTGCTGAGCATAACTTCTTTCAGTACAATATAGTCTAAATACTGATTGAAAACTCTATATACATGTTAGAGAAAACACACATCCCTCTGCCATTCTTGCCCTGGAACAGCTAAGGATGGATGGATGCTTTTGAAACATCCCTAACCACCCCCAATTCAGTCAGCAAGAGCACCAGTGAAGGATTGTAACCACAATCCCTCATATTTAATGATATTTGAAACAATGGAAAGAACAAATCTTCCCAATTAGTTTTGGAAAAAATCTAAATAAGGACTTGAACCCAAACCAATGGTTTCAGGTAAACACAGTATGAAATCAGCACTAGTCAAAAAATTAGAGTAATGACTTAGCAAGGCCACATTCCATAAAATGTGGAATAAACTCTCAAAATGTTTCATATTAAACTGTTTCTTTGAAACAAAGAAAGAACGATTAAAGAGCAGATCAGTGTGCCTAAACTGCTGGCCTGGATACAGCATACAGGCAGCTTCCATGTAAAGCAGGTATAGAAAAAACAGGACTGCTGTTAAAAAATATCTTTTCCTGCATATACAACCTATACACCAAAGCTTATGTACTTTCCAGCTCAAAGCACTAATACCAAGAGGAACCAGGGGAGTAGAGTTAGAAGTGCCTGAAGTCCAGTTGAATGTGGTTAGCATGTTTTATGAGTTCCTAATGCTAGAAGAACAGGGAAAACAGGACCACTGTGGAGAATATGTACACAACAAAAGCATGGTATGAGCTTCTTGTTGAAATCAAATAAGCATCCCTCTGTTAGGCTTCAATAAACATACATTAGTGATGTGGATCATGCTTTGCAGATTAAATTCCCTCAATCCATATTATTATTTCAGAATTTCCCTGGTTAAAGCAATTAGTGAATATAAATCACGAAAGTGTTTCTACAAAGAATCTGCCATTTGGATATTTTTTTAGCTGTGTTCTTCCCAAAGCTTTGGTGGTACCTCCTAGAGTACAGGTTTATTCTGTGGTATTATAAACCATGCTATTCTTTCCCATACTGAACTTGATTCTGAATCAGCAGGATTAAACAGCTGTATAAAGACCTCATTTTTCAAAGTTGTTTATTATCTTTATTCATTCCTATTTGATTTACAAACTGGAATTACTTCACTTGAATACTTTGGAGCAAAGTAGCTACCTACTTCTAGTCAAGCTTCAAACAGGTCTCAGTCATCAATCTCTTCTTGGGGCCACTACACTAAGGTTGCCCTTAAAGATTTGCAGCTTTTACTGGCTTTGTATCTCACAAGTTAAGCATTTCACCCAGTCTTTTACATTACCTAGCTATCCTTATTTATTATCTAACTATGTTAACAAGCACTGCTTATAAGAAACAAAAACATATTATTCTGATGCTGTGGTTACTGTCTCCTAGCAACAGAACTTCTTAATAAAGCACTTATTGTTTTCAGGGGGCTGTCATAAATACTTTAAATAGCCTTAATTTTCTGTATAGATTCCATAACTTAATCAATCCTTTTCTTCATAAGTTTGATGACCTATGAAAATGCTTTCTTATTATCATAATACCACAATAACTTGATCTCTAAAATTCAAATCTCTTTGTACTAATATTTCATTTCAACACTGCACTTAAATTAAGCGGAAGAAAGTAATTTCTCACATTACCAGGGATTGCTGTTTAGCCAGTTTTATACCCATGAGTACAGGTTCTCTTAAATATCTTTGTAAATCATTACATTAGATCACAAATAAGCATATCAAAAAAAAGAGAAGAGAGATTCATGTTGTACTAGTTATTTTGAAAACAATCGAATGATCTTCTGGCTTTGATCAAAACATAAAAAAATGGATGTTTCAAGCTAAGTGACACTAGAAAAGAAAGGAAAGCAAAAATCTGAGGAAATTATGGGAAAAGCCCAACTTGAATTATTTAGCAGTTTGTTTTAAATTTGCTAGATATCTAGATTGCAAGGCTAAGGGAACAGAACACAAAATAATTGGTATCTGATGGATTATTTCTCTCTTGTAAACCTTTTTTGTTCTTGTCAATCTTAGAAAATTATACCTTCCCAGGTAATTCTGGAAATCATGCAGAAATAAGTGCAACACATTTTTACTTCTAAAGAAAAATCGTTCATTTGTGAGAAATAAGTTTAGAAAAAAAATAATTAAGGTATTTATTACTTCCATTAATTTTCAAAATTGGTCAAGGTGCTCTAATGTTCATATTTTGGTGACAATGTAGACATCATTGCAATTGTTGCCTGCCAAATAATGAATATGCATCTTAAAGTTATGTATTTCACTAACACAGCGAGTTGCAATGTTAATTTGCAAGTTATCTGACTGAAAGCATGTCTTCACAGATGGACCTTAGGTATGTCTACATGCTGAATGAGTCATCTGAAGAGAAGGATAAAGCAGCTGGAGGAAGGAACTGAACTACAGTCCAGCTCAAAATGCACTGGCCTATTGCAAGGTTACAAGAGCCTGCTGTGGAGAGGAGGCTAACAGAGCAGCTGGAGGGGCAGGACATTTGACAGTCAGGACAGATTTCTTCCCTCCAGTAGTGCAAGAGAAAAGATGAGAAAGAGGGATTCCTCTGGCAGTAGCCTCCTTTGGTAGCCTCTGACACTTTACCAACTTGTGTTCCACTGATCCTGGAAGACCTTATGCTGTGGGAGGGCGATATCTGGAAAGATATGTCAAAAATGTTCCTTTTCCCTCAAGAACAAAGAATTTGTTAAATCCATAAGACTAGCTGTGGGTGAGCTAAAATGTCAGTGAGAGACGGAGAGGTAGCTTTTGGGTTGTGAAGAACTGAAAAGCTTTATTCTTCAGTTGGTCCCACCTTTGTAAAATCTCACATGCATAAATATGACAGGGTAGCCAGAAAGGTTTTTTCATTCAATAGACTAATCATGGCACAAACACTCTGTTATGTAAGCTACCTCTCACAACAGGATAAATCCAGCTACACTGAACTCTTCAAAGAACATACTCAAAAAAAATAAAATTGCCCAGTAATGTACATTATCTGCCTAAGTAATAGGGAAGAAAAATTGAAGAAATTCATATATAGAGAAAAAAACCCAAGTATTGGAAATATAACTGAAACTCAATGGAATGGATCATAATACTAAGACACTGGAATTCAAGTTTATAAGTGATGTGGAACAACATTGCATCTACATCCTCTTTCCAGAGTGTAATGTAGAATTTAACAGCTATAGTGCACAAAAATGAACATGGAATACTAGAGGTCATCCACAACACTCTCTTCAAATAGCAAGTATCACCAGAAAAACAGGTAAAATCTTTAATAGCTGCCCACATTGTGCAAGATTCTTATATTGAATATTATTCTAATAAACATTTTACATCACAGTTGGTGTGCAGCACCCAAAAGAAATAATGCAACACTGAGTTTCACTGACGAAGACTTAAAAACTGATTGAAAAAGTTAGTGGATGAGTTGAAAAAACAATTATGTTGTGTTTATTTCCTTCAAGCATCATATGGTAAACACTAAAGAATACAATAAGAACTTATAAAAGGGACAATTTCCCAAAAGTTTAAGGATCTATCACCATAACTGTATTTTGGGAGCACAGAAGTATCAGAGAACTTTTAGTGGAAACTAGAACAAAATTACACACACATTACTAGTCACCTCAGAAAAGGTAATGTTTCAGTCATGACTAAGATCATGAAAAATAATAATAATTGTTACTACTATTATTATTAAAATTGCTTTACAAGAACTGATGAAAGCCACACATATATATATAATGATAAAGGAAAGACAATGACAGTACAATCTCCTATTTTTTAAAGGATACAGGACATTCCCAAATGTTAATTATTGATAAATCTCTTGAAAAAACAGATGATCCCTATATGATTACAAAAATGTAAATTTGGTATGTCTAAGTAACCTGAAATGTCTCCTAAGATATCTAAATAATTCATTTGAAAATAGAGACTAGCAATTTTAAAAAAGAGAAGGTTAAAGAAATAAAACTATTTCAGTCAGCAAGTTCCATGGCAACTAGGTCTTGTCAATTGAATCTATAGCCTTTTCTGAAATGGTATGAGTTTGGATGTTAATAACATTTCTGTTCATAAACTATTTGGATTTTTAAAACCCCCAAAACTATTTACTACTACATTCCATCTTGATTTTAAAATCTTATAGCTTTAAAAATTACAACATACAGAGGTAGAAACATCCAATCTCCACTGAGGGTATTAAAAATTAGTATTACCGGCACATCTGAAAATAAAGTGACTGGAAAGACATTAATGAATTGGGCAACTAAAAGGTGAGGTTCCTACAGATCATTTTTGTCTAATTCTCATCGATAATTTTAATCAATGATTTGATGATATTTTTGATGAATGAGAATAGAAAATCTTTGGTACTTACATTCTTTAGATGACAGAGATTCATAGAGTAGTAAGTAATGAGGGAGCTAGTTACTGCTACAAACAATCTAAATCACTTGCTTAAACGGACAAAATTCCTGAACATACCTTAAAGAGGTCCTAATATACACACACACAAAATGCCTCTATGAAGGAACAACACAGGTTACACTTAATGAGCAAGATTTTCTCAGTTCACTCCTTTTACTGAGCAGAAGACAGAAACAATCTATTTTTATAGGGGGTTTTTAATCTCATTTTAGAAAATAAAACTCCTTACTGCTTGTAAGGAGATTACATTTAGACAGACAAGGACAAAAGAACCCTCAGTTACTTAAATCTGAAGGGAGAAGAAGAACTACTTAATAGTCCCTGTTTTACAATACAGTTTCATGAGCTTCCCATTGTCCTCATGTTCTGGATAATATGCCTTTTTTGGGGGGAGGTGGAAGGATGGGGTTGAGTGGGCAAACCACTAAAACACTGGTTACCTATTCCTGCATTTTTGTCAACTGCAGAAGAACCAGAAGCTATTCAGCTGAGAACACAACTCTACACAGACTTCTTGTTCAATGCCATGTGTTCTAACCAGTCAATCTTCACCCAGAGACAGAAGCTAAGAGTAGTTCAAGCATGAATGCACAAAAGCCCACCATCACTGAGTGTACATCACAGAAAGGACAGGATGAACAATGTATGGAGGCCTAACACAAAAGCCCAGCCATAGAATCAAAGAACCATTTTGGTTTAGAAGGGACATTAAAGATCACCCAGTCCAACTACTGCCTCCATGGGCAGGGATGCTCAATGTCAAGGGCAAAAAATCTCCCACAGTGCACCATGTCCAGATGCATAAAGTACCAAGTGGCTGGGAAACAGTCATCACCATCATGGCTAGGCTTTGCGAACAAAGATATGGGAAGGGCTCTACCCACGCTTGCTGCAAGTGCGTTGATGGCTAAAAGGGCCGATGCAGGACAGGCAAGTTTGGTAACAAAAAGCACAGTGGAAAGTCT
>VXBA01006328.1:0-16204 GCA_013399895.1 Serilophus lunatus | reverse complement strand
CATACCCCTTAAGGCATCAGAATGGGAGCAGTTTTGTTCAGGCAAAGGTCAAGGTCGCTGCAAAAGGAGCTTTCCATTTAACCAAATAGCTTGTGATTTAGATCAATGTTACTGAATGGCTTCAGGTGGCAAAAAATAGTCTTTTCTGGATTAATCTATCCAATTTGAAGTGATGTATCTTTTGTGAGCCAAATAGGTGTGGAGAGGATGCATCACTAGACTCAGGGCGAGACACTTAACACTGAGGAAAAAAATAGATTTATGTGAATTATGCTGAGGGAACACCTCACACTTGTTAGTTTTGGCCAGAATTGCAACTGGGGCCTAATTTTCTGCTTTGGAGGAAACGTCTGAACTAGTTTGTCTCCAATTCTTGGTGGTATCACATTATCAGCAAAGTTGGAACAGACCTTAAAGATCATCAAGTCCAACCCATAATCTAACAGCTCATCACCTAAATTATGGCATTTGGTATAACTTTCTCTTTGGACAATTCTACTGACATTAATCTAATCCACTAAGGTTCCACTCCATTCCTGGTTAACTTCTTTAACCCAATCCCTGTATTAACCTTAATAGTTCAAGGATAAACATTTTTAAGAGATTATCCTTTTTGACTTCTGATAAGGCACATAGTAACTGCTTATAGGAAAGTGGCATGGAACAATTATATTTGCACTTTGGGATTATATACTATATACTCTTAGAGTATGGGCTTTAAAATGGGAAATCTTTCATGTTGAACAGCTCCTGTAAAAAGAGTTTACACTTCTGAAAATAGATGTTCTAGAAAAGAACCTCATAAACCCCTATTTCAATGTACTTCTTCTCTTGAAAATGGAGGAATAAAAGGCAATTTCTTCTCCTTCTGTATTTTGCATCAAATGATAAGTCACAAAGAACTTAATGAGCAGCAGTACATGTGAGACATGGACCACAGGCTCAATTTCCATATTTTCCAGACAGCATTAGCTGTATGAAGAGGGGTAACATCACACTCATCAGTGAAGCTGGAGGAGAAAACAAGACCAATGATTTTCTCATTTTATTTCAACATCAAGGTCTAGTGATTGTCCTCTAAACTCCATAAAATAATTTATTCTAAAACTATATATATTTTTAGTCATTTCCCGTGTCACCTATAGAATGAAGTGATGTAAATAAAGTATTTTTTAATTTCTATTTTTTTTCATTAAAATGTTAATTTGGTGGGATAGCTGGATGTTGCATTTTGTCCTGGCAGTTATCAGGCTGGCACAGCCATTTCTGTAATTCGTGAGCAAGTATGTGGCCACGCAAAAAGTTTAAGAATTTCCAAGTGTGTTGGTCAGACTTTTGAAATCAGTACACACATGAGCTTTTTTGTATTAAACTGCTCAGCCTTAAGTTCTGCACAGAGCATGCAGTGAGATGGAAAAGACTCCTCAGGACACAGTGGGACCTTTTAAAGTCACCTTATTTAGATAAAAAAATATTCTGAGATTTCAGTCATCTGATATTGCTGTAAATTTACCAATAGCTGCTGTAATTTGTCATTCTAAT
Organism: Serilophus lunatus; assembly: GCA_013399895.1. Lineage (NCBI taxonomy): Eukaryota > Metazoa > Chordata > Aves > Passeriformes > Eurylaimidae > Serilophus > Serilophus lunatus. Next base: position 14,662 of record VXBA01006328.1, on the reverse strand, counting down.
GACACATAATCAGTTTTCACCTTAATATAGAAAAACAGATTTTTTGAGGTGTAAATGCCCATTATTTATAAAGAGCTCAGTGCCATCACAAATATATTCTTTTGTTTATTTAACACACTTTTTCACCCTACCGATGGATGATCCTTCAACATTTGTTCATCTTACTCTTTTCCAGCTAGTGATTTGGGAAAGAGGAAAGAATCATGACTCATATCCCTTTTTTATAGTGTTTTCTAAACTTAGGTGGTCTCTGCTAGCATTTCTGACCTGATGGACATTCCCTGTAATCTTCCTCTGGAACGTGGCTGAGCCTGTGATAGATTCTAATAATGTTTAATTAAAGCCTGATGGGAATTTTTTTGTGAAACTGGCCATCCTTTCCAACAAATGATGATTTTCCCTTTAATTTTTCTCCATTTTGGTGATTTGTGATTCTCAAAAGTCTTCCTGTGGGTATTTCATACAGGTGCTGACCATATCTGTACTTGCATCCTGATAGAGGTTTAGATCTTGACAGGAATGTTTGAAATTCTAAACATTCCTATTTTCTTAAATCCCAGCCTCTGATCATTTGTGGCCCTGGGACTCTCTGAGCCAGAGGCAGGAATTTGATACTACTAATCTTGTGTGAATTTTTGTTGCATGACTTTGACAACTGACTTTTTAAGTGTTCATGTCTCCCATGGTCCTGAGGGAAGGAGACATGGACACGTGTTTCCTCTGGTTTCTCCTAAACTGTAGTTTTATTGAGCAGCTACTACTTCCTTCTTGCATTGGAAGAGACCGTGATCAGCTATTCCCTCATATTCCCCATAGCACTTGTAGTTTCTCAACTGTAATTAAAGATAACTATAGATTTGGATTTTTTAGTTTGAATATTGCTGAATTCACCTCATTTCCATAAGTTTTTTAAAGACTTGTTCTCTAAAATTTGCAGTATGTGCAAACCAAGTATCACATATGCTTCAAAGGAAAACAACTGTTTATCTCAAAATAGGGAACATGAGTTAGTTGTGTAATGTTTCAGAAATATGGACTCAGTAGTTTTGTACAAATCTGTTTGGCACCTTCTCTGTGAGTTAACTGAGCGTGGTGTTTCTGCAGCATTTTGTAGTTGACAGTACAATTTATAGATTACATTGTACCAATTATAAGGACTGATTTTTTTCTTTTGATCATATAAAACAAGGTACATATAATTCAGAAGCTGTAGAAAATTCTATTCCAATATTAAGAAACTAAAACTTGGTGCAGAATAATCTTTAATAATTCATTTTAAGATAATCTTTTCCTTAACTACCCAAGCAGTGGAAAAATAATGGTATAAGTAGGAGCTATGACTGTTGTGTAATAAAATGACTTTAAATCCTGTGATTTCAAGACTGACAGTTGCAATAAGGATCAGAAAATAGCGAGGGCGGAGAGCAGTGGTGAAAACTTAGATGAGAATACAAGTGACTCTTGACAGACGGCAGATAACCAGGCTGGCACTCGGCTCTGGAGCAATGCTGGGAACAGCTGTAAGTGCCATCATAGTGAATATCCTTCAGGAGCAGCCCTGAGTTTTGGGAGTTGTTGACCTGAGCAAGAGCATCATTACTGTGCTGTTCTGGGCTTTCTGCCCACGGAGCCAGGGTGGTTTGGCCACCTGTGCATGTGCAGTCATGCAGAACCAGCTGTGTCAGAGTTTGTGCTTCCTGTTCCTCAGTGGGTCCCTCTGGTGGTTGGTTACCTCTCAGATTTGAGGTAGGGCACAGTACTCTGTGGATGTCAGTCCTTATGTCTGCTAAGAAAGATATTTACATTTTCAGTTTTTACATTTGGGTTTCTCTCTGCTTGGGTCTGTCTGTTCAATTAGCTTCGGAATTTCTCTTTAAAAATCTTGCTTAATCTGCAGTATTAAGCTGTTGCATATTTGTTCCAAAGGCTTACTCTAGATTCCTAAATAAAACCCAATTAACATTGCTACCTATGAGATTCCTGGTTGAGACCTCACACTTGTAACAATTCTTCAGATAGTGTTTGATTCACGTTAAAATCAGACCTAATTTGAATAAAATGTTTAAGCAATGCACAGCATCTGATAAATCTGCTCTGGTTGCCCCAACAACAATTTTTGTAAAAAATGATAAATTAAGATGAGTTTACTTGCTTTCAACACTTATTCTTTCTGCCTTAGTCTTTCTGCTTATTCTTTTGTTTCTTATTCTTTGCAGCTTTATAACACTTTCTTGCTTAATTTTCTCATCTCTCTTTTTGTTTCATTAGGGATAAAAACCTCCAAACCTACCTTCCTTTCCTCATCTGATATGGAAAGTACAATTCTTCCAGCATCTTAAGACCTTCAGTAACAATTTCTGATTTTGTTATGCATTTCCACTTGCTTAAAAAGGAGCATTGAATAACTAAGTCAACAAATGCAATATGAAGTGTAAAGAAGTTATAGGACGTTGTAAATTTGTGTCCTGATTCTGCAGTAACTTACATGTCTTCTGTCTAATTTTGGAAGGGCAATTTTTAACACAAATGTGATGGTAAGATAATCTACTTTGCTGAAAAATTACTGGGAACACATTTATCTCTTAATGCTTCTCAAAAAAAACCAAACCAAAAACAAACCAGTCTTAATCTTCAAGTAAAAATGGCATTACCAAGTAAAGAGTAATACCTTTTTCACTGAGTATTTGTGTGCTCCTTGGTTGCTCAGGACAGTTGAATGTCCAATAAAATGGCTAAGATGATTTTTAAGTCGTATTTAAGTATTATCCTTTGCCATGAGCTGTTTCTCACAATGAAATCCAATAACTTCAGATCCTGAAATAAGGTCAGAAGTTGGGGTAATTAAGTTAAAATACACAGTTCATCATGAACCTAGACTATTTCCTCTGTTTTTGATAATAGTCTTTTCTGTCTCTGAGATGCTTCCCCTTCAGAATCTTTTTACTGCAGTATAGAAAATTACGTGCAATAAAGACATATTAGGAGTGATGTTCTAAGTTAGGAGTTTTAGCAATTCTCAGAATTATTTTTAAATCTCTGATTTGTATTTAATTAGCATCTCTTGTATTTTGCTTGGGCCATGTATATCTTTAAAAGCGTAAGCTTTGGAAGGAAGACAGTGTCAGGGGAAAAGCATTACTGCTTTTTTAAAGCAAGCAAGGAAGTCTATTCAACTGAAAATCAATGTATGTTTTTCTTACTGTGGAGTCTGTGTATGTGATGTATGTGGTGTGAAGTGCTAGTGATTGGAGTCAACATGCTGCTGTGATTCAGCAACAGAAAACCTACATTTTGCTGTATGAGAAAGAGAATTAAGTAGCTATAGTAGCCAAAAAGCAGTGCTGAGAAAAAAAATACATTGTCAAATTTAAAAATTTCTTTTACAGGAACAACTTATGAGTTTTAAGTCTATATTCAAGTCCGTAGAATATCTTAGGAAAGACACTAATACTAAACTTTGGCTTCTCCACATCCCTCTTTCATGGTGATTATTGTTAAGTTAAAGTTCCTAATGGGGAAACAGTCATGGAGCCACTTGGGAAATAGCTGACAGACTGCTTTGTTTGTTGTTGGTTTAAACAGAACTTTACAGACACTCAATAAGCTTGAAGAAAGGGTATTTTCGTTTTCCTTTTTTTTCTCCCCTTGTTTCATTTGCATTTCTCATACTTACTTTGTTTTTTTTTCCCAAAGACTATTTACATGATAGTAGTACTTGCAAAACCATGTCAGACTGGAGGGGCCAAATTCTGGTAGAAGATGTAAGTATGAGTCAAAATCATTCTACAGAATTCTCATGGTTTTCAAAATTTCTACTGCAGAATTTCTTCTGCTTAGTCCCATCTTCCAAAATAAGAAATGCAACTTGAACAAGATGTCTTAGAACAAACAAAATCCAATCCAGAGTTACTGGTCACTTCTGTTGTGATAATGACAGACCTTGAAGCATTCCTGGGCAAAGTACGTTCCTTGGTGAGAGGTCTGGCAGTACTGTACTGAAGGGAAGGAGTGTGTACACAACATTCCTCATTAAACTACAGCACTCTCAACTCTAACTTGGACTGGAGCGATGCCTGTTTGGGGCTTTTTCATCTTCAGAATCCCATTATTTTTCTCCTAAGAGGTCTCTGATTTAGTAGTTGCTTACTAAGGAAAACATTTTAAAAGGGAACTGTGGTATATGAAAAAGATTAGTCATAGGAAATGAATCAGAAGTGGCAGAAACTATTTTAATTGACATTTTTTTATTCAGTTGAAAGCCAAACTGAGGTAAGAAAATGTGAGGAGAAGCAGATGTGATTTCTTTGGGAATATCCCTTTCTCAATTCAAGCCAACTGCTCTTTAATAGCCTACTCTGATACATCAGTGCTGAAGGAATCTACTATTAAATGGTGATCCTAAGACTGAAAATATATTGCTGCAAGATGAGTAGTGCTAGAACGGTGGGATGAAAGGGTGACATCAAGGGTTCCTTGATTTAGAGCTGAGATTCATAGCATCAACTTGCTTCAGCATGTAATAGTGTACCATTGCCAACTTACATGTGGTTTGTGTTCTGCACATGTCCCAGAGGGCTTGGTAGAAAGCCACTTTAGCTAATCTTGGTTTAGTGTTACCGTGTTTCTTCTGCAAATTCTGACACTGCTCAAAGACATAACATTAAGATAGAACAGGAAATACATTTAAAGTATCCAGAAATAATGAAAGGTGGAATCTGTGTCAGAGCTGTGGAATAAAACAGGCTGTAGGATGGGTGGCAGTAGAGGAAAGGACTGGCAGATAGAAAATAAACCCGTGGCCTGCTTGGAGCATTAGCCCTCGCTGGCTGAGAGCAGTTGGAGTTCTGTATGATGTTAATGATTTAATAACCTAGATCAAGCATCAATGAAATGTAAGTAGATACAAGTCCTGTCTGTGAGATGAACATTTTGGCCTGAACCTGTAGATATTTGGTAGTTGGCAGCGGCATCCTGACAGAATGAGACAAGCAACTCCCTTTTTTATTGGCATGTTAATTATCTCCTGAAATGTTTCTCCATTAGAAACTCTCTTTCATTTTTTAAGGAGTGAAGAATACTCTAAACATTTGCTTCTAGAGCACTGTGAGTGGTCCAGCAGCACACACCATGTGAGTCCTGGATGTCCTGCTATGAGGAGTTGAGGAAGAGGAGGGCTGCCTTGTGATGGGTTTTGCAAGGTGTCACTTAAAAGCCTGAGCAGGAGTTTTATCTTTAATAACACGGATAGTTTTCCTGGATTCATAAATACAAAAAGGTCAGTTATGGAATAAATCCCTACTGATCCAGCAAAAGTAACCTTTAATTTTATTATTATGTTCCCACTTTCTCAATTTACCTGTCTCAATAATGTGAATTTTTGAATCTCATTGAAAGTATTTCCCATGGAGAACCTGAGTAAAAATCTCAATTACAAAGCCAAATATTGCTTTTCCATGATGGACCAAACCAGTCTAAACCATCTGTGAAAAATAAACATTTTGGTGAAGGATGCGCTCTATTTTCTGGAGTGTGGTAATTCTGTAGGTCATCAAGACCAGACTTTAAATGAGCCCAGAATCTGTAACCAGAGACATTTTTTTCCCCCCAAAAATAATATAATACTTGTCTGCATTGGAGTTTTAGTAATATGAGAAGTAACAAACCTAGTTGGATTTTGATGGCAGTTGCAAGATTCAAAATTAAACAGAGCACTTTCACTTTTAACGTGAACTATTTCTCAATGTTTGAGAGAGAAATATGGAATCTACCAGACTTCTGTCTCTTCAGGGAAGAAATGCACTTTAAATATGGAAAGAACCCCTGGTCATACCCTAATTATTACATGAATTGAAACATTTCCTATCTTGTCCACCCAACCGAGAAGCCAGCAGCAGTTAATAAGCTGTATGTAGATGTAAATTAGTAATACAATTGAAATTAAATTGGATTTCTTTCATTTTTAATAGGCAATATCATTTTATGGAATAATCACATTTTGTAGTTTACAAATTGGAGACATGTCAGATTGAACATGATGTAAAGTAATATTGGAACTAAGTATTCACATTAAATATATCAGTAGGGAGGTGGCTCAAGGTCCGAGGCACTCTGAAAGATAATGTCTAAGTTAACTCTTAAAAAATAACAAGCAAAGCACAATTCCATGGCTTCACACATTTCAATATTTTTTTAAAACTTATTGTGGGAGCATGTACTTCAGATGCATAAACCCTCCTGAAGACTGCAGTTGCAATAAGTTGAAATACACAGTCCATTTTCAGTATTTCAAGCAGATTAACAAAATTAATGTTCCACTGAACTAGAGCTGGCTGAATGTGAGATAAAGTTTTTGTCAAGTGTATTATGCATTTATTCCATTATTTATGGAGTCATTGGGATTGTATGAAATATCCAATGGAATTATGGGATGCCATCAGTACACTGTGATGTTGGGCTATTGCTGTACTTGTGCTACAAGTTGTCCTTTTTGCTCCAGTTGGATTCTCTTGATGTAATAATTAATATTAGAAATCCCAGCTTCATACTATTTATTCTCATGCAGCTGGTCTGGGGAATGAGCAGGGCCAATCCTGCCCTGCCTTTTCCCCTCCAGAGCTCTGTTTGGGTTTCATTTGGGTGATGTCTGGTTGCTGAAGGCTTTCAGCATCAGCAGCCTGTCTTGGCTGTGAGCAGGACAACCTTGCTAGTGCAGGGTGTAATTTTGGTGTCCAACAGGTGCCACAGTGTCTTACCTTAGTCTTACCATTCAGAATGGTAGCTGTAAATCAGGCCTGAATCCAGTGAGTTTGAAGAAGGAGTAATAAATTACTTCAAGGTTTTCAAGAGAATGCTTTCCTTCTGTTGGAGAGGGGCTGGAATCAGATGATGTTCGAGATCCCTTCCAACCCAAACCATCTTGCGATTCTGTAGTTCTTCTGTGTCCTACCTGCTGTTCCCAGCTGTAGATATCCCAAACAGGCAAACATGTTGCCTTACTATCACTGCACTCATTGGCACGGTCCGGCCTTATTAAATCAAGCTTCAGTTATGAAATTCCCCTGTTTTGGTGTATGTGACAGAGGAGTTTTCCTGTATACACTGTGTTCCTAGATTGATTCCCCTCTGGTTCTACTCCTTTCATCCCCTCCCCTACAGGTAGTTGTAGTAGTCAATGTTAGGTACAGACGCAGGAAAAGGCAGAGTTCCCAGAGTTTCTTTGGTAAGATCTTGAGGGTTGTGGGCTGTGTATATTCCAAATAAATGCTCCAATGCTCCTTATATTGTCCAAAAAAATGCTACTGTCAGATTGTTCTTCAGATATTTTTTTATGAAAGCCACACAGCTCCAGCTAGGAAATGACAATAGGATGTCCAGCTGAGGCAGGCTCGTGTGTGGGACAAATCCATCCATCTAATCCAAGGGCGTATCCACAATACTAGAGACTAAGTAATTACAAAAGCCTAAAATAGGAATTCTTGCTCACTTGGTGTCTCCAAAGGCAAACACAGAATAAGCATTACAGGTAACAGATTAATTGCAGAACTTGTTGCAGGTTTTTATATTTGTTTTGTGACGAGACCACTGTTTAAACAGAGAGTAAGTGGTGCAGCTACAATTCAGTTTGAGGTGGATTTTTCAGGGCTGAAATTGTGGCTGCCTTTAGTGAGAGGTCCTTCCCTTGAGTGAGGGTCATTTTAGGATATTGGGGCAGTTAAGTCCTTTCTCTGTGGTTTTAATTGCTGTTCCTTGTTCTGTTCTTGAGTGTGGGAGGGCTGTTGATGTGCTCTGGAGCACTGCAAGCGCTCGATATCCTGTTTTCAAAGTTTTAACTTTCAAGATTAGTTAAAAACTTTTTTGGAATCTGATTATCTAGTCCATTTTTTTCCTTTTCCTTTGTAGGATGAGGGAGAGGACAGCAGTATAATTGGAGACTAAGGACAGTGAGGCTGGCTTTGTTTGGAACAGAAGAGTTTACACTATTGCTGTCATTGACACAATTGCACAAAGTCTAAAATCTGTGTCACAGTGTAGGTGCTTAATCTAACTGATTCATACACCTATGGAAGCAAAATTTTATTTCCAAATCTTTTTTGCTGTGGCAGTTCTGTTTGTGTGTTGAAGGAAGCCAAACCAAGTTTCCAAGTTTAATCAATGAGATTCAATTTGCTGGGTTTTTTTAATATTGTTAGCAGAGTTACCAACATAACTTTAAAGTGTTAAGTCTATAGGGGTAATCTTAGAATTGGAGACCCAAAACTGTGCTACACAATTTATTGTAACAGATAAAATAATCTAATGAATGCAAGTAGAAGCATGAATTCCTAATTCTTGTTTTAACTGCATCATTAACCTGTAGTACTCTATTTTTTTTTCCATTTCACTTCTCTAGATGGAGAACATCTCAAAATATTTTATCATTGATTAATATTTAGCTTCTTATTTAGCTTCTAAAGTTATTATTGTTAACCTTCAGTACTGAACACTCATACCACAGCTATAGAATTTTTATTTAATATTTGATTTTTGAGCATTTCAATTATCTTTTTGAGTTCAAGAGACTGCTAGAGTTAATGTGCGAACGCAAAGCTTCCTAATGCTCGTTCTCGTAAAATGATTGAAACACTGACAGTGCTTTAGAGGGTGGTGGCAGCTGTGCTTCCCTTAACTTGGCTCAGTGACTACGTCCATATTAGCTTTGTACCTCTATGTTTTCCAATTGAATTGCTTAACTTGTTTTGAACAGATAAATTGTGTATTTTAAAGTAAGACCATGACTTAGAACTTAGTGACTTACACTAGGGAGTACTTGATCCCACATGGGAGAGTCTCTAAAACAAAACTGCCACACTCTAATTATTTTCAACCTTGCACACTGTACAGAATTGTTTTTCTCGAGAATTTACATTTTAAAATCTTTGTTTAAACCAGATATACTTCCTGAAAACATTATAAAGCTCTCCCAATGGTTTGGAAGCTATTTGTGTTTTGTAATCCCCTGGGGACTTTCAGGATCTGCATTAGGAGAGGTTTTTAAGATAATATAGGTTGTACTGGGCTTCAGTGATAGAAAAGCCCTCACTTAGAAGGAGTATTTTAGTGCAAAGGTAACCTCAGTTTGAGAAACAATCCTTTGGAATGTGGAGAAGCAGAATATACAGTAAATTGCTTTGGTACTGCTCTCCTTGCAAAAAAAAGTCATGTTAGAAAGACTTGCACAGGCATCATACTGAAATACAGTTGAAGTAGGGAGGGGCATGCTCACAATTTAGTTAAAACCAAAAAGGGAACCACTTTATGAGTTGTTCATGCAAATCTGAATAGGTGATCTGCAGTTCCCTTATAGTTAGTGATCAGAAATAAATCCTTTGTGGCCTAATGTGCCATCCTGTGCTCCCTCTCCCAACAACTAGAATACACTGGATTTAGAAGTGTTATTATCTATAGGTTATGAATTCAGATGTAAATGTTCACTGTAAGCTTCTCATAGAGATTAATCTCTAGGTCTGAACAGGACCTGTTGTACTGTCCTTTGACCTCTGCACTGAGGTCGTGCTGGTGGAACCAGATCTGCCATGGAGCACCTGCTCCATCAGCTGTGGCACAAAGTGCTGCTCTTCCCATTAGCTGAGCTAATGAGCTAAGTGCTGAGCTGCTTTGATTGTATTCCATGGTTTTTGTTTATCCTTCCTGAATAATAGATAGGCATTTAATTTGTCAAATTGGATGATAAATTCATTCTTGGTATGCAAATATCTGCTTTTGTTACCTTAAAACATAATTTTTAGCAGAGCCATAAGGACTAGATCTATAGTGTGATGTGATATTTTGATACAGTTATTTTAATAGCTCAAGAAAAAACACGATTTAATGCTTCCCTTTGTGTATTTTCAAGTCACTCATTAATTAAAAAAACTAATTACTTTTTCCGTTACAGTAATGGTGATTTTTTTGAACCAAAGGACATTGCATTTAACACAACTATAATTATGTGAATCAAGACCAGAGAGGCTTCCCATGGTTGCTAGGACTTCTATTGCATTAAAAATTTCTGTTGATTTGAGATTTGGGGATGAATATTGAAAGCAGTATGTTTTAATGGTATGAATTTTCTTAGTTCTGTTATCTTAGACCTTGTCAAGTTCTTAATCATCTTGGAGCAACCGTTTTTTTAGAATCGGTCACTTCTTTGGATGAGTGGACACCAATATCCACAGTTGCCACTATGAAATTGGAGTCTCAGTCCTTGCTTTTTTCCTGGTTGCAGCTGGGCTCCACTGTTGTTAATTACTTTAGTCAGGGGAAGACAGCCTCTCTTTCCCAAATGCTCTGCAGAAGTGTTTTTCTCATGAGGAACATAATAAAGACTAATATTTCATAGCCTGTGATTTAATAGAGGGAAGTAGATGACATCTCACCTCTCCCTGTCAGGGTAAACCAAAGGAAAGAGGACAGCATTTGAATGTCCTCCTTTCTTTTAAAAGTGGCAGGATTCTGGAAGGAGGATGACTCCCACACCAGGAACACAGATAGGACTGTCTGACTGCATTCATGCTGGTGTGTGATAGGGTGCCATAGGTTTATATCTGTTTAGAGGAGGTTGCTTAGGGCTACCACTGCTGTGGGCTTTTGAACTGAGTGGCACCAGCAGCAGATGAAACACACCTGGTTTAAATTCTACCCAAAAAAAGCCCAGTTCATGCTTTCTGAGACATCTCCCCCAGATAGTCTAAATGTGTGGTAAGGGAGGCACTGAGCAGATTCCTGTTAAACCACGGTCTTGTATGAACTGAAATGGTAATACAGATGCACTGTATCTCCCTCTCTTTCTATATGTGTATATCCAGACAAGGGTGAAGTTTTGAAACTCTCAATTACTAGCAAAAATCCTGTGGCAGAAAGATTGCTTCTGGACTTCTTCCAAGGTTCCTTTTAAAAGTTTTCTGGGTTTAAGCAGCTGTGCTTTTAGCTGAGCTGGATGGAAGCAAGTGAACTGGCCTAGTGGGAAAAGCAGTACAGAGCTGCAGCCTGGAACAGCAAGCAGGGGAGAGCCTGTGTCAAGTGAGAGCACAGGAGTGACAGCTTTATTCCTGCCAGGTTTTAGTGTACATTAGACCTGAAAAACTGGACCAAAGAGAGATAAGGATGGACAGGTATGTCAGCTGTGGATTCTGTAAGAGTCAATAGCTATGAGGGTGTGCTGTACGCTTAATCAGAGCTTAAACCCTCTCTGGAACTGAAGCCTAGCAAAGTCATGGGTGGTGTCTAATGACAGCTGATGTCTTAGCGTTGACCTTTTTTGCTGATTCCTGCTTTCCTTTTTGTGAACTGGAATCACGCCAGCCTGAATTCTCTTTGGGATGGAAAAGGGCCTTCTTGTCTCTGTCCCACAGCTAGTTAGTTCTAGGAGCGGCACTGCTTACTACTAAGTTACAGCTTACTTTTCATGAGAAGACTATGTCAGTATTGTAGCACTGAGTGACAAAGCAACTGCAGTAAGAGCGTTTGCTGCGTGAATTTTGGGGTGTGATCTACCCAGTTGTCATAACAGTTGCCCGATGCTCTGGTGCCTTGTTTACAAACTGTGTAGACTTCTCTCAACATGTTATAAATGTAGATAAATTAGAGGGGAAAAAATGTTAATGACTCTAGATGAAGAAATAGAGTCAACCCTGTGTATTAATTGACATATTTTATGTTTGTCCTCTCTTTGACTGCCATGCTGCTTTAGGACTCCATTAAGTATAAGCTTCTCTATGACACAGTGATAGTCTTTCCTGGCTGAGGGACAGGACTGGAGATTGAGAAGTCATAGTCCTCCTTGGTCACAGACTCCTACCTTGTTTCTGTCAGGATCCTTTTCATTTCACTTGATAGCAATAGATATCATTTAACCATGGCAGCCTTAAACGTTGGCTCCCTGAATTAAACTATTCATCTAGGTCCTCTTTAAAGCCAGCAGGGAGAGATTGGCATGCAGAAAGCGATGAATCATACTTGGAGACAGAGTTGTGTTTGATTGTGGAGCCCTGTCCAGCCACCTCAGACCATGCAACTTTTAAATCATTGCAGTTAGGAGAGATGAATGTTTCCCATGGTCTTTCTGTGGACTTCAAAGTAGCTTGGAGCAGGGAACAGCACACTTCTTTCTGGTTTTGCAAGTTTTTATACCTTGGAAGATGAAGTTCATTTTATCACAGAAATTTACTGAGAGTAAATGAAAAAAATAAATACTAATTGTTCAGATGGCTTGTTTTGATTTATAAAATAAACAGTAGATCAGAAAAGGTGAGAAACAAGCAGCCTTGGTGTACTGTTACTTGTTGAAATGCTATAATGTATGTGACAGCACAGGAAAGCAAGAAAACAAAGCTGGTTATGGGTTCATAACAGAACATACCAGGTGCCTTTTGTACGTGGCATGCTTGACACAGAAATGATACCGCAGAATGTCTATCCAAGATTTATTTTAATTTTTCTGCTCAGTTCAGTACCAGTTTGCAGCACCAGGCTAAGTTCCCCTGAGCTTGCACTTGAAACTGTAATATTTCACTCAGGTGTCTCTTCTCAGGTGCAAAATGGATTAAAGTCTCTGTAGAGCTTAGGCACTAGAACAGCAAGCAGCTCTGCTAGGAAATCTGCAGGGCATCCAAAAGAAGTTTGCAGGCTTAGTGGTTAACTGTTGGTACTATGTGATCATGTCTCACAAATTCACCCTCATTAAATATAGCCTATTTCTTGCTGCTGGCTTTTCCAACTTCTCCTCAACTTAATTCATTATAAAGAACAAATGCTATCACGCTGTCAGTTCTGAAAATAGTGCCTTAATTAGAGAGACTGTGATGAAACTTTCCCTTAACGTGCTTAGCAATGAGTGTATTCCACTTAAGGGGTTTTTCAATGATTTTTAAAGAACTTGATCCTGTTTCTCACTCTTGTCCTGTTGGTCATATACAGTACTGCTCTAGCTCAGACGATAGTTACAGCTTTTAGTGGCATATTTAGACAAAATGGGGGAATCTAACTAGATTAATGTCCCAGATACACTTGTGCGATGGAATATATCAAAATACAGATGCCTAGAATCTTGCTGGCTCTAACTGCAACAGAAGGAACAGCTTTATCAAAGCACACATTTGTCTCTAGTGCATAGAGAAAAAGCTATGGTTAAATACTTCTACATGGATAGATAAGACATAAATATTCCACTTTATATTTCTCAAAATGCATAGTTGTATATTACATCAAATCTGTAGTCAGTAAAGATTGGAATAGGAATGGTGAGAAGGGAAAGAATTATTTTTGCTTAGTAGCATTGGGGGAGTAGGTTAAAAGAGATTGATTTGATCTTGCAATTGCTATCCTGATGTTTTCTTGGAGGAAAAGGGAGTGTTGGAAATCCAAAGGGTTATTTGAATGGAATTAGAAGTCATGATTTTGAAGTGGAGAAAACAGGAACATAAAACAGATTGGACCATAAGGCACTTTTCAGAGGAAATTCAGAGAAAACAGGGAGTTTGAAAACTCTTGAGGATTCCTTCATCATTTTTTCCAATAAGATGGGAAATAAAGGAGATAGATTATTAGCTTACAGGCTGAAAATAAAACAGCCAAAGCAGATGGCAAAAATGACAAAGGAAAAGGGAAGGTTTATGCATAGCTCATTAACCACAGTTTGCACACTTTTATGAGAAACTTTGCAACAAATAAAAGTCCAAGTTAAAAAAATTAGACAAAACTAAAGGAGACTTAAATCATCCCAATTAAGATGAATATATAATGCACAATTGACTCAGAAAACTTTATTTTTTACAGTAAAAGTAAATGTTTATCAGTTCCTTGCAAGCACCAAAGGTAGGCAAATATTTTTAGTTGCTTGCTCTTTGATATGTAAAATAATACCTAGTGATTCTTTTAGAAAGTTTTCATGACAGGACTAACTGCATGAACTTAAGGGAAAGTGATTTTCTTTTACAGAATTTCTAGATAGATTTGCTTCATTCTCATTCATTCTTACACCAATATAATTTCCTAACAGTCAGAAACAGTTGAACATATGTCCCCAAGTGTCTGCCTGGGACGCTTTGCAACACAGAGAGGAAGTGATGCTGAGGCAAGTCCCTGTCATGTCCCCGGAGTTCTTCTAGACTGGGCAAAATGTAGTATTTCTCGTGAGTCAGCAGTTCACAGGGAGTGTTTTACTTCAGGGGTTGGTTCTGCAGGAATTCTGTAGCTGTCCTGATACTACGGGCTTGCTTTTTCTTGGATTCAGTGAAGCTGTCTCAATGAGACAGAGGTCCCAGCTGACTGAAAGCTGGTGAATATTGTTCCAGTTTTCAAGAAGGGTAAGAAGGAGGAGCCCAGAAACTACAGGCTTACCAGTTTTAGACCAGTGCCTGGTAGAGTTATGGGAAGATTATTCTGGGAGATATTGAAGAACACCTAAAAGGCAACACAGTCATTGGTCACAGCCAGCACGGCTTCAGAAGAGGAAAGTCCTGCTTATCGAATGTGACTTCCTGTTATGACAGGGGAACCCACCCGGCTGATGAAGGGAAGCCAGTTGATGGAATCTTTTTTGATTTCAGTAATGCTTTTGAAACTGTCTCTCACAAGACCCTTCTGGACAATCTATCCATCTGACAGCTGGATAAACACATCGTGA
>VXBA01006321.1:0-10822 GCA_013399895.1 Serilophus lunatus | reverse complement strand
TTGGCCTCCCTAATTTTTTTTCTCTGCATCCCTCCCTGGAGTGGAATTATCACAGCTGAGTCATTGAAAAGTGAAAAGGAATGCTCCTCTGCCTTTCAGGATTTGCCTCTTTCCTTATCTCTTGTAGCCTGAGATATTGGGTGTGCCCTGGGCAACTGCTACAAATGAGTCATTATTAACAGTGCATCAGAAATTACATAGAGGGTGTAGAAAAGAGTTTTGGTTACAGCCATGTAGGGAAAAACTGGTCCCTAGGATATCCTAATATTGTAAACATTTTTGAGCTAACCTGATGTCAAGCTGTAGGTCTTCTATCTCTTCTATATTTGCCTGCAGCCTGTCAAAATTATTCTAGTGAGCAAACAGAAGCACTTGGCAAAGTGTTTTATATATATGTGTACACTGTAGCTTCAATGTAGGAATTTTTCTGTAATGCTTTTTCACAGCTTTTGTTCTCCTATTGTCAATCCTGATTTTCTAGAAAGAAATTCAGAGGATGCATCTGCCTTCACAATGCTTGGTTATTTGAATGAGTATCTGCATCTAAACCAGCAGGCAGCATATGCCTATGAGAGGTAAACTGTATACCCTTGGAAAGCTTATTTATAGAAGCTCCTTGACCTCTTTTCCATACACCAGTGTAAAAACTTAAGGTCTTTTCCTTAAATAAACCTTACTTTCTGAAATCAACAGTACATTTCAACTAATTGTATTGTAGGGGGGAAGTGTGGGGATGTTCCTATACCAAATGTAGAAATACAGAACACGGGACAGGAAAAGAAAAGATGTTCCAAGGCTTGTGTGTCTTACCAGGACATTTAACTAATTCACTGTGCGGGATTTAAGTGAAATCTTGGGAGTCAGTAAACTTGGGTTTAGGTTTTTTTCTCTATCCCCTTCTGATTTATGCAGGTGGTTGGGCTTTGGTTTTGTTTTTTTCCCCATTCTCCTTTTCAAATAGTAGGGAAAGGTGGCAAATGAAACAATGTTTGCTGAACATGTTTGCTGATGTATTAAAACAGTAAAGTAGCCTCTGTTTGTGTTTAATTAGCATAATAAGACTGCTACATGAAACAGTTGTTCATTCTGCTTTGAGAACTATTCTCAAAATTGCACGTTATAGTCAGATGGTAATTTTCATTCTGGTTAATTTCAGGGCAGCTTCTTTGCTGAAAAACTCAGAGGATACTGAGAAATACAATACAGCAATGCAAAACTACGGCAGGTCACTGTGGTAAGTGTTTGTTGACATATTTTCCAAGCCCCTAACTTCAGTTTTGGATTAGTGAATGCTGTGGCACAAAACAAGATGAAGCTTAAAGGTGAAAGGTCTTTGCTAAAAATAATCTATTAAACATCATTCTTTATTATGAACAGGTTTGACTGAACTTTGTATTTGCTCCAGAAATGAGTAGTGTATTAAAAAAAAAATTAAATTGCAAGGAATTGTTCTGTGTTTTCATAGATATCAGTGATTCCGTTATCCTTGGTAGAATAAGGCTTGTTAAGTGCCTTGTACTATTGTGCCTTGTTAAGGCTTGATACTATAGTGCCTTAATGTGATCTATACAATTTAGGTGTTGTATGGCCAACAGAATAAATTGTGATTTTTTTATTTTTTGTTTTACAGTCTCCACTTGTGAAATATGTAGTGGGTATAGTATGAATAAAATAGCTACTTCGTGGTTCATTGAAAATCCCTTCTACCTGCACTTTGAATTTGCCTTGACTTGTACAACCTGAAGCATATGGTGTTGGGGTGTTGTCTACATGTATGTGATCTCTCTGCTGAGGAACCCCTCTGCTGTAGTGCTTCTCACAATTTTATGTTCCCATCATAATGCCCTTCTGCTTCTAAGGGAATGCAGGACACAAGTCTTAACAGATGAAGACTTCCAGACTTGTCCTTGATACATGATAGCTCAAGCTCTGCTAATTATAAATGTGTTAGCTCTCTAGGGAAGTCTCATATATTCTTAAGTTTCTGTACGTGACACTGGAACTTGTAGCCTATGGTAATGTGGTAATTCGTTGACTTCTCGGATAAGAATTTAGAAGCAACTTTTTAGATTCTTGTAGTCTCATCTGAGTTCTACATATGTTGATTTCTGTGTTCAATTTAGGCAAAGGCAAAGCTCTAGTAACTATTAAGTAGTTCCAGTTAAAAACAACTCTATATTATTTTCTTTATAGTGGTCTTAGAAAAAGAATGCTGTAATATCCATCTATGTGCACTTGCCTCTGCGTGCATAGTTGGATTTCATTTTTTCATTTCTCCTTTGCTTTTTTCTCCCCTCCTATTTTGTTGGTCATTGACATCCTTAAATATGCAGATAGCTATCTATTATTCTTCGTGCTACAGATAATTGGAAAGAGTAACTGCTGTTACTGAAGAACGGTGGGGAATACTGCACACTCTTGTGTTAATACTGCTCTTTTGCTGTGGTGTCTGCTTAAAACTACTGTGGAAGAGGCAATACTGGTCTTCAAGGACAGCTTGTCTAAATTAGAGTAGCTGATGCTAGATCCTTCATACTGTTTTTTTTTTTTCCACAGTGCCCTTGGTCTGTGTGATAAAGCCATTGAAGTTTACACATCAATACCCCTAACTGAGTTTGATGGTATTGTGGGGCTAGCATTAGCTTACTTCAAGAAAGGACTCTTCGAAGAAAGTATTAAAGGTAAAATTCAGAGCACTGTGGGGCATTTCTCTTGAGGTTAATCTTAACAAAATTTATTTGTCTGGCCAACCTAGCTGTAGTTCAGTTTATTTTGCTCTTTCAATCCTAATGCATATGTACAAACTCCATGACTATTTTAATACCTTGCGTACTGTGTGCAGTTTTGAGCACCACATTACGCTACTACAGAGTGTACACAAAAGGGCCACCAGGATGATGAAGGGTGTGGAGGGGGAGCCTTATGAGGAGTGGCTGAGGTCACTTGGTTTATGCACCCTGGGGAAGACATGACTGAGGGGAGATCTCATTGCAGTCTTGAACATCCTCACTGAGGGAAACAGTATGGCAGGTACAGATCTCTTTACTCTCATGAAAAGTGGCAGGACTTGGGAAAATGGCGTGAAGCTGAGTCAGGGAAGGTGTAAGTTAGATATCAGGAAAAAGTTTTTCACTCAGAGGGTGGTTGAGCACTGGAACAGGCTCCCCAGGGAAGTGATCACAGCTTTTCTGCATTCAAGAAGTGTTTGGACAATGATCTGAGGTAGATGTTGTGATTCCTGGGGTGTCCTGCACAGGACCAGGAATTGGAGTTGAAAGTTTTAGTCTAGAGAAGAGAAGACTGAGAGGTGATCTCATCAACATAAATGTCTCAAAGGTGGGTGTCAAAAGGATGGGGCCAGACTCTTTATGGTGGTGCCCAATAAAAGGCAAGGAGTAATGGACATAAACTAAAACACAAGAAGTTTCACTTCAACCTGTGGAAGAACTTCTTTACGTTAAAGGTGGCGGGGCTCTGGAACAGGCTTCTCAGAGAGGTTGTGAAGTCTCTCTCTCTGGAGACTTTCAAAACCCACCTATACAAGTTCCTGGGTCACTGGCTTAAGGTGACCCTGCCTTGGCAGAGGGGTTGAACTGGATGGTCTCCAGAGGTCCTTTCCAACCCTTACTATTCTGTGATTCTGTAATAGGAGATTAATGTGTTGTTCTAAGCCCTTTAGTTTTAGTGATAAGTATAACTCCATGTCTTGTTCTGCGTTGCTAAGATTTGAGACTTCACAAAAAGATAGACCTAATTATCAGTGTTGAAGTCTAAGCACTCACAAAGGCCATCTAAGTGTTTTAAGTAATCTTGAAGTACTGAAGTACTATTTCATAAATGAACTATCACAGGGAAGTATTGATAATGTGTTCTTGCAGGCTTTTTCTGAATATCTCAGTACTGCTTTTCAGTTGTTTCCACTTGCTACATATTAAGCAACTCCCAGGCTCTAAGCAGTAAATCTGGTGTTTTCAAACATAGTTACTTCCAAAGTCTTAGTTGAATTCTTTTTTGTGTTCTGCTTATGATTTGAGGTGTGAAAATAAAGTATACCTGAACCTAGAGCATCTCCCTTTTCTAATAATATGCTTTACAAAGGTTATGTTTCTTCGTCTACTTCAATTCTATCTTGAATTTTTACCAGCCTATGAAAAAGCCTTATCTGTTGCTGAGTCTGAAAAAGATAAAGCACATATCCTGACAGCCTTGGCAATAATAGAATATAAACAGAATAAAGTCAATGCTGCAAAGACACTGCTGTTTAAATGGTGAGTAAAGGAAATAATAATTAGAATTTAGTATTTTGTTGTACATTAGGTTTTTGTGGGAACTCAGGTGGGTATTTTCATTTTGCATTGCAGAATAAAAGAAATGGAGGCAGTGCTTCTATTCCCATGATACATCTGTTTTTGTTTTATGGCCTATGTCTTCCCCATTCTTTAAGAAATATTGAGTGGAAGAGCTGGGTGGTTTGACGTCCATCGTCCTTGAATGGTAGCTTTAAAAACTTTATCTTTTAAGATAATATTACTTTGTGGTTGTCCTAAACTCTAGGCAATATTTTTGCTCATCCAGAGCTGTAAGAGCTCTGGTTGGCTAGTGAAAACAGTTTCAGTTTAAATAATAGGAAGTCTCCAGAACAGTTGTGTTCCAAGCATCACGGACGAGTTAACCCTCTCTCTGTAGAGAACTGCAGTAGTGGCAGTACAGTACACTGTCTTGCCAGGAGACTCGTGAAGTTACTGAAACAATGACAGTCCATTACCTAGTACACTCTAAAGCCCAAATAACTGATAGTTAGTTAGCTAGGAACCTGATATTTCCTGCATCCTATGAGTCACTGCAGACTTCTGTTTTTGTCGTAAACATAAACAGTGCCAGTTTTCTAGTTGACCTTGTTAGTGCTTAAAGAAAAAGTAGTTAAAGGTTTAGGAAAAAAACAGAGTGAATACACCTAGGTCTTGAAGGCACAGTGCTGCAAAGGTATATGGTGGATTTTGGTAATAAGAACAAAAATGGTGCATTCCGGTCCAATAGACAGATATATCTGCTGTCTGAAATTCATTCTAGATGACTTAAAGGGCCTCAGCAGCTTCTTGAATAAGAAGCTAACTTTTTAATTCTTGTAACCAGCTTGTCACAGAGGTTTTTAACAGTGAGTGTATCTTGGTAGCTAATATGATGGAATAACATTACTTAACTTGTCAAAGGGTGCCTTCTGCTTATGTTTAACAGCTCTTAATTCTTTCTAGCTAGGGTCTGAAAACAAAATATAGAAGCTTACATTCTTGTATTTTTTGAAAGCAAATATAATTGTTAAGGGCTTGATTAGAAATCTGTAGCCACCTGATCCTGAAAGATACAGATCTAGCTTGATGCACAACCCCACAGTGAGAGTCTATTAATTCTGTTAACCATTCATGGTATATAGGAGCAAAAAGGCTGAGTAGTAACACATACTCTAATGTTCATAGTAAGTTTGTGTTTCAAATAGTTTGTGCTTCAAGATAGTGTCTCTTCCCTTTTCTGTGGTTCCACAGCTCATTAAAGGAACATAGTATGGAAAGTCTGAAGGCTTTGTGCACACTGGGACTGATAAACCAGGATGCAACACTTGCAACAGCAGCCCTAAAAGAATTACTGAAGCATGAAAAAGAAGATGATGGGATTTTTGAGAGATGTCTTACTGCATCTGCTGTTTATGCATTACAAGGTAGAAACGTGGTGGTCCAGAGAAAAGTCTCCAAAGCAATACACAGGTATGTAGTTTGTTTTGCTTTAGATTGCCTCTTAAATTCATTGCTTTGGTTACATTGGAGAGTAAGCAAAATTCTAAAAAAAAGAAATTGAAAAAAACTGTTATTCAAAGGTGAAGTCCTCACTTCAGGTCATAGCATCTACTGACAGAAGTTTGCTTTCTGATTTATAGAAGCAAAACACTGAAGTTTCGTGGCTTGTTCAGTGTTTTCTGGTTTTGTTTTGATGGCTTCTTGGGTAGCTAGATTAGTTCACTGGTCTGTGAAAGCATCTTTCATCATGCATAGCATAACCTGCACCCTAGAAAAGTCTCCAGGGTTTTTACATAATATTTAAAAACAGCCTTTGAAGCTGTCTGTTTTATTAGCTAAATGTCTATGTTTAAATGTGTTTTGATTAGCCTTAGCATTCTGTGCCTTTAGCAATGCACACCTCAGACTCACCAAGGGTTTTTGGAAACTATTCTTCATGCAAATTATTTTTCTACAACTACAATTAAAATTCTGTGTTCTTCACACAAAGAGGACAAGATGAATAGTCCTAAAGTTTGTTTTCTTCCTATGAATATTGATATGCAGATTGTACATTTTCTTGCTTTATTTAGCAATAGAACTTCAATATTGTGTTGTTTGTTTTGAATTACTACCCATGTCTATTTTCTACTTCATTGCATTGTTTCCTTAATAGAGAAAGATCTATTTGGTATTTATAGCAACTGCCTACTGAGTCATGGAAGACCACATGCATATCTAAACTAAAAAGCCTAATGTCCTTTTTGTTTTCCAGTAACCCTGATAATCCTGCCCTCTGGTCTCTTCTATCTCGACTAGTTCCACTGTATGCATCACAAAAGGCAAAAGTAAGTGCATTGCTGTAACACAGGTGCTGTTTACATCCCGAGTAGTCTGTATTGTTTCATAACTGAAAATACCCCACTCTTTAGTATGCGAACTTTTTCTAGTTAATACAAAATCTTAAGGCTTACATAGAAAGCAGTGCTCAGAAGTTACATACTATTATTTGCATCTTTCAAATAACCGTTCTTGGTAACAGGTATCTTGATCTTCTTGCAATAAACTTAGAGGAAGAGTCTGCAAGAATTAATCAAAACAATAAAAGGCTGTAGTATGTATATTTTTTGTTCAGCTTTATAGAGATGAATGCGTGCATATAAATATATATATTAAAATTTACATGTGTTCAATTTGGTTAACCTAGTCAGTTTCATTTTTCACATTAGCCAGTGTTTTCTTGCCAATTTTATGCTTACTGTTAGCTTTTCTTCAAATAAATACTCTTTGTCCTAATTTATATTAATTACGTAAATGGAAATAGCACCTGGAAAAAACCTCCTTTGTATATGAGACTAAAATCAGGAACAGATCTTATGGATATCTCTAATCCTGAATGTCTCTTCCTAATTTTTTATAAAGAGATTGTGCTGTAAGCAGGGAAAGTACTCCATTGTGCAAATTTGTTGTTTCTGATTAACAAAGATAAAAATATACTGACATTGCATTTTGCATAAAATGAATTAGTTGTGTAACCAATTGATATTTTTAAATCTTGCAGGGAGGAGCTGTGGCAGGAAATGTGGCACATATACTTGATTTAAACCATGGAAAGGTTTGACTGTCTTAAAATGAAGTTTTTATAATTCCTTAAACAATTCTTAAGTTAATTCTGTCTGATCACTGACAATGTTGAGTGACTTATGTCCTGTTTTATAGGAAGCCGTGCTGAATGTTGCAGTTAATCAGTTAGCAGCAGGATGTCACATGTTAGAGGATGCGAAAAACAACCCTCTGAAGAATATTCAGAAGGCCATCCACATCTGTCCAGGTTGCTCTTGTTCTCAAACACAGTAGTGATTTTTAATTTTTACCCATAGGAAGTAAGATTACCAGACTAAGAAAAGTAGATTTCATAGGTTAGTTTGTTGTTTAGGGTTATTTAGTATGTTAGACAAAATGGAAAAGCACAAGTTCTCTCAGAACCAGTATGCAATACCAAGCAGAAGAGAATTAATCATCTAGCTTGAGGATTTGGATTGGCAAGGTTCTGTTCCAGTGTGTGGGTTTTGAACTATAAACAACTGTTCTTTTACTAAATAGTGTTCTTCTTAAAGTGTATGAAGCACAAACGTAGTGGGGTTTTCAATTTCTAATCTGCACATGGTGAAATAGTAAAACATCATTTCTTCTGCAGTTATTTTGCTCTGATGCATAAAGGTGACTGCAAGTTAAGAATTTCAGTTCCTTTCCTACAGGAACACGCAGGAGTATAACTGCTATTCCAAAAGCAGTACACTCCGAAAGCAGTATTCTTTGCATTTTACTTTGTTGGATTTTCAAGCTTTGTTTCATTTTGCTGGCAAAATTAATTGTCTTGGGGATGAAAATTTACATAGATGAAATCTTAACTGAGCTCTATCCAGTTCAGGACAGAGAGCACTCTTCCAGTAGCAATTGTTCTTCACAGGATTAAGTCAAGGTAAAGCTGACTCTGGAATTAGCTGGTGGTGATATGAGGCACCTACTGCTCTAACTTTCATGCTAGTGGTCAGACCAGACTGAGTCTGTATGACTGTGGATCTGAAAGCATCTTAGGGTTTTTGCTGCCACTTACAGCACTAAGTGATAGCCAAGGTTAGTATGTGTAGGCAGAAACACTTTGGCAGTTTCAGGTTAGTACACTAGTGTTTATGTGAAAAATACATTAGTTGTCTTTAGGAACAGAATTTTGCTTTTATAATCTGACAAATCTTACTAGTTAGAGGAAAGTAGTCTTGTTGCTATCTCTTATTTACAGTGTATGGTTCCTTTGATGGCTATATTTTTATGCTTTATGTGGTAAAGACAATTTTAAATGAACTACCAGCATTTTTAGAATGGGCATGAATTACCTCTGATCATTCTTTTCTAGATAATCCTGCTGCCTGGGCAGTGCTAATGGCAGCCTGTCATGCTGAAAACACTGTTGTCTGTCTGAACAACACTCAGCCGAAACGAACAGGTCTAGAGATGACACTTGTGTCTACAGTTTCAGCCAAAAGTAAGCTGTATGAGTTTTCTATTTTAAAAAAGTAAAATAAAGTTGAGATTATCTAATCATGTATTACTATTCTGAATTTGCAAATAGGCTGAGGATTGCTCAGTAGTGGTTTGAGTTTTAACTGTACACATAAAAATGCTAAGTTCTAATGCACAGCTAGGGTTGATTACTTAGTGGCAGCTTGCTTTCCCCTCCAAAGCCTCAAATGGTTTTCTGAAATAGTACTCCTGAACTCTGATGCCTAAGTGGATGGTTGTGGGTGTATTACATTGCAGCAGCACTGCTTATGAGGAAAGATTAAAGTACCCTTATGTTCCGTAACTTCCAGTAGATGCTCAGTCTTGCTCAATGTCCATAGTGTTTTGAAAACTTATTCTAGCTTTTAATTGATTGATCCCAAAACATTAACTCAAATGGTGTATGCTTTTTTACCCTCTTGCTTTTAATTTTGCCAAGTTCCAATCTTCCTACTAACGAAGGAAGCCTTGTCAGGTTAGAACTCCTGAAAGTTCTCCCTTACCAGATCTACAACATGGTTTAGCACTCCAGCATAAACACTAATCTGGTTAAGTGTTTTATCTGTCTTTACAGCTGGGGAAAGTAACCTTCCACGTAATTATGTCCATGTTCTTGAAGACTGGTGTCTTTGTCAAGCTATTACTGGTCTAGAGGAGACTGGTAAACTATCAGAAGCTGAAGCTCTTTGTAACAAGGTATGAGTGTGTCACACTGGCAGATTGTGGTAGAATTATATAAAAATCATTTATATGCATCATACAAAACGCTAATCTTTGAATTAGCAACTGTCTGTTCCATCAGAGCTACAAAACACACAGACTATTCTGAGTTGGATAGGACCCACAAGGATTGAGTCTAACTCTTAAGGGAATGCTCCACAGGGTCACTGAACCTGGAACCTTGGCATTATTAGCATGATGCTCTACCCAACTGGACTAATTGTTGGCATATTCTCCCCACCCCAAGATACTTACTCTGTTTGTAACACTGGAATTGTGTTAGTAATTGAAACAAGTAGTACGTGTCATGGTGAAGGTAAGTCTGCTCCTCCTGCCGAGAATTAACCTACAAAAACATTAACAAGATTAAGCACAACATTAAGAAATTCACAACATAAGAAATTCAAGGCAAAAAGTCGAGGTAGGATACTTGCATGGAACTTCAATTTCTGCTTGGTTGTGTCCATATTTGTTGCAGAGCCACATGTAGATGCTACAAATTTAATTTGTAAAAAGAAAAGTCTTGAGACAATGCTCCTGGGGAAGGCGACTGGGTTAACTTAAATGTTGACAACATTCAAGTGTGTGTTTCCTGTGTTCATGGGCAGAAAACTTGCAAAATGTCACCAAAAAAGCTATTGGACTCAGCACTAATCCCATGCAAATGTGCTCCTTGGTTTTGGCATTTCTGTATTGATAGCGATGAGAGTTAAAAAAAACCCAAACAAACATAAAAAAGCCAAACATGCTGGTTTTCAGGAGGAAGTACTTTCTTATCTCTTTGACTTGGTAGGAAGTTGTCTTTCTTTCCTGGCCAACGTGTCTGTTGACTTGTCTTACAAGGATTAGAGATTTCTAGACATACCAACTATGTCTTTTCCCATATCATGGGATGGGAGAAGATTATGGTGGGTTTTACTTGCATTTTATTGATTAATTAGCTTGAGGAGAGGACATTCAGTGCCTACAATTAGCGAAGAAAATAAGGGAGCATTCTGTAGTACCATAAACTCTCATTGATAGTTTTGGATCCCAAAATTCTCAGAAAGTCATATAACTGATCCCAGCATGCTTCTGGCATGGAGGGGCAGAGTTTCGTCTTGGTGGGGCTTTTTGAGCTGCTGCTGAGCTTCCTGGACTCCAGATCCCAGCGTGCTTCTGGTACGGAGGGGTGGGGTTTCGTCTCAGTGGGGCTTCCCTCTTGCATTTAAAGACTTAGGGCTTGTAGGAAGCCTGGCGACCCGGGAGTGTGGCAAACAGGAGAGGGCAAACAG
>VXBA01006318.1:0-11938 GCA_013399895.1 Serilophus lunatus | reverse complement strand
TCTTTATTTAATAAAGAATGGAGGTAGTCCTTATCCCTCCTTTTACCATTAATATATTATGGAAGCACTTTTTATTATCCTTAACAGAGGTAGCCAATTTTAGGTCAGACTGAGCCTTCTCTTCCTTAATTCTTTTTCTACGTGGCCTAACAACGTCTTTAAACATCGCCTGGGATACCTCCCCTTAATGTTCCATCCTGGCCTCAATTTCGGTCAGTAACTTCCTTTGAAAGTTCACTAACCTGTTGTTCCACTTGGGTTGTTATTTAGGCAAGAAAAATAATTTTCCAAGGCTGTTTGTTAAAAACAAGAGCTCGTCAGACAGTGCAAGCTCCTGGGAGCAGACAGTGTTTCTGATAAGCTCAAGAGGATCTGAGTCTAGGTACTGTTCATCAAGGCCTAATGAGCATTTCTGGTGTCACAGTGTGGCCCGAGAAATGGGTAGAAGTTGTAGCACCACAAATCCCCCCGTTACTTTACTTTGGGTATCGTTCAGGGTGCAGAGAGGTTGGGATGAATGGTCTTTCTCTGATAGTTCTTTAAAGTTCACTTAGATAAGGTTCTGAATCTTACATCTTCATCGTTTTATTCCTGTTTAGTTTTTTATGAAGGCAACTCAGCTGGAACAAATGAAAGAAGATTATACATGTATTATGAAAACTAAGGAAAATACACGTCTTCAGATAGAACAAGGAGGAGAGGTATGTAAAAGTAAAGTAGTTATTAGCACAGATCTGTACACTGAAAGGAGTTAATAGGAGTTAAACTGCATAGTTTTGGTTTGATTAGGTCTTAGTGACGTTAAATTTAAAAAAAACCCCAAATATTTCCAAAATTTCTTATTGCACCAGAGCTTTTTGCATTCATGATTGATCGATCCTCTCCTTTTCTTTTTTAAGCTTCTAGAAAAACTTAAGCAGCTTTATTTAGAAAAGAAGGAAGTTTACAAAAGTATTGCATTTGTGAATGACATGCGAAATCATCTTGAAGATTTGAAACATAATATGGCCTGGGCACTGGTAAATGTCTTGCTAAAATATATTTGTTCATATGAAATATAATTTATTCATAGTCTGTTGCAGACATTCTTATACATGCTAATATAGGCTTCTCTTTAGGTGAGTGAAATGGAAAAAGAAATAGAGCCACTCAAAGAAGGCATTGAAGCTGAAGAAGGAAATACAGAGTTCCTTCAGAAGTTAGAGCAATGGCAGGTATGTAAGTGGTTTAAACCATGTCACTCTACTTTTAGTCACTTCCCGACTCAGTTCTGTCCTGTAGGTTTTCTGTAGAAAAGATTGGTGATTTCAGGAGACTCCTGGAAGTCTTTGAATTCTTAAGACCTCTGTAGGTAGCAAGAATGAATAATTTTGTCAAACATTCAGATTCACATATAAAATGTCTTTTTTACAGAGAAACACTAGGAATCATTATTCTGAATTTAGGATCATAGAATTATAGAATGGTTTGGGTTGGACCTTAAAGATGATCTAGTTCCAATCCCCCTGCCATGGGTAGGGTCACATTTCACTAGACCAGGTTCCTCAATGCTCCATCCAACCTGGCGCTGAACACTTCCAGGGATGGAGCATCCAGAGCTTCTCTGAGCAACCTGTTCCAGTGCCTCACCACCCTCACGGTAAGGAATTGCTTCCATATGTCTAACCTAAATTTCCCCTCTTTCACTTTGAACCCATTAGTTGCTGGTCTGTCACTATAGATGATGAAGAGTCCCTCTCCACCTCCCTTGAAGTCCCTCTTCAGACATTGGAACACAGCCTTCTCTTCTCCAGGCTGAATAGCCCTAAAACTTTTCAATCTATTAAAACTCCCTTTCTAAACTCTCTTTATTAGCACTCATTTTCCTTTTTGAAGAAATGTAGGGAGTTTCTTGGTTTGGGGTTTTTTATTTGTTTGTTTGTGTTTTTTTATAAGCATTTGTTTTACAGTTGAGGCTTTTTTGCTTTGTGATGAGCACATCTTTGTAGCGTTGAAGGAGCATTGTCCAGATACTGGTTTAATTTTTTTGGTATTATGGTACTTGGCCTTACTGTATTAAAGAGTCCTGTGTTGGAGCAAACCATGAGATAGGAAAAAGGGTGCTATTTACTTCACAGATTTGGTAGTCTGTTGGTTTCCTGAGAATGTCCATTTATTAATTTTTATCTTAGCATATCCATAGTGTCACTGACAAATTTTGCCTCCATTACTACTTGTGTATCATTCTCTTTTTTCACCAAAGGTACAAGTGAACAAAGCAGAAAACAAGTACAAAGCAATACAAGACAAATTGGTAACAGTAACTGAAGAAGCGCAAGCCATTCATCCTCAGTGTCTCTCTTTGAAGGCTGATGTACAGGCAAAAAGAAAAGCGGTCAATGAAACTGAGGTAGGTAAAGAACTTTCAAAATTCATACCAATTTAAAGCTTTAATCTTGTCCATACTCTACCCTTCTGTACTTCCCCATTTGTGTCTTGGCTTCCTAAATCCATAGTGCAGTTCAAAACGGGTGCAATTTCCTGCCTGACTGGCAAATAGTTTCTTTTTCCAGGCCCTGCAGTTCATATCTTTACATAGGTGTTAATCTGTGTAAAGCTTCAGTAAAAATAAATTTAATTCTTGAAGCTCAAGTTATGCTTGTCTGCAGTCCAGTATTTATTTACTCAAAACTGTAGTTCTTTTTGAAATTATATCTTTCTTCTGTTTCTTAAACTGTTATACGCTATTTCCTTCATAGGTAGTTTATAATCGTTTCAAAACAGAGCTAAAACGTCTGGGAAAAGATGATGAACAGCTACGCAAACGAATTGAAGAACTGAAAAGCAGGTAAATACTGATAGAGAGATTATGGTGTATGTTTATTAATGTAGATGTGTGGAAGAAGTGAACTCTTCTGACTAATGAGAAAATCTGCAGTAGTAGAAAGTATTTAATCCTCAGCAGGGACCAGTTAAATATTTGAATATTTCTGATCCTGCTTCTTTACCCTTTTTTGGGGGGTTGGTGATAGTAGGTACTTTCTAGCTTCCATGGTGTTGTAAAACAAATATGCATTAAACTAAATGCAATAAGAATGTGAGTAGGGAGAGCTACATGTGATTATAAATGAAAATAAAAAAAAATTGACATTTTTGCTTTGTAGATCTTGTAAATGCATGGAATCTAAAATCTAACTTTCTGATGCATAAATCCTCTGTATGCTACAAGTAGTGAAGTTCATGTCGTTTATAAATCATAAGTGTGCTTTTAAAATAAAGTATGTTCTTTTCTAGTGCTAATCAGGTTCCAGAGCCTGAAAAATTGGAAAGACAAAGGAAAATCGCACACTTAAGGGAACAGTTAAAGGCATTCCATGATGAAGAAGTAATGATTGGTCAGCAGATGGACCAGTTTCAGCAGGCTATATATAAATGTAGGGAAGAACATGCTAGACTCAGGTAAGTTATGCTTTTTGAATGTAACTGTTTAAGTTACAGAGATCCTTTCTTATATGCCTGTGTTCCCTGAGGTATTAGGCTCCATTTTCTTTTCCACCCCCCTTTTTTTATCTTAGCATGTGCTAGACTTTTTCATTGGCACTGCATGGCTGAATTTAAAAATTTTTTGAAAATTAAGAAAACTATTTTGTCATTAAAGATTAAATTTTTTAGTAATTTAAAATCTGGTATAATTCCATGCTCTCAGTTTAAAATCCTTCTTTCTTCTTTCCAATGTCTGTATTTTATTCTCAAATCATCCTATGGGCAGACTATTATTTAATTTTTTTTTATTTTAAATGTAATATATTAGTACATCCTAATGTGATGTCGCAAGATATATAGCATATTATAAGAAGGTACACACACTCAAGAGAAATTATTGCATTTATAGCTAAGGCATATTCATAGAGGCTTTGAGGCAAGTGGTTTAAATACCAACTAGAAAAACAAAGCACTCTGGCTTTGATTTGGAAACCTGAACTTGAGCAATGATTACTGGAGGGAGTTATGGCAATGTCATTTATTGTCATAAGAAATTGGAGAGTTGTTGTTTATTGTGCTCGGTGTATTAGTTTGAATGTCTTCTTTCAATTATTATAACCAGCACTTACTTTGTGTTCTGTTGAAGATCTTTGTAGAAGAGAGTGAAATTGAAGCATATAATTAGAAATAAAAAAAATTTATTATAATTTTTTAGAAATAAAGTCCTATAAAAACTGTTGAAAAGTGTTAATTTTCTCTATTGCTTTTTCGTCTCCTGTTTCTTGAAACTATAAAAATGTTCTGTGTGTACCTAGCTGTACATTGAACTACTGACAAAAACGAGGCTTTGTAATTATTTTAGTCCAATTTAGGCTCAATAACTACTGAAAAAGTCTTTTGTCTTAGGAGAGAAAAGAGTGATACACAACAAGCACTGGATGCCAAACAGAAACAGCTGAGAGAGCTGAAAGATAGTAAAACAGATGCTTTGAAAAGATTTGGACAATATATACCGGCATTTCTTGAAGCAGTTGAAACAGCCTATAAGCAAGGGCGCTTTAAACACAAACCTCTCGGGCCTGTAGGTAAGAATACCTGCTGAAAAAGACATTTTCTCTTGGAATTACTTGCATGGCTGCTGATGTAAACAGTGGTCTTCTAAGAAAACTGTTGTTTAAGGTGCTTTGGATATATATTTTTCTTCTGCATTTCCTGGACTAAAAAAATTATCCTGGTAGGTTATCTTTTGCTTCCGTCGTGAACTCACTAACATTTATTAGTTTTCCTCACTTCCAAGCTATTCTTGTTGAGGTATTTTATGTAGCTAAAATGGTAAAACTTCCAGTGCACCCCTCTGACTCTCCACATCCTCAGAGCATCAAACTACTGTGCTTTGGGTGCTTGTTCCTTGGTGAGTCGCTCTGTCCAGGCCTTGGGCAGATTTTATTCAAAATGTCCAATGACTGACTTGTGGACTTGTCAAACTTGAGATGTTTTGCATGGAGCAACTCAGTCAGACCCCACAGAGATTTTCTTGGAAAATTGGCTTTTATTTATTTTCTGTCCAGGCTCTGACAATGGCTGCTATTTTTCAGTTTGTGGATAGGAGCAAAGGCTTCAGCATATTTTGGATGTAAAGGCCGAGTACTAAAGTTCATGGCATTCACTGCAGTGCAAGAGTATGCAAACACATGTACTACTGAAGACAGGATGGAAATCTTCATGTTTGTTTTAGTTGCAGCATAGTTGTTCCACTACCTTCATCCTTAAAGCATTAAATTGTTGATAGGCTGTCTTTGCCTTGATACACTGCTGGTGAGGTGCCTTAGAATTGGTACCCTAGTGGATGTTAGTAGGGTCTTGTCAAAAATCTAGAAAGAAAATGTAGGCCTTCAACTATATGTAGGTGTCTCTAGGAACAGAAATTACATGTTTGTGTTGTCAGGGTAGAGTGTATGCTCTGGAGTATTTTAGTTTCTCTACTTGTAAGAAAGATTTATTTTAGACTCTTAAAAATCCCTGCAACATAAGAAAACGAGAGCCTCGAGTATTAAAAATCCTCTACTGAATGTTTTGTCATGGAACACAGCTCTTAAAGCCCTGCCTCTTACATTTGTTTAGGTGCTTTCATTCATCCAAAAGATCCTGAACTGACCTTGGCTGTTGAAGCTTGTTTAAAGAGCCTAGTTCAGGCATTTTGCTGTGATAATCATAAAGATGAAAGAACTCTTCAATTACTGATGTCAAAATATTATCCACATGGACATAGACCTCAAATAATTGTAAATAAATTTCAGAACAAAATTTATGATGTTGAACAGAGGTAAGTTATGTTTTGAATTTTGTTGCTTAGCCTTAATAGTTGAAAAGAACTATTGGTGAGAGTGTTTTTTTTAAGATTCTTATGTGAGTTTTATGAATGGTGGTTCTTCTTCTTTTCTTCAGAGCTGTTCATCATCCAGAATTCCCATCAGTACTGACAGCGCTGGAAATAGATCATGTAATGGTTGCCAATTGCTTGGTCGATGTGAGGGGTATAGAAAAAGTTCTGCTGATTAAAGTAAGGCTTTATGCTCCGTATTTGTCTTTAAAAAAATGTGTTTTCTCTATGTGGAACTTACGACTCCTTCACTGATAGTGCATGTAATGGATAAAAGAGAGAGAGCAAGTTTTGTTTCCCTCCCTGCCACTGAGGAGAGGTGAGGACCCTGATGGTGTCAGTTGTCAATGTTACAGTGCAGTACACACACACATAAATGATATAGTTTCCCAGTCTAAACAGTCCATGTGTGTAATCAGCCTCCTGTCTCATGTCTCTCTGTTAATTGATGGGTTTCAAGATGTGTCGTCCAGGTGTTGACCAAAATTTCCAACCTACCAGTTGTACCTAGCAGCTGGTAGCTAAGTACCAATTGTAGCTGTAGCAGGCTTGAAAGTTTGAAGTTGCCTTTGTGATATTCAACCACCCACTCCTACATGAAATTGTCAACCACTTTGTTAGCAGTCATAGTCTAACTTACTTTTCACCTACTGCAACAATCAAAGCCCCTTTGGAGTCTGCTGAGTTACGGCATTTTTGATGAGAGAGTGCAAGGAAACATGGCTATGGATAGAGCCTGGTGGAAAAAAAAAAAAAAAAAGCAATAATTGATTGTTAAGTAGGATTTGAATGATGTGACTAGCTTTATGTGAGGCTTTGAATTAACGTTACATAGATAACAAGCTATTTTTTGGTCACCATAAAAACATGTTATTGAACTGTTTTCTGACCCTATATGATGCCTGATCTTAATTGATTTTTGATTTTCTGTTACTACTGAAGATACCGGCTATTGCAGATAAGATTGAACTATTTCAATTATTATTATATTCGATAAGATTGAATATATTTCAATAAAATATTGAAAGCTAAAAATAAGATGTACATGTTTTTATTTAGAGAAGGCAGGGTATTCTATAAGCAAGCAGAACTAATGATTCTTGCATTTCACGGATTTTATTTTTTCCAAAATCTTTTGTCCTGATTTGTCCTTTGACATTCCTGCTGGAAAAAAGGCGGCTTGCACTCTGTTGAGTGCAGAGCTGACTGTTTATTGAGTGTGGCTGTCACTGAATGGGGTATGTAACAGCTGAACTTTCTAGGCTTTTCTCATGGCAAGAATGTTCTTCCCCCTCTGCCTTACCTAACCACTGGTTTTCATAATGGTACCATCTTTGAGTCCTATGTGAACTATTTCAGCTGAATCTGAAAAAAGTATTATGTGGAAGAACTGGTACTTCAGGATGGATAAACATGATTGCCTTGGACAAAGGCACTTGTGACCACTTGGTTTGGTTCTGTCAATTTTTAGCAACATGTTTGTTGGTGATGTTACCAGCATTGAACTTTGTTTGAATATTGTCTGTTGTACTTCATACTTCACTTTGGAAGATTGTTTCCTGCATGTTTATTCCATTTCTGAAAACTAAATATACCTATGCATAGTAACCTTTTGGTTAGTATTAAATTTTTTTTCCTGTGGCCAATTAAGAGACTGATTAGACTACAGAATTTCCAATGCAGCTAAATTTGTAGTAGAATAAAATAAATGAGCAGCTAAACTTGATGTGTTCTTGTGAACATAAATGTCCTGTTCAACTAAGAACAGTAGATTCTTGTCATTATAGAGCTTTTTCCACATCACTACTTCTATTTCATTAGGAATTGAAACTAATTCTGGGTGGGAAAGAGCATCTAGACAACTTCTAAATTGTTATCTTTAATTGTTGTTGCTTTTCTGTTGGTATGATAAGACCCGTTGCGTTTTTCAGAATAACCGCAGAGCTCGGGAGGTAATGCAGTTCGGTCGGCCCCCAGCAAACTGTAAAGAAGCCTTCACTGCTGAAGGTGATCATGTATTTGAAAGACGGTATTACTCTTCCAATTACACCAGACCCATGTTCCTAAGTCAAGATATTGAAGCAGAAATAAGGTTAGCATCTTGTAGCGTTGTGTTTGTAAAAAGTCCACTTGTTGACACGCATAATGGAATTGCTTACTTGTCTCTTTGCATGTACACTTCTCTCTAGTCTCTCCATTTTCTTTCTGAGATTTACATTTCCTTTCTGTGAATTCTAGAAAATCTCTTCATTTCAGTGTCTTTCTGTGATGGATACAAACCTGCATTGTATCTAGTTATCTTTCAGCTTAGGGCATGTAAGTCTTGCCCAGCAAGTAGAGATTTGTTGTGCTGAATACTCCAGGAAATCTAGCTACCTTCATTTTTAGCTTATGCTTACAGAAAAAGAGTATGTAGTCAAAGCTGTTTTTTTAAAAATCTAATACTTGAACAGTCACGTCATAGCTTACTGCAAAGGAAGCCTGATGATTCAAACCAAAATTAGCACACATCCTACTACTAGTTTGTTTCAAACTTTGCGTCTGTGCTTTCTTAGGCTTTTGACTTCTTTCATGGTAGGTATCTGAGAATTCCCTCACCTTTAGTATTTTTAGGCTTTTTCTCTCATTAATAAAATGGTAGTTAAAAAGGTGAAATGTACTTAAAAAATTACAAACTTGAGCTGTCAATAAGTAAATTGGTGGCAATAGATTACTTTCATTTTGAGGCTCAGATAATATTAGAGCTATATTAGGTAAATATTTTAATTTTATTATTAATAGCTTGTAGTATAGACTGAATAGAATGCAAAAATTTATCTCTATGAACTCAAAAGTTTTAAATATGTCTGTTAAATGTACTTTGTTCTTGCCAGTATATAATGAGCTTCACTCAAAGATTATCTTAAGTGTCTGTGATGGTTTAAAAAAAACAGCTGGAAATTAAATCCCAAATAGGCCATTCCCCTTCTGCACACCCCACTGTGGTGAGAGAGGGACAGAGGCAGAGACTGAGTTAACAATTTACTGAAAACAAACAGCAATTTAATAAGAAACACACAGCGACAGCACAAATATTAATAACAGTAGCCTATGAAAGAGAAGGTGCTTCACACACAAAAGCTGTTCACTACCTCAGCTCAGTTCCACATGGCCTCCTGAGGCAACGGCAACATGGCACACGCTCTCCATCATAGCATCGCATGGCCCTGCCCCGGACAAAGACTTCTGCCTTGGGTCGGACTCACTGGGCTCCCTCCGCTGGGCTCAGCTGTGCTTGCAGCTTGGAGGTGGGTCCTTCCTGAGGGAACAGGAAGGGACAGGCGGCAGTGAGGAAGGACAGAGTGTGCAAGGCTGACCCCAGCAACTTCCCCAAGAGAAGAGATGGAACAAAATGGTGCTGCCTCCAGGGTGTTGTCACCTTTTCTTGCCGCCCAAAACCACGCCACCCTGCGATGACATGGGTGATAGGGAATAGCAATGTAGCCACACCCACATGGCTCTAAGCCCCACCCCCTCTCTGCTACCCCTACACTTCCAAAGTGTGGCAGGAATTCCACTACCAAGTTTGCTATGGGAGAATGATGTAGGCTAGTTAAAAAGGAGTGCATTTCTACCCTTTGTCTTATAATTCATGTAATTTTTATTTGTGTATTTCTATGTGTATGTGTCATAAATAACATCTGTGTAATATGTAATATCTCAATATCACTTCGTTTATGAAGTCACTTGGATAAAGAAATTGAAAACAAAAGGGCACAGTTGACAGCATCTCAGCAACGTTTACATTCCATTGAAAATGAGATTAGGCAAAATGAAGATCATCTTTATCATCATCGACGACACCAAAAAGAATTACAGGTAAAAATAGGTACATTGTTAGTTTTTAGAAACTTTTCAGTCTTTCCCTATTTCATTTTGAATTCTGCAATCTATTTTGCATGAGTGATAGATTTTAATATTTATCCTTTGTTTTTTGCTCTCCAGCTTTTTATTATTGTAATATACTTTATTATAATTTAGTACAGAATTATAGAGGCCACATCAGTCCTAGCATATGTTACTGTTTCTATCTGATACCTTTCTCCCCCTTGGTGCTATGTCTCACAAATTTCTACTGCTTTTTTTGGCACTAGTAGTGCATGGAAAAGACTCTTGCATGATATGCTTCTCCCTCCTTTATTTCTGTTGAGGCTTGGCTCTTCATTTCCAGAATCTTTTTTATCATCATGCACTTCATAACTATTCTTAATCCATTTTGATATGCTGAATATTTTATCTTTAAGTTTTCTTAAGATTAATTAATTTCTTCATACACCATTTTACAACTGTTAGCCTCCTTTCTGTGTTCTAAGTGGTATATTGGGCACTGGAACAGGCTCCCCAGGGAAGTGGTCACAGCATCGGGCCTGACAGTGTTCAAGAAGTGTTCCAGTGATACTCTCAGGCACATGGTGTGACTCGTGGGGATGATCCTGTGCAGGGCTAAGGGTTGGACTCCTTATATCCTCCATAAGGGCTCATGGGACCCTCGCAACTCGGCATATTCTGTGATATTTGAATTATATTTTATTTTTATACATACACACTTATATATATATATATATATGGCCAGTGGCACTCCACAAAAGCATTGTAAGCTGATACATGCTATATAAGGTTATATTCCGTAAATTACAAATAATAAGCAGCAAAAAACCTGGCATATGGACTGAAATGCTGAAGATAAATATTGGAAAAAAATAAGATGTATTTTTTTTCAATTGTCATGTTGAACAGAACTAAAATAACTTAATGATTTAAAGTGCACATGAATTTCAGAACAAATGATATGTTATGAAAATGAATTCCATAGGGAGAGGTGAAGACTTGTCTTTTGTTAGCCGTGAATGAAATTAAAAATTTAAATTTCTTTCCTGTGATGACATAAATGAACAAATATGAACTTTTTACTTTAGTTAACCATAAGAATGTGGTTTTTTTCCAGACGAAAATAAGAACAACAAATGCAGAAGTAGCAGATCTTGAAAATGTGGAAGATCACCAGCCAGTGGACATCCGTATATTAGTAAGAATAGATTAGCAAATTTTGTCTAATCAGCATATGAAATTATGTCTTTTAATGTTGTCAATGTTTCGAAATTTGGATGAATAGTCAAGAATAACACTTGGTGTAATTGTAAACATTTCTGGAAATGGAATGATTTTATTTATTTTTTGTGATTTTTAAAAATATTTTTGCCTTTTTTTTGGACTTTCCCTTTGCTCTCACATTTCCTTTCTGACTTCCTCTTCTTCCTTTTCTTCTTCTACTTTTGCCTTTATCTTTCCTCATTCCAGACCTCCTTCCTTTGCTGTAGCTTCACCACAGACAAGGTTCAAACTCATGTATTGCCCTAGGGAAGGACGTGGTAGGATGATTATTCCTTCATAGTTCTTACTCTTACCAAC
The DNA here is from genome assembly GCA_013399895.1 of Serilophus lunatus. NCBI lineage: Eukaryota > Metazoa > Chordata > Aves > Passeriformes > Eurylaimidae > Serilophus > Serilophus lunatus. Next base: position 648 of record VXBA01006318.1, on the reverse strand, counting down.
GTGTTCTTAGAATGTGTATAGAGTAGTTTAAGAACAGAAAAAAATGTTTGATCTATTGTGATTTGTATATTGGTAGCCATGAACTCTGTAATAAGCTAATGTATAGGTGGCCCAGATTTAAATTCTGGGAATCATGCTGCTAATAATGATGGAGGATCACTCAAGTTTGCCAGCCCTTGTTCTCATAAGAGACTTCAATCTCCCAGATATTTGCTGGGAACTCTACAGCAGAGAGGAGGCAGTCCAGAAAGTTCTTAGAATGTATCGAGGATTGCTTCCTGTCACATCTAGTTAGTGAGCCTACCAGGGGTGAGACTATTCTTGACTTACTGTTTACTAACAGAGTAGGGCTTATGGGGAATGTGGTAGTTGGAGGCTGCCTGGGATCCAGTGACCATGAAATAATAGAGTTTTCACTAAATAGTGAAACAAAGAGGATTTAACAAAACCTCCATGCTGGATTTCTGGAGGGCAGACTTTGGCTAATTTAAGGGATTAACTAGTAGAGTACTCTGGGAGACTGTCCTTAGTAACAAAGGCGTCCAGGAAGGCTGGATGAACTTCAATTCTGAGATCCTGAAGGCACAGAAATAGGCTGTGCCTATGTGCCAGAAGATGAGCCGTACTTGTGTGGTGGTTTAAGCACCA
>VXBA01006306.1:0-17895 GCA_013399895.1 Serilophus lunatus | reverse complement strand
TGTGGTGGGTAAGCAATTGGCTCTAAGATCATGCACAGAGGATAACAGTGAATGGGGCAACATCAGACTGGCAACCTGTCACTAGTACGGTTCCACAGGGCTCCATCTTAGGCCGTGTGCTCTTCAACATCCTCATCAATGACTTGGACACAAGACTGGATACTAAGAAAGTTTGCCGATGACACAAAACTTGGAGGAGCTGTTGACTTCCTCAAAGACTGAGAGGCCCTGCAGAGAGACCAACAACTATATGAAGTTCAACAAGGGAAAGTGCTGGATTCTGCACCTGGCATGGGACAAGCCTATTTGTGTGCATAGACTGGAGAATGAGAGGCTCAAGTGCAGTGCTGTGGAGAGGAACCTGGAGGTCCTGGTAAATGGAACCATTGTGAGGTATTTGAGGGAGGGTTTGTCCCACTCTGCTCTGAACTTATGAGGCCTCACCTTGAATATTGTGTGTTCTGCACCACAATATAAAACAGACATTAAGGTATTAGAAAGCATCCAAATGAGGGCCATGAGGATGACAAAGGGTCTGGAGAAAAACCCTTATGAGGAGTGGCTGAGGTCACTTGGTCTGTTCAGCTGGAGAAGAGGAAACTCAGGAGACCTCATCACAATCTGCAATTTCCCCACGAGCGGAAGCAGAAGGGCAGTCACTTATCTGTTCTCTGTGGTGATCAACAACAGGACCCAAAGGGATGGCCTGAAGTTGTGTTGGGGAGGTTTAAGTTGGATATTAGAAAAGGGTGGTTGGGCACTGGAACAGGCTCTCCAGGGCAGTGGTCAAAGCACCAAGAGGAGCTGGACTTGATGATTGTGATGGGTCCTTTCCAACTCAGCATATTCTGTGATTCTGTGAAGTAAAGTAACCCTAAGAGGCATGTGACTGACTGTGCATTTGCAAGGGTTACAAAGAGAGAATTGGGCTGCAGTTCCAGTACAAATGTTTACAGTCATTCTTTCAAAGACAGAATGCACCTTTTTAATACCTGAAGCACTCCAACAGGTATCAAAAAAACCACACGGAATTGATAGCTGCATGGACACCATAAGTTAGTGCTCCAGCTGCAGATCAGGAAATACTTTATTTTTCAAATGCCTATTTATGGCATCTGTAATGTGCTATGTCTGATCAAGCACCCAGGTACACGTTTCCAGACCCCAGTGTGCTGCCTTGGTACCGAGAGGAGCATTTCATTCCCTCTGTGTACAGCAAAACTGAGTGGATAATGATTTACAGCAAACAAGCTACAAGAAACTACACCAAAACACAAGATCTGACAAATTCTATCAGTGTGTCATGTGCAGCATGTATTTTTAAAGGTTATGCTGATGGAGTAGGATGGCTACCACAGGACTTCCTGCAGAATTACAAATGTGCTCAATGAAGAGTCCCTCTTCTGCTGCTCACAGCCCAGTGTCACACTGTGGGGGCCCTCCTCTGGTTTTGGCAAAAGGCAGACAGACTGAATAGATGGATACCAAACAAAAACTGTATTTATTTTTCCTTTGAGGAAAGCCAAGGGAACTTGTTGCTGTTTTCCTGAAGGTAACTGGAAAGATAACCTAAACTCTCAAATTGTAAACTGAAATTGTCTAAGCTCAACGTTAAACCTGAGCAAGACTGGACAAAAGACCAGGTCCAGACTGGGTCATCTGTTTCTTTCATGTATGGGTTTAAAAAGAAATAGGTATAAATGGTCACTTTGTGGTTGACCAGTTCTTCAGCCATATGGGCTACAGTCAAGTAAAACATGTTTGACTGAACTGTAACCCAAAGCAGGCAGTTGCCACAATGCCAAAACAAAAACCAACAGTGCTCCCCAACGTGTCCAAAACTCTTCCATCTGGCACATCTTTTCCCTTATCCAAACAATCTGGTAAAAGTTCTGTTTTGATTTACATCCTATTCAATTCCATTGAAACCCTCTCACGAAACACACACCTTACGAAAGAATCGTTCCTATTCTTGCCCCTGTCCTTTCCCACAAACAACCCATTCTGTAGAGAACAGAACAGCTGCTCTCCTTGTGACAGCTCCTCCTCCTGCTTTGAACTAGAGCACAAAGTCACAGTGAGGTTTGGGAGCTTTCTCTAATAAATCACTACAGGAATTCCTTACTATCTCATTCCCTGGGCCATTCAGCTGGCATAGGTTCTCTAAACTTCCCATGACTCCTCATCTTGCCTTCTTCACACTGAACACCACTAGCTAAAAAGATGATACAAATTCATGCTGAAGAGAAAAATAAATAAATAAATAGGACTACCTGGAATAACTACCGGAATGGTCTGATATACTCTTTGAGAAACAATTGTGGAATTTTGTGAGAATTCCCTTGTGAAAAGGAAAGCAGAATAAAAAAACCCCCAAAACATGTGGCCAGATTCAGACCAGGTCTAAGCAAATACAATACAGCAGCTATGAAGGCATCTATCCTAGGGCGTAATCACATCAGGTCATGGCTACCCCAACTCATATTATTACTATCTCCTCAGATCTCTATCATCTTTTCTATTACTGTCCTCCCTAAAATTATTCTTAAAATTACCAACTTTGAAAAGAAAAAGCAAAAAAAAAGGCAACAAAGCCCTCATTGCTCACCCATTTCTTTGAATTCTTCATTGGCAACTTGCAACCATGCTACATCCACATCATTGAGATCGTAGTGACATGTGCTGTCAGCCAAGGTTTGAATGTCAACATAGCCGAGCTCTGGAGGCCCCGAACCCGAGGAAACAATGTACTTCCTGGGACATGCAAATGTGACAACTTTTGTCTCGGACACAATCCTGAAATGGACAGACAAGCAGACATGAGGTGTGCTGGGTTGCTGAGAGGCTTGTTTCTAAAGAATTCAAAATGCCTCATCCTAAGTACCACCACAGCAGCTATCTAACCATGCCAGCAATGACCTGGCACCACTGAGATGGGAAAACAGTACCATGCACTTTCATAACCGTCTGCTAGTATTATAAAGAATTAACTGGAGTTGTCTAGAAATCCAGTTCATTACCAGCATTCTAAATAAAATTAAATATTAGAGGACAGAGCTGTGCTTACTCTTACCTGAATTCACACTCATTTAAACTTAAAGTAGCAACACTATTTACGTAGTGATGGCTACCATATACACAGATGTTAAAACTCTTGTTTTTTTAAATCACTCTGTTTTACTACAATACCAAGAACTTTCAAGAAAAAAGTAGTACTTCCAGCTGTCTCAGTAGAGGACATTGCACCTTCTCTTAGCTAACAGCACACACTGAAATTCAGTTTGGATGAAATCCACTTCATTGTATAACCCTGGTACCTCCAGGAGTGACAGACCATGCTGTCAAATATCTGCCTCCTGCAGTACCAGTGCAAGTGATTTTTTGGTATGCTTGTGGTACAAGGGATGAGACTGTACCACTGTGGCCTCAACTCTTTTCTGGGAACAACCTAAGCTCCACAATAAGCAGGACATTACCTCCATCTGAGGTCCAGTATGTCAAATGCTCCTCCTAGCAGAAGACCTTTACCTGCTGCTACTGTATCTGCACAAACAGATCTCAGTAAATCCTCCACCTATTTCAGTCTTCTGCACAGCCCTTAACCTTCCCATCTCAAGCTTATTTCAACGATCATAAATGGCAAGCAAGAGCCAATTGGTGAATTTGGGGCTTCTGAAATGCTATGAAAAACCTTGCCCGCCAAATGCAGTGCCCAAGCTGTTTCTGGTTGTACTCCACTATATTAAAATGTCACAGACTACTGCATCTTCATGGAGAACTTACATTCAAATGGGCATTGCTCTCCAAATCTTCTAGATCATAAATTCCTTCCCAAGTACCTTTCCATGGGGAACTCATAACCCCTGGGCAGCACCCTGCACACACTTTCTAATGGCACAAGAGAAACAAGTGCAGCTACTTCAGACCTCAAAACAAACCCCTTTCCTGGCATTAATTCTGTGATAAAAAGTTAAAAAAAGATCAACCCTTACTACATACTGAAAACCATTCAACTGAATTTTCATCCGACCACATGCCTAGAATGAATCTCCACACAGCCTCACTCCTCCCTGTTCTGCACTGACCAATCACTACAAGGCTGAACGTTTTATTTCTGTTAAGTATCTCAGTAGCAACAGCTACCTGTACAGTCTTGGCTTCTGTCCTACACCAGGTATGATTTGTCTATTGCTTTTTCCCTGTAAAGAACAGCCCCCTCCCTCCCAAAGTTAGGCATAGAACACTCCAGTACCACCATGGCAGGACTCCCCAAGTGTTTTGTGAGGGAGCAAAGAGGACAATAATCAGGCACCAGAGGGCTGCTCCGATCAGCAGATGCTCAGCAGTAGGACTATAGAAGACAGTTCAGCAGCTAAAAAGGAGTGGTGTCTGTTGTGCCAATACCTACAACTGTAGGTGCCTCCTTTCTCTATCCTTTAACATCCTAAATTTGGACCAACATCTCTATTGGCCTTTGGCAGAGAAAAGCTCTCTCCTAAGCAAATACCTGGACCTGATATAGTCACCAAAATACCTCCCTGTCAGATACAGGGCAGTGATCCCTTGGGAGGTATCCCTCTGTTCAAGTTCACAGGTCTCCCATCCCTTGTGTGGCCTTGGGAGGTGCTTGAAAGAGAAATCAGTGAGAAGCAGGCAATGTCAGCATGAGTACCATGTGTGTGCATCTCTGCGGGGATTGGATAAGGTCAGTGTGGAACATGGAAATGGTATATTCTCATGTTTTAAACTGCAGAGCAGAGGGGAAAATGCTGAGTTCTCCTTGGAGCTCCAGCTCCAATCCTTCACAAGGAAGGACAGGTTTACCTGATGTGCAGGTGAGTTCCTCATTGTACAGAATCAGTGAGGCTGTGCAGCAGTCTGGAGGTTGCTGCACAGAAAACAAGCAGCACTAACAAGCATTACTGTAGACGCCCTAATCTAAGCTGACAGGTGCAGACGTAGCAGAAGCAGTGTAGCATCATCATGAATTTTTTGCTATATACCAGAGACTGTGGCTGTTCTGGCACAACCACCACTGGTGGGTCATTTGATAATGCCTTATGGGCCAGCCTGGAATGTCTCTGAGATCTAGTATGATTAAATGGCAAAAATCCTTGTTCTTACTTTCTCCAATCCCAACTAAGCATAAAATAGGCTGCAGCACACTCCTGCACTTACAACTCTATTGTTTAATTTGAAACAGGAAACAGTAAGTGTAGCAAACAAGGCAAGGAAAATAAAAGCTTCTTGGATAAGAGCTAAAATATCTCACATTATTTAGTTACATGCACATCTGGATGGTTCTTACATGAAATGTTGTACAACAACCAATTTCCTAGGTTAGTAAATGAAATCACAAAAAAAATCCAGGAAAACAAATACTGTATTTTCTCTGCCCCTTAAGATTGGTTTGTCCAACTCTTTTTTGAAAGGAACCTATAGCTTGAAAGTAAGCACAGAGAGCACCAAAGGCTCTTCCAGCAACCATGAGTGAGCTCAAGTCTGGACTTAGAAGCTATTTTTAAGGTTCTGTCATCACACTCCATGCTAATGTAATGCCAAAATTGGTTCTCTGACATTCATGTTTCACACAGGCAGAATAGGCCTGACTCTTGACCTGTCTGACCATTCAAAAATCCGAGGCAGGTTGCCCCAAGAACCAAGACCTTCCTAGCTAGGCACTGTGGAATAAAGCTCAGGAAGCCAACACAATGTAGACATAAGCTGCTAGCATAAACGTGTGTGTATTTATTCACATTCCTCCAAACTATACCTTGCTACTGGTTCTGGAATGGTCCCTGGGCTAACTGGCACCTGAACTCCCTTTTCCCACTCCTGCCTCCAGGGATCTGCCAGCACATAGTATTCATCTGGGTTCAGCTGGAAGGAGTCATGTAACTTCATGGCAGTGATCAGGTCCGTTCTGAACACCTGCAAAGAGAGTGACCAAGAGAGAAAAATAGAGACACTGACATTTGATATTTACACTCTATGATTCACAGCTTCAGAGTAACCATGGAGCACAGCATGTAACAAGGTCACTGTACCAACAGTGCACTAACTCAGCCCACTGCGGGACAGGAGTTTGGCTTCGTGGCAGGGAAAGGGATGGCTGAAGGCACAAATCCTGACAAGATAACTTCAAGCTAACTCCACTACAGGTCCTGGTGCTCCTCCTGCACTAAAGACATAATGCTAAAAGGTGTTACTCACTTTAACCTCCATTTTGGCTGCAATAAAAGCTGCAGGAGCTCTGAGTTGTAAAACAGCAGCACAAGGAAGATTCATTTTCGCTCCAAGGTTTTTTGTATTTTTTTTTTAAATTACTGTAGCTCTGACTAATCCTAAGGTGTGGCTACCCGGGTCCCCCCAAAGACACACGACCACACAGATGTGGTGTCAAAGGAGAAATCCGTTTATTGTTTACAAGAATGCCTTTTTATAGCCTACATATAGTTTATAATTTTCTAACCACAATTGATAGCTAAGGCTTTCAGCACAGGACAGTTCAAATGTCAGCATCCACTGAGAAGCAATTCTCATATTGCTTCTCTCTTGTCCAATCAGACACTGCCGTGTTGTACAAGCATCTTCTTTACATGGCATGGTCAGTCCTTTCACTTTCAGTTCAGCTCCTTCTTCAGCTCCTGGGTCCTAAATTCCACCTGCCATCTGCGACTTACAAAAAACATTCACTGGCATTTCCCTACACTAAGGCATTCTAAAAATTCCCTGTGTGATTCCACCATGACCAACCACAAGAGGAAATTCTAAGAAGGTGACTCTTTGTGTAAGTATTTAAAAAAATAACCCAAAAGATTAAGACCCAAACTGGAATTCTGGTGGCAGCTTCCCCATTCAATTGTTATTCAATCAGCAACAGAGACCTCTGTCATAGCTGTAATTTTACTTTGGCTTTGCAAAGCCATCTAGCTTCAAAGTGAGCAGGATGTCTGGCAACTTTTGGGCCAACAGCCATGCATAAGCAGCCATGCTGTCTTCAAAAAGCCACAGAACGGAAAAAAAATTATTCACTCCTGCAGCAGGCATGCTGTGGCACTTCTTCAGCCTGGCTGGCCACAGCTTGTCAGTGCTGCAGAACGTAAAGGGTATTGCTATGACAGGCATCCCAACTACAAGACTGAGCTTGCCAACAGGAATCCCAGACCTCCTCAACCTGCTTCCTGTGAAAGGCAAGGCTGCTGTATGGCTCCAGCACTGCACTCCACATCTCCACACCACTGATTTGTAACCACTCAATACCACATTCATAGGAAAGGGTTGAAAAGCAACCAGGTGACAGAAAATAAGCTCCACTGGAACAAGAAGACAGGTAACATCTGAAGAAGAGCTTCCTGCAGACCTCTCAGTTTGTGGTGATCAGAGTCAACATCCCCACCTCATCAACAGGCCCCACCATTGCAGTTCAGAGGAAAAGACATATGATCAGGGCAGTGCTCCTAGATTCCTTTATTAGGTTGCAAAGGGGGTAGAGTGACCCACCCTCCCAGCCCCAAACCAACAGTCACACTGGTTAGCTCAGCTTCAGCCCACTGTTGCAAGTGGCTGAGGAAGAGATGGACACAGACAGCTAACTAGGAATGCCTGCCCAGGACAGCCATTTCTATCACGCACTATTCACATACTTGAAAACCCTAGGATTTGGGGGAAGTATTTTAGGCAAACGGTGTATCTGATGGCTAATCATACTTATGAGAGTATTTTTAAGTGTGATTTGCCTTACCACACTGCACATCTTGAAATCTTTCCTCCCTCCCAACACAGACGTACTAGCCCACTTCTGTCTCCATGTTTCTGTTTCCACTCTAGTTTCATTATAAAAACAGCATAAAACCATGACTTTTCTCTTAACACTTATCTTGACATGTTCAGAAAAACTGACAACATTAAAAAGTAAAGAATAATATTACCATATGAAGAACAGGGTAAATGCCAGTAATGGAATCTTATTACATGTTTTAAATAATCCAATTACAAATCCTATGAGCCTTCAATCAAGAAATGAAAAGTAAGCCACAAAGTGAACTGGCTCACAAAACAAACAAGCAGAGGATTCTGCACTTTTAAGTGATTTGAATTAAACCAATCAGAAGTCAAATGACAAGAAGACTAAAAATATAAAATGGGACACAAACTTTGCTCCATCTCAGAGCCAAAATAACTTGGGCTCTTGGATAAACTTGTCACAAAACTCACTAAAAAAAGAAAGCTAATGCAGCACCTGACAATCAAGAAACTTCCCAGCCCAGTTTCCCTGTGACACCATTCTATCTGCTCTAACTTCTGATGCAATCACAGTGTGCCTAGAGCAAAGCTGATCTTACAGAACTGCTGGCTCTCAGAAGCACTGAACACTTCAAAGCCAAAGGGTGAAATCTTGGCCATGCTGAAGTCAATGGGAATTTTCCCACCAACTTCAATGAGCCTAAGATTTCACCCGTGGAGTTCAGCAGTGTCATTTTTCTGCCAGCACACATCTCATCACAATAGTGATGGGACAATGCACGGGGAGGCAGGGAGGGCAGAACAGATTTAAAGGAAAATAAGAGAAGTTCATCCAAACTGAGAAAATGAGAAAACAGCACAAAACCACAGAGATTCTGACAACAAAAGCAAGGTAAGGGAGAGAAGAAAACAGAAGCACAGCAAACAAAAAATAACAGCCAGACTTGCAATTACGTTGGATTATTTCCTGACAGCCTTTCATGAGGTAGTTCTCAAAAGTGGGTATAAGGGGCTATTTCTAAGGGATGCACAAACGGTAACTAAGGACAAGCCTATCACTTTATTAGTCAACAATGAAAAAAGAAGTTGGAAACCACGAGTACTAAATGTAGTTCACAATGAACTGTGAAAACTCTTTTCAGAGACTTAGGTACACTGACATTAAGGAGATTAATAAAGCATGTTTTTCTCAACATTACTTACTAATGCCTAACAAATACATGTAACAAGGCAAGTCCATTAAATGAGAAATTCCAGCTCTCAGAGCTAACTTTTTCTTTGCACCTTCTGCGTGAAGACAGGAAGATTTAGCAAGAGCATTTCCAAAGAACTGGTTCACAATTATGTGTTACCAACACACACGTCTAACACCCAAACACACTGATTCATCCTGGAAAGCTCAAACATTTTTATTTCCCTTGAAAGGATTTCCTCAAAGCACTGTGCTAGACAGAACTGTCAGGAAGCAGATTTCTAGTTTGATGAGCACTTTAACAAAGATCACATACCAAGACCCAATACCAAGTATGAAATAAATGCACCTAATGTAAATCGCCACTGTTCACAAATTAAGCTACAAATAAACCCTGATGCCTAAAGTAGTACAATAAAGACTCTGCAGCTATGCTGAATAGGTATCAGACTACAACAAAATTCACAAATAGAAAACGATGCTGGCAGTAGCTGTGCCAACAGCTGAACTCTGATCTTCTAAGGGGAGGAAAAAAAGTAGGAGGGAAGGGCATGTGCCAGCCAAAGGCAGCAAGAAGAAAAGAAAATGTAAATCAGAAGAAATGGATCCATTACCAGACCCCTGAAGGTATACACTGTGTATACATTGTGTATATACTGTGTGTATACGTGCTTTGGCAAATGCAGTAAAATGCAAACCAAATTTCAGAAATACCTCAGAAGGTTTCCGATCATCATCTCTGGAGCATGAAGTCCTATGGTGTTGAGATCTGGAATGCTGGGACCAGGTGGACAGACCTAGGATACAGAAATGATCATTTGAAGGCTTCTATGATAAATTTCCAGGAAACTCTTTCAAAATGAATGAGAAAATAAAAGTTACTCAGTGCTAAGCTTCTGTGATGACAGATGCTCCTGCTTCCCATTCCGATGTGTGTGTGTACTGGCTGCACTGCACTTACCTGCTTTCCACTGGCATTTGAAGAAAGCCATCTCCTAACATCCTGCTCCCTGAAAAACAACAAACAGCTTTCTGCAGATTAATAACTGACCAGAAGCTCCTGCCAATAGCCTGAGATGCACTCTTTGAAAGTCAATGTACTGATGTCCTAGATACCTATATCGATTACCAGATTTCTGCTAGCACAAGACTTCTGAAAACGAAGTACTCTCATGCTGTGAGAGGCTGATAGAAACAAAAACCCCTTTGTTGTCACTTCTGCCTCTCTTTATCTGAACTGCCCAAGCACTTATAGGTGCTGGTACATGTTGGACATACTGTTGTTACAGTTATCTCTGGCCCTAAGTCAAAGGGCCTTGGACTCTATATAAGAAAAAGCCAAAAGTCGCCTTGGAGGGGAGGAACACGTGAGCTGTAAAGGCCTTGCTCATGGGGATCAAAGCAGGGAACCCAGACCAGCCTCAGGTAGGTGACCACTGGGAAATTTCTCGCCCCTCTTGTCCACGCAGGGTGTGAGTGCTGCACACCGCCCTCAGCACTGCCCCAGCCAACAGCCCGACTTGAGCTGAATCACACCAGCTGCCCCCACGTGGTACTTCAACAACTAATATTACTGCATTCAACGCATTCCACTGCAACGACTAGAGAAAAAAAAATGCCACAAGCAGCAGAGAGGAAGAAAAAAAAAAGGGATGAAAACCTCTGCTCCCCACCATCCCATCCGAAAGGAAGCAGTGGTGGTAACCTTCCTATGCTTTTAAAATTATCATAGCTTCTTTTTCAACTTTTCTCCACTTTTCTGCTCTTTCTCTATGCTTCTCTTATAGTTAATGGAGTTGTATTATCATTTTGAAATCCAACATCTAACTTCATTTGCGTTTTAATCACACGCAGACAGAGCAGAACCCACAGAACAAGCTGCTGTCTCCTTTCCTGAGCAAATCTCACAGAGTGGTTGTACGATTTCTGTCTGCATAATTATTCACGATATTCCAGACAAATTACACCTTTCTGCCTTTAAACCTTTCGACAGTCTTTGTCAGCTTTCAGAAACATTATAACAGGAGAAAAGGGAAAAGAGAGAGAATCTGCACTCCTATGACAAGGTAGTGCTTTGACACCAGAGTATATTATACCTGTGCAAATCAAGTAATTTCAAAGAAGTAAAATTTACAGTTACAGCAGGTATTTTCAAATGCCAACTACACAGCAGTAAGGAAAAAAAAAGCCAGTAAGTCCTTCTGGGCTGGAGAGATGAAGGACCTGTAATAGATCTATCTGATAGGGAAGCTAAAACCTTAGTGTGAAAGATGCATACAGATTTTGCCAATCTGGCATTAATTGTAGACAAATCAAACTGAACTGATGCAAAGGCCTTCCCACACTACTCACACACACACATGGCAGGAGTAAAAAGGGTAAGGCTACTGCCTGTAAGAGGAGCACTGCCTCACATCAGCCAGCAGAAACCTCTCAGAGGTCAGAAAGCACTCTGCAAAAAGTACAGGATGGGATATGTTCTCTATTAAAAACAAAAAATAAGTTTAAATGTGAAGTAATGATCCAAGACTCCCATTGGAAAGACAAGACTGAATAATAAATCATCAAAAGAATCCACTATGTTTTAGTTGTCTGTTTGCCTTCTCTCTTCAGATAGTAATACATTACGGAATCTGCCCCAATAAAAATTCTCTGGAACACGGCAGTGAATAACAGACATTACACAGAACATGCATAATGGTTATAACTGAAGCAAGGTTCAGAGCAAACAGCTAAAATCTTATCTTCTGAGGTAAGAATATAGAAAATATTATTTTAAGCCAATTGTTAGTATTTTAATATAAAAGATGAAGTTATCAGCACTCTTCCTAAGCCCTTCTATTTTACAATTGAAATTTGCTGTTCCAATGAAGGGGAAAAGAAGAAGGAAAAAAAAAAAAGGAAAAAAGTGACTGACTGCCATTTAGTAATCTGTGAGGAAAGCCAGACTCCCAAGACCATTTAACTACTATTCTGTTAATATTCCATAATATTCTACTATTTTACTATTCCGTTTAAATGTGCTCTTCAAAAATAAATGAAAAACACAAGCAGGAGTATTAACTCTTTGCAAGGATGTTTTCAACCCATACCCAAACTCAACCTAATATCTGACCAACTATCTGCCACTGAGGTGTTCAACGATTTAAACCAGCAAGTTGGGCACTGGGAAATTTCCAATTCTCTTATGGATCTGAGTGTTTTTGTACACTGGGAAAGAGGTCCTGCATACAAGATGACGAATTAATACAAGCTGTACTGGCAAGGCGGTATTTGATTCAAGCTTCCCTGGGAGAAGAGCTGGTGAGTCTGAAGGCTTTGATGCAGTTGTTCCCAAGTAAGGCAAGCATGTAGCAAAATTAGAGTAGTGGCAGTATGATGTACTTCTGGGTCTTTACCAGTGTCCTTTTATTCAGCTCTGATTACAATTTATCATAAACTGAATTTAAAAAGCATATGGGCTGCCTTTTTTTTTTTTCCTCCTTTTTAAAAATAGGTACTAACAGATGGATTTCCAGGTCTTTCTCAAGCAACAAAGAAGATACAAAGGTGAGGAGAAAAAAAAATCCTTGCCATATTTGCCATCTCCATTTCTTTACAGTGTCATCTTACACATCAGAATAAATGTCTTAAATGCATACTTCTATGTCCATGTATACGAGGGTTTGGCCACTGGCTTAATTAACTATTCCATGTAACATGAGAGGTCAACTCTTATGACTAAAACTACAGGATCTTCATTTTAAGTGTTTTTTTTAAAGTGCTATATGAAAACACATTAAAATTTGCATGGGTAAGGGACAAACTCAAACACAGCCAGCCTGCCCCAGGATTTCTTATAATGAGTATTTTTTTCCGTGACAACTAACTTCCTACACTGAATAAGGGAAGAAATAGTTTCTTGCAAAATTCTGTAATAGCTACATCCTTGCACATAAAATTGGTGAATGCATAGTGAAAACACACGATGTTTTCAGTAAGTGACTAAAGAGACTATTATATTGTTCTAAGCAATGTAAACCAACTGTTCATAATACTAGGAGAAAACAGTTGGAAGAATTTCTCACGGGACTGAGATTTTACTACGCACTGCAACTAACAAATGTCCTTTGGCAAGGATTTCAATAGGGAAAACATTTACTCACTGAATAAACAAAGCCCAACTGTTAGCCTTGAATTCATAGGTTCAAACCACCACCACTACTTCAACACTGAAGTGTAAGAAATGGAAGGAGCCAACCAAAACATAGTAAAATATCCAGCCTGTAAGAGCATTGAAGTAAGTACATTTGAAATCTCAAACGAGAGTTTCAACTCTGTTTCCATCACAGCTAATGGGAAAATATCACTGCCTTCACCAATGCCAAGCCCAGGTCACTGAATTTCTCAAAGCTGCTCTCATTAACGAGCAATCCACCCACTCCAAATACACCAGTAAAAGTGCAGGGGGAAAATTAAGGATGTTATTTGTTTTTTAAGCATCCTTTCTTTTAGTAGCTAATCCACAAAACAGACCTCACTGAAAGCAAAAATTCACAGGCAATTAGTTACTTCAGTGATTAATGATCTGATTTTTACATGTAAATGCATGAAGCAAGTACCATTCCTGAATTATACAGAAGGAACAAATCTACTGTGGTCGAAACACACACAGAATTCAAAACATCTCTTCTGTACTATAAAAGCACATGAACCTAACTGGTTTACTTTAGAACGATTCCAGACATTTTTCAATGAAATTATCCTCTTGCATTAAGTATCCAATATTCATCAATAGCTTTGTGAATACTAGCCTTACTCCCAAACTAGATTAGGATCACCTACACTAGAAAAACAACTAAAGATCAAAACAAGAGGTAAACTCAGCATTGGTAAAATAAATTTTAAAAAAAAAATCATACAGGAAGTCTGAATCACTGGGATTTGGAAATATAAATGTTTCTGTAAGATAACATTATATACCTCATGGGAAGAATGAATGCCACAGCAGATGGAAAAATAATGAGATGTTAAGAGAGCCCATACTAACAAAAGCCTCATGAGAAACAGTAAAGATGAAAAATACACAACTAAAAAGCACGAAGCAGAATAAACACATTCAAAACATGCATCATCATCATTAGAAATCAGAGATAAAAGTTGTCTTATTAAATGTTACATGATCCTGCAAGTTAAGAACGAACACGGTAGCCTAGTTAGCATCATCACTCCAGAAAACATACTAAGATCATTTGGATTCTTTTACAATTAGGATCCTTTCAGATGGCCGAGGTGTTTGTGTGTTTTAAAAGGATTTTTTCACTGAGAACAATAAGAGAGGGATCATACTCTTACTACCTATTTCTATTTTCCCTTTGTCTATATCTACTTAAAGACAAAAAGCAAAAAGAAATCCCAAACCACTAACTAAGAAGGTGTAATTCACAGCAAGGGAGGCAAAGCTCTAACACACTACCAGTGCTGCAAAGGTGACTTCTAAAACTCAAGTAGGAATTTCTTCTGTTCCTCAAGGCTACTTTACACTATAAATACAGTGTTCTTATGATAACACCACAGGGTGCATGTAACACATACATCTCCTGATAATAAAAGTAAGCAGTCAAGGAGTATGCATTCTTTTCTCCTATTTGTGAAGAACACACGCTTCCCAAAAGGAAAAACTTAATCAATTTTAACTGTATCAGTTTATTAAATGATCTGTCAAGAATATGTTTTGATTCCAAAAAAGCCCATTAAAACAGAAATTTGATGAGGACCAATAAAGCAATTCATACCCTCAGGGAATTCTACCCCACAACTAATAAACTGCTTAGCATGAGCAGAAAAGGTTCAGCTAGTGGTCATCATGCATAAGGTTGTTGTAAAGTCACCTCTAGGGTGCCCAAAGAACTGTGTCCCTGGAGGACTACCTGCTGCCACAGCTTCAAGGCCTTAGATCACTGAAAGCATTTCTCCCACCATAAATACACTCCTGCTAACCAGCACAACAGAGCAAAACAGCCTTGACATGGATCTAGGTGTGGCTGTCACTTCTGCTTAACACTGGCATTCCCAGATGCCTTTGCTGTTCTGCAGCTCACTCCTGAGACCAACGAGGTGTTGTTGCCAACACTCTGTCAGAAAGATCTGCAGCCTGAGCAGAAAACAGAAGCACAAACTCCCCACATAATGCCTGGCTCACAACTCCTTACAGTAGATGCTCTTTGGATCACTTAGGCATATCTCCACCTCTAGACCCAAATTTCAGCACAAAGAAAACAGAAGTAGGCTATTCTATAGGCAGTTTCCATTATGTCTGGTACAGAAAGAACCGGCTGGGCACAAGTCTTCAGGCCTTTATCACAGAGATAGCAATAACAAGCTATGACATTGTTTCACATAGCCCAATTTTCCTTCTCACTTCATTGCTGTTGGAAGATTTGCCCATCTATCTTCCTTATCTTTATAGCATAATATTATAAAATAATCTAATTCAAGATCAAAACAGAATAAGCAACAGCCTTTTATCTCTTGTCAACAGCAATGCTTCTTAAATTGCTTAAAATGCTTCCTCAATTGCAGCCGCTGAACATGCTGAACAATCCACATGATCTCTTGCAGTGCTTTACAGCAACAACACAGCAAATTGCTCAGTCTCTGACACACATAATGAACTGTCCTTGCAGCTCTCAGTCACAGCAGTTTAATACAAGTTACCTCCTGTCATCCCTTTCCTCAGCAGCACAAGTTTGAGTTTTATTATCTCATAGAACACACACAAAAGCATGCATAGGCATGTGTCACTCCTCCAACAATCAGGAATTCCTAGACCCTATCTTATTCTTAAGCACAAGACTCAAGTGGCATTCTAGTTTCCTAGTCCAATTTCAACGGGAGCCATTTTTTATCATAACAGTATATAGTTTTAACTCAAGTTTACTACAGTTTTTTAAAGTCAATCTGAACACCTCCCATGCAAGTATTCATAGGTTGGTAACATAATGTTGTCAGGCCTTAAAGGTCCAGTGGAGCTACAGGTACTCGATACTAGCAGAGTCTTGTAAAGCAAAATGTGCCTTACCAAAAATGAATCTGTCTAAGGTTAAGAAAATACCTGCCAGGGAAGGTGAGAACCTTCCTGGAATTAGAGTAGAAAGAAACTCCTCCCCCACTTTAACCCTTGAATTAAGAGGCTTTCAGTCAAAAATGTAGAAAAGGGAAGGAACAATTCTTTACTAAAATTAATAGAGAGAGAAATAAAAAAAAAAAAAGGAACAAACAGTAACATAACAATAACATAAGAAATATCACCCCAACAAATCTCCACCCCCACCCCTCCCCATGTATTTTTCCTGGGTCTGGTCACAGCTGTGGGGGAAATAGGGCAGTCCTGCATGCTTATCACACACACAGGGGGTTCCCCTGGTTTGCTACTGAGATGGGTGAGTCACTTGTCTGATACAGGAACAAACGGGAGATGGTGAAAGGCAGACTGGCTGGCTCTGAGCTCGAGCTGGCGCAGGCAGGGCTCTCCTCTCTCTCTCTCCAGGGGCTGCTGCAGGGTCCACCTGGACACGGAAGCTGGGCCAGGCCTGGCAATGACAGCAGCAGAGGCAATCTGATCCCGAGGCAGCAATCAGGACTTCTCCACTATTTGCCAGGCCAACAGGGAAAGCACTGGGAGAAATAGCACCAGCAAGGCAGTGCTGAGGCCTCTCCCAGCAAGACATGGGCTACTCATCCACAAAATTTTTTATTGCCCAGCATGAAGAGGGAAAAAAGGCAGGCATACTCCACCTCCCTGCTCTGTTGTCCTAGACACTCACTGGTGTTGTCCCCCTTCCACTGCACAGCAATCCTAGAGCAGTAACCTCCCTGCCACCAGACAATAAGAGGCCGTTAGTTCTCAAGGCAGAAAGCAATGAAGTCTTCCATGCCCACTGAGGAATTCTGCTCTCAGCTTAGCGAGTTACCTTTTCCCTTCCTCAGTTTTGACAGCATCTCATGGTGCTAATGGCAAAATTTCACTGAAAGGAATCTAACCCATAACAGAATCATAGAATATAGTGAGTTGGAAGGGACCCGCAAGGACCAACGAGTCCAACTCCTAGCCCTGTGCAGGACACCCCAAGAATCACAAGATGTGCCTGAGAGTGTTGTCCAAATGGTTCTTGAACTCTGTCAGGCTTGGTGCTGTGACCACTGCCCTAGGGAGCCTGCTCCAGTGCCCAGCCACTCTCTGGGTGAAGAACTTTTTCCTGATAACCAATCTAAATGATGCCTTACTCAGTTTCATGCTGTTTTTGAGTTGTTACTGGTCACGAGAGTGAAGAGATCAGTACCTGCTCCTCCATTTCTCTGCTGAGGATGTTGAAGACCACAATGAGATCTCCCCTCAGTCTCCTTCAGGCTGAACAGACCACTCTTCATAAAGCTTCTCCTCCAGACCCTTCATTATCCCTGTGCCCAACTTTGAACGCTGTCTACCAGCCCAAAATTGCACCACAATAAAACATTCAAGGTGAGGCCACACCAAAGCAGAGCAGAGTAGAACAATCTCCTCCCTCGACCAGCAGGTGATGCTTTGCCTGATGCCACCCAGGACACAGGTCTGCCAGGCTGCCAGGGCGCTGCTGACTCATCTTCAGCTTCCCATCAACCAGGACCTCCAGGTTCCCTTCCACAGCACTGCACTCCAGCCTCTCATTCCCCAGTCTATACACAAACAGGGCTGTCTCATGCCAGGTGCAGAATCCAGCACTTCACCTTCTTGAACGCCATACAGTTGTTAATTGCCCATCACTCCACAATTTCCCAAAGTCTCTCTACAAGGCCTTTCTGCCCTCCAGGGACTCCAAAGCTACTCGTAGTTTAGTGTTGTTGGCAAGCTTCCTTAGTATTCCTTCAAGTCCTGTGTCCCAATCATTAATAAGGCTGTTGAAGAGTATAGAGACAAGGATGGAGCCCTGCAGACCCCA
>VXBA01006305.1:0-30933 GCA_013399895.1 Serilophus lunatus | reverse complement strand
GCTGCCTTTGAGGTGTTTTGGGATCCCTTGCTTCCTATGGCATCCCTAGGTTTTTCTGAGCACTAGAGACCTAGTGCTTTTCTCCCAGACCAAGCAGTGGCATGGTTCACTTCATATATAACTTAAGCTGTGGCTGCTGGGGTAACAGCTTCTTTGCCATCTGTACCTGGCTCATGACAGCTCCACTTTACAAGCAGAGATGGGTGCAGAAATGCTTGTCTCTGGGGAGATAGAACTATATTTGGCTGTGTATTTCCTGTAACATCACAGTATTAACAAGGTTGGAAAAGACCACTAAGATCACCAAGTCCAACCTATTACGTGACATTCCATCCAATAAACCATGGCAGTAAGTACTTTATGCACTCTCATTAAACACTTCTAGGGGTGGTGGCTCTCCCACCTCCTTGGGCAGCCCATTCCAATGGGAAATCACTCTGTGAAGACTTTTTTTTTTCCTGAAATCCAGCCTAAACATACCCTTACAAAGCTTTAGACTGTGTCCTCTCCTTTTGTCGATGGTTGCCTGGGAGAAGAGACTAACCCCCACCTGGCTACAACCTCATTTCACGGGGAGTTGTAGAGAGTGATGTGGCCTCCCCTGAACCTTCTCTTCTACAGGCTCCCTCAATTGTTCTTCATAGGGCTGCAGCCCCCTCTTCTTCCTTGTTACCCTTCTCTGGACACATTCAAGCAGTTCAATATTTTTCTTAAATTGAGGGGCCCTGAACTGGACACAGCACTCAAGGTGCTGCCTAACCAGGGCTGAGTACAAGGGAAGAATAACTTCCCTGGTCCTGCTGGCCACACTATTCCTAATACAGGCCAGGATGCCATTGGCCTTCTTGGCCACCTGGGCGCACTGCTGCTAATAGTTTACTATGGGAGATGGTATCAAATGCTTTGCTGGAGACCAGGTACACTACATCCACAGCCTTTCCCTTGTTCACCAGGTGAGTTACCTGATTAGAAAAGAGTATTAGGTTGGTCAGGCAGGACCTGCCCCTCCTAAAATCCATGCTGACTAGGTCTGATCTCATGGTTGTCCTGTATTTGCTGTGTGATTATATTTAGGATGATTTGTTCCATAATTTGCCTGGAACTGAAATCCAGCTGACTGGTCTATAATTTCCTGGATTCTCCTTCTGTCCCTTCTTGTAGGTGGGCATGACATTAGCCAATGTCATCTGGGACCTCTCCAGTGAGCTAGGACTGTTGATAAATGATGGAGAGCATCTTAGCAAGCTTATCTGCCAGCTCTCATCACCCTAGGATGGAACCCATCGGGTCCCATAGACTTATGAGGATCCAAGTGGCTCAGCAGGTCTCTAACATCTTCCTCCTGTATTGCAGGGGGGCTGTACTGTTTCCTGATGATGTGTACCAGTTCAAGAGACCAGTTGTCCTGTAGACAGTCTGCTTTACTTTTTTTATTTGAATGGTGTCTGATCTGGGCAAATGCCTTTAAATCCATAAGCAGAGAGGATCAGCACCCAGGAACTCTTATGAGAATGAGGTATTGTCTATTAAACTGTTGAATTTGTGTTGAAAGGAAATGGGGAATACTGTGCCTGCATGGGGAAGGGTAGATGACCCTGAAATCCTTAACCTGTTTAGCCTGGGGACAGCCCAGTGGGGAAGGGAAAAAAAAAGGCAAGTTAATAATTAAATGGGTACCTGGTATGAAAGAAATGTCATCAAGCAGTGCAGTTTTATAGCAAATGGGTATTCTACACAAAACCTGGCTTTGTTCTGTGAACCTGAATCTTCCTCGGAAGTGTCCCTCTTAATCCAAGGGCGTGTACAAGCTTGGAAGTGCCTTTCACTCAGTCAGCACATTGATGCTAGTCTCAGTGTGACACCATTGTTTTGTGTCGGTTTGAGCATCACAAGGAAACACTGCTCCAGATCTAGGGAGGAAAAAGAAAATGAAAAACCAGCTTTTCCTTATCTTGAGGTGTGATGGCCCAAATCCCAAGCAAGAGAGACAAGCCTCTCTAAGCAGTAGGCAAGTGAGGCTGGAGCTTGGGATCATTCATATGAGGAGTCTTTTGATTTTTACTTTTGATGGAAAACTGGAAGGAAGGAGCAGGATCCCCTTGAAAGAAATTTCATTTTCAGGTAGGAGAGGAAGATGTCAGGTCATGAGAAGGAGTCTTGGGAGTGGGTGAAGATGCTGAGTTGAACAATGAGGATGCTTCTTGTTTTGTACAAGTCTGATACTGTGTTTCCTACTTGTCTTGGCTTTTCTGTGTTTTGAAGTAAACATACTCATTTTGGTGTAAATCTCACCTATGAAGTGAGTCCAGCTCCCTGGGAGTACATCTTCTCTTAAGGGAAATGCCACTTATCATCATTGCTGGGGACAGTGAACACAAGGCCAGATCTTGATTCATTGAAGAGTTGGGAGAATGAGCTGGTTGCCCAACACCAAGGATCTGTGTCTCAGTTGTGTTTGGATCCAGCAGGAACAGATCTCTCTGCTTCTCCACCATCATCACCCCATTCCCTCAGAATGCTCTATAGGAAGGTGGCCTGTTTTTTCTTGCCAGCCATGTCAGTGACTGTGTGACCCTGATGACACCGGAAATCCCATGATGACAAGCTGCTTAGGTGCCCTCACTTGTCCTTTTCTAACTCCTCCATTCATACATGCTTATTTCCTGTTTTCCAGTCTATATATACAAGCACAAGGCAGTAGTGAATGGGTTCCCTCATGTTTTTGGTGGGGGTTTACCTCAGTTTCCCTTTTATCATCTTGGCTTGAGGCTTAGTTGGGTAATTGCACTGAGCTCCTCGGAAAAGAGTCTAGTCAAGAAACGGGGATGTAGATGGACATAACTAGGCATTTCTTCTACTGTGCAGTATTTATTAACCAGCTGCTCAGAACAGTACATGGGCAAGAGGGGCTATGCCAGAGAAAATGAGAGTTTGAGTGTGATGACCTCCTGAATCTGAAGGGTACTGCATTTTCACATTGAAATGCCAGTGACTGAGGGCTTGAATGAATGGCACAGGTTATCCAATACTCACAAGCTGCTGAGATTCAGCCTTAGTGATTATCCCAACATGCTCTCAACTCAGAGAAGTGCCAAAAAAGCCTGACCTAATTTAAACACTTTCCACTGTGGGCTGTATTTCTTTGCATTTGCAATAGGCTAAGAGCATTAGTGGAAGCTCCCCTGCCAAGAGCATTTTGCTTGCCTGGCTGGCTGTAGCTCAGTCAGCTGTACACTGAACCCTCATTTTCAGCTGCTTTCACTGCCTGGCTTTTTCAAATGTTGGTGTCAGATGTGAAAAAGTGACCAGAGAAGTGCTTGTTTCATGTTGTGTGTCGTTATTTTGTGCTTTGCTTGTAGCTGATAGGTCAATTCTGGGGTCATTCTTCCTAAAACTTAAGGAGATCAGAGCTTTACTGCTGCTACAGCTCATGAACCCAAGGCTTTTTCCTGGCTCTGGTTCTCAGGGAGAGATTTAGGGCCATCCATGTGAGAAGTGTAGCTCTCCTTAACAGTGCTTGTACTTGTACCTGTGCTCACATGGACTTGTGGCTCCTAGCTCTGCAAAACACAGCTAAGACATTGCTGTGCAAATCATGATGTTTTTGGAGCCTGCGGCCTTTACCAGTGCGCCAGAACTTTGGCATGCTCGGTTGGAGACAGCAGGACTCTATCCTCATTAGTGTGAACAAGCAGCGAACATCCACACACCTCTTCGACTGTGGCCCAACACCTCATTTAAACTCAAGCCTGTCACAGGGTCCTCTGTCTCTGTCAGAGCTGCATGAAATATGTCCTTGTCTCCTGCCCTGGCTGTGAATAGGTTTTGGACCTACCTTGTAGCTTTGTCTCCAGCCCCTTCTGCTCCAGACTGGGCTTCTTGGAGGGACTCCTGCTGTGTCTGGAGCTGTTTATGGAACCTGTCACAGCTCCAGCTCTGCCAGCCATGCTCAGACCCCATGGGACTGTGCCCTGTTTGGAAGGGCATGGCCAGCACTGGAGTCCCCCTAGTTCTGGGGCATCCTCTGCTCATGCAGCTTCCTGGGACATGGCCCTGCGAGGTTTTTCTGAGGTTCTTGAAGCTATATCAGCACTCCTGCCAGGTATGAGTGCTTCCCTCTGCACACAGCCTAAACTGCAATTTCCTGCCATTATGAAGGGAAATGACCATGTGAGGGTCCAGGCCATGCTGTAGCCCTCAGACTGTACCCAGTGCTGTTACTCATGTGCATGTGCTCAAGATTTACAATATTGCTCAACCTAAGGCATGGAGACCTCTAAGTAAGCATGTAAAGATGTCTTGTGTATATTTACCATTAATGTGCAGTGCCTTAGAATCACTATAGTGTGGATCCCTCAGGAGATCAGATTTACCAATCAAACCCATTTTGAATCTTGGTGCTTTATCTCTTGACACTGGAGAGGTAAGACTTAAATCCCTTTCTTTGTTGGATGCAACGGTCATCTGGAGATCATTTCTGAAGGGTTGAGCAGGAAAGTGTCCTAAGTTAGGTCACTGCTGGAAATGCTGAGCCCTTCCATGACTTGTCACCCAGCTTTGATGCGAGTCTGCAGGTGAGAAGGTGGAAGGGAGGTTTCCTGCTTCTTCTTTTCAGGCACCACAGTCCCAGGCTGAACAAGGAAGGTTCAGGAGGATTCTTCTTGAATGAGAAGAGCAGCCAACCTGCAGGCTCTACAATGCAAATCCCTCATGAGCACTTCCTGCTGTTCTCCTCTGGCATAGGTCATGGCTTATGGGGACAGCAGGCCCTAGGCTTGAGGTGAAAAATGCTAAAGCCTCTTCTGTGTCATCACTCACTTGCATAGCCTTGCTCAACCTCTGTGAGCTGGTGGGTTTCTGCTGTTAAGATTTTGCAGTAGGGAAGAAAAGAGAAGCTCAACTGCTCATCCCCATGATAAGCTGGTGGATGAGTCTTAGGATATGTGCTGGGCACTATTTTTAACCTTCCTGGAGGGAGGTGTGTGTATGTGGGTAGGGTTGACAATGGGGAATCATTTCTCTGTTTCCAGCTGGAGAAAACCCACAAGTGACTCACAATACCCTTGTGGTGCCGTGGCTTGCTGGGAAACACTGTCTTCTCTTCCCCACCAGCTGAGAAACATCATACCTCGTGCCATGCCACCTCCACCATTTTTCCTATAAGCATTCAGCTGCAGAAGAGGTGGACTCAGGCAAGATCAGGGAATTGTTTTTGTATCTTGAATATAAAAGTTATCAAGGAAAGAGTTCAATCAGGTGAAGTAGTGATTTTTACAGTAAGAATGCCCCTTTCTCTTGTCCCAGGTGAAGTCCCTCCATCTGTACAGTGAGTAGTGGCTTTTTTCCCTTCTTGCCAGGCCAAGGAGGGAAGCCCAGGCATCCCTTGAAAAAAGTTGGCATCTTCAAGTGCCACAAGTGGCTAAAAAAGGCTAAAGCCTGCAGCATGAACATCAGTGAAACTCTATCCTGCTTGTTCCCAGTAACATTGCCCACCTCTGATTGCAGGGTGGCCAGTGAGGCTACTGCTGCCGGCCTTAAAGGGCTCCCATGCCATCATTAGTGAGGGGGAAAGCATGGGCCACTTCTCTGTGAACATATTCAACCCTCTGTCTTCTGGTTGAGTTGCTGCAGTGAGGAGTTCTGCCAGGCTGCAGGTTGCTGCATGGCAGAGAGGATAATGAAGCACCAATCTCCACCATAAGACAGCTGCAGGCCTGGGGATCATCTCTCTTCAACTGCTGTTTGTTTCATCACTGATGTAATGCTGGATTTATCAAGGTGCAAGACAAGTTGTGTGCCAGGATCCATCCCTAAGCAGCTACACAGGGAAGTTCCTCCCTCCGGGTGCCGAAGGCCAAAAGCACTGTGATTTTTCCATACAGGAGCACCAGGAGACTTCTGTGGTTAGTGTGCCTGGCATTAGCTTGTTGATGTCCAGACAATCTGGAAGAAGCCAATTGTGCTAAAGAGGCCGCAGCTTTGGTTTGCAAATGCAGTCACACAGTTCTGAGGAGAGGGACATCAGAGCCATTGGGAAAGATAGTCTTCACATGCCATGTTGCATCTCATTTAAGTGAAGCTGGATGTACTAAGCTCCAGCTGTGCAGAAATACAACTTGGTGAGCTTGGGGGTTACAGGGCTTTTCCAGTTGTGTGGGAATTCTTCAGGAACAGGCTTCCCTCAAGACGAGCCATAACCTATACAATGAAATTAGTTTTGGGCCTCTGAGCATGTCTTGGCTGGGTAGGTTGGCTGATTACACTGACCTTCCCTTAATAAAACTCATAGGACCTGTTAAGATGACTACAGATTTTTAATTACTCATTTTCCCTCACTGAACAGCAGGTCTTTTCACTGCTTTCTGTGTTAACCAGATAACATAGATGGAAATGTTTTTCCTATTCAATCTGACATTTTGTGTGTCTCCTGCACAGATGGTTCAGTGAAAGTGATTTCTTCTGTGAAATGTTGAGAGAATAATGAAACATGATGTTTCTACAGCTCTGACATGCTTTTTGCCCAGCTGGCTTGCTTAGAGGCTTTTGAACAAAACTGTCTGGGATCTTGGTTTGATAGGAAATTGGAGAACTGTCAAGATGCTTTTTTGGTCTGTGCTGTTTAAACTACTCTGTCCCAAATGCAGGAAATGCTTCTTGCAGATGCTTGTGCTGGTAAAGTGAGGAGCAGAGGAGTTCAGAGGGAGGAAAAGGAGCACAGACACCGTTTCAGCAATCCAGGAGCAATCCGAGAAAAATCATGTTTTGACCCTGCAGTTAAAACCGCTAATGGAAATAAAGAAAACCCAAAGCTTGCACCCACCAGGCGAGGCAGCTGCTGTAGATAAACTCAGTCTGCAGCAGAAGAGGGCAGAGCCAGACACTTAACCCCCATGCAAATGCCATTGAAGCCCAGTGTGCTTGGGGCTGCATGGCACAACCAGTGTGGTGTGTGCCCTCTGTAGGACAGGCTGATGTGCAGTCAGGAAAAGGGGCTTGGGCCTAGCAGGGTAGGATTTACCAGGGAAGAGCCCTAGCTGCCATAAACCAATTTTTAACACCTCATCACGGAGTGTCTGCTCAGCACTAGCTGCACAGCTTCTTGGCTGATTATGGGGAGGAAAGGTGGGAGGAAAAATGCCCAGCAGGTTTTCAGATGCTCCACTGAGCCTCCTCTGGCTATCAAGAGAACCAGTTTGATCAGGAAATAGTGAGAGTGCACAGTGAGTAGTGAGTGAGAAATTAGACACTGGCCCCAGACTGACATGTTTTGGTCCCATTTCAGATAGCTATGACATTTATACTGAGCACACTGAAATTAGCCTTTCTGTCCTCAGAAAGGGCAAAGTGCTCAGTGCTTCACTGTGTCTGAGCTAGGAGGGAAGAAAGGAAGGTGAGGATGTTCCCTCCCCATGTGTCCTAAATACTGACACAGTCAAACAAGGTTTATATATTTAGTTTTATTTTTTAAGTTTTATTTTTATTGGGAATGTTGAAAGAATACCTACCACTTGGGAAGGAAGGTGCTGTGTGATGGCATCTGAAACCAGCACATAAGCTGCAGATGTGACCAGATGCCCCTTGTCTGATATTTGAGCTGCTCTTTCCTGGCCTCCGTCATTACTATCTGCATTTTACTAGGGCATTTGTGTCATCTTCTGGAAGACACTGTTCCACAAGCCCTCCTGAAGCACAGATGTTGTTTGACCATCATACTTGTGTCTTCCAGGACCAGAAAAGAAGAAAAGGCACACTGCTGCACATGGCATAGTTAGAAGGGAGAAGCAGAGCTTGTGGAAGTACTGGATGAATTTCCAGCAGGGGAAAGCGGTCCCTTGGTCCCCCACATAACTGGGACTAAGTAAAGCCTTCTTTCTCAACTCTTGTAGCCACGTACACGTAACCTAAAAGCTTTCCACAAGGGGTCACCATCACACAGGAGATACGGGACTGGGCTATTGATGGAAAACAGGCTGGCTTCTTATCCTTAGCCAGAAGCAAGGCAGAACCAGGCGTCTGCCACAGCCCTGTTCCTTATCCGGGTAGATTCATCTCCTTTCAGGTGTCTGTTGGAGAAAAATCTGATACAGCCTGCCTGGAGGCACACGTTGCTTTGGTCACCCAGGCAGAATGACACTAGAGGGACAGATCAGTGTTCCCTAGTCAGTCAAAATGACTGAGGGGGTTACCTCAGTCAATCCCTCAGAATCCTGATTGTCTCAAACAGATGCTTTCCCATAGGATTAGGATCCATTTTTGAAGCTCTTTTCCTGAGTATTTCCATTGCCACCAGATATCTCCCATCATCTTGTGTCCAGGTAGTCTGTAAGCTGAAGGAAGTTACTCTAATTTTACCCCATCTTTTTGTCCCGCTTCTGAGAATAATTAAGGTGTTTGTGTATGTGCAATGAGCAAACCCAAATGTATCTGTCCTTAGGCGGGAGAGCATTTATAAGTGTTCTTTAAGATCACGATAAAGATGGGTTTTGTTGCTATATGATTTCTATTTGTTTTGTAATAGAAAGTGTGTTTTTCTGAATAGCCCAAATGTGATGAAAATAGTTGCAGAGCTTCTATTGGTTATGTCCCTGCAAGCAGAGGTCCTGGAGCTGTGTAAGCAAAATGTGGGAACTGGGATATGGAAATATAAGCATCCTTGACTGCTGATCCTCCAGTACCCTCATGTATGGCAGGTGCTTGGAGAAGCAGTATAACAGAACGACTGACAAATTGTATTTGTGGCTGCTACAAATTTCATACAGATACTAACATAATTGTTTGTGGGAAGGGCTATGAACTTTCCTGAGCTCTGCTCAAAATGAAGATACCTCATTATGTTTAGCTCCTCAGAAAAACCAGGATCAGAGGTGAAAATATCAACTTCTGTTAGTGAAATAATCAGCTATTTTTCAATACAATGCCATAAAAAAGAAGCAGAAACTGGATGTTATAATAATGTAGTGATTCTCCACATCTCTGGCCAAATTGAAGTGCAGTACTCTATTGTCCTTTTATAAAACTTTGAATGGCTTTCCCAAGAACAGCTGCTGACACGTGCCACTGAATTGCTTGTGGAGCTCCTGAACACAGGTAGACCCTGCAGTAGGGAGGTAAACCACTGACTTTCCAAACACTGAGATCACCCTTTTTTGAGCTCACTGGCTTTTAATCCTGGCAAACAAGCAACAAGTGGGAAATTGTGCTGCCCCGAGTATGTTTCAGGGCCATGTGCAAAGCCAGCAAAAGTATGCACGCTTAAGAAATTAGTGGTAATCTCCTTCCCAACCTAGGAAATTATTACCCAGAAATTAGATAAGAACTGGAGGATACAATTTAAGTAAATGCCTGTGACTGTTGCATGGATTATTAAAACAGAACAACAAGACCATTACTCTAGTTGGCCCTCAGTCTATTAGCTTGCATAAATTTTCATTGCTTTGGAATTGAAATTGTCTCCCTTAACTGCATCAGCATAAAGCAAGCATCTTATTTTCTACAAGCCTCTTTTTAGAGGTAGCCTGAGATTAAATGGCTGGCAGCTCAAGCAGATATAAAAGGCTGTGTTGTGGCAATTCAAATAATGTGATATATGGTATAATTTGGGTCATTGTGCAGAAGAAATGAAAATCAGGATCACTTTTTGTTTACTTGCTGCTTACTTGCTTACTCCTGGGATATCGTGCCATCGATTAAGAGCTCATTTCTTCACTGTGAGGGTGAAAGTCCCATCTTGAGGCAAGACTTAGAAAACTTCGAATTGTCCTGTATCAAATGGTAAAGATTATGAAGGTGCAAATATTAGTTGGAAGTCCTTGGCTTAGTGTCCTGGGGATGGTCCTGGCTGTGTCCAGGTCAGGCATGGCTAAATTTCTTGCTTTCTGCAAACAATCAGGCAGAGTTTAATGAGATGGCATGTGAGTGAACATAAGATGTTGAGTAAGGGATGCAGGGCTCTTGATAGCAGTGCCAGCTGTGTTACAAGGTGCTACTAGAGCTGTGTCTGGGGGAGCCAGGATGTCCCCTCCAAGCCATTCTGTGGATTTTTCAGAAAACTATATTTTTTTTAGAGTCCCCAGAGAGCTCTGTGTAAGGTCCTCTGTCTTCAACACATGCCTGGGGATGTGGAAAGCTAAATCTCTTATTTCCGTCAAAGGAAAACAGCTACTAAACAGCTGCTAAACCACTACTAAACAGCTGACAGTTTAGACTGAGGGTTGTCTTGTCACCAGTGGCATCTCAACACTCAGTTTGGGAAGAAACTGGGTTTGGAAAGAAATCTTCAATGAGAGCAGACAAACAGCTTTCTACTCTTCAATTTAAGGAGAAAACAACATTTTAAGGCCTGAGAGAACACTTACTTGATTATTTTATCTCAGAAGTAACTCGACTTTTATAGTATGTATTACTTTTAATGAGTTTAATGTTACTATAGGTTAGTTTTTCTGGTATGTTTAATTTGTATTATTATAAGGTACCATAAAAAGTGGATAAGATATTCAGGCTACACTAAAGCTAATAGTTTCAAGAATGAAGGATGTCTAGGGATGGTCTCTGCTTACTTGGTTCTCTTAAGCTCTTGCCTTTCCCTTTCAAGGCAGAGCCAAACACAGTACCAGTAGCTTCCAAGGCAGAAGCCATCTGTGTATTAAAATAACACCTTATCTGGAGGGACATTTTAGGTATTTTATGTGAGAATTTGCTCTTGCAAACTGGGATGCTCCCAGCCACCATGGGTGAGTAAAGGTTGGGGTTGCCACCTTGCCATTGTGCTGTGAGAGATGGAAAAAGATATTCTGAGGATGTTTACACAAATTTGGCAGAGGTTAGAGCAGGGGTGGCAGTACCACTTTTTCTCCCTGACTGACTGCCACCACTCCTGCAAGGATGCACAAACTGTTGCTTGAACTTTGTTTATTTTTAGTCCTTCATAAAACCCTAATAACCCAAATGTCACAAAATGGTGTTATTATTAGTGCATTTCCTCTTGTATTAGCATGCCCTGAGTTCTTGCACTGTCAGGGCAGTAGAAATCTTGTGGCCTTTTGATAGCAATGGCATAAATCACATTTACTGGGCTGTGCTAGAGCTGAAGTAACATCTCTCTAAACTCCCAGCCCTGCAGGTCTGAACAAAGTGTTTTGGCAGGAGCTGAGGGACTGCCAAGGAAAGATGAATTGCTGATCCTAGAGAGAAATGTGTTCCACATTAAACTGGCTGCTGCAGAGTAACTGGGACAGTGGGATGGTGGATGGATCAGGAGAAAATTAATTGCATGCACAGTGGTGTTCATGGAGCAGCACATTTCAGAGGTGCCCCAGGCTGCGCACACAGGAGAGCTGGTTGGACTGGAGCACTTTCCCTGTGAGGCTCAGCCTGAAGAAGGGATGGTACAAGAGGACCTAAGAGCAGATTCCCAGTACTACAAAGAGGTCGCCTAGTGTACAGGTCTGGGCTCTTAGCAGCAGTGTGTAATGAGAAGATGAGAGAGATCTGGCATAGATTGGAACATGAGATGATGGGACTGGATTTTCCCATGAGGTTGACCAAGAACTGCAGCAGCTTGCTTGTAGAGGCTGGGAGGTCTCTATTCTTGGGCATATTCAGAACCTCACTAGGAAGGTCCATGAGAAACTTACTCAAGCTGGCTGTGCTTGGAGCACGGCATGTCACCAGAGAACTCTAGAGAAGTCTGGCAGGCTGCATTTTCTGTGACTCTACCTGTGAATGGCATGTTTCCAAAGATGTGGTAGTTGGTGCTGTGTTTTTTTCTGTTGCAGACTTCGGGCTGTTGTGTAATGGCAATGTTCTTCTGCTCTCCCAGAGTCCTAGTGGGTGTTAAGAGTTTGTGACCTTCAGGATGAAATTCTGGACACAAATATACAACTGCTTCACATTCACCCAGAAGGCAAGCATGTAGGTCCATGAATCTCCCATTTGCTTCAGGTGGGACAGTGAGGTCCACTACAAGGTTTATGTGGCCATTTGTTGGTGTTGAGGTCTACACCTTGGCAAGGTTGGCCTGTAGGTGTTCTCAACTTGGCAGAGAATCTTTGTGGAGGCGGCAGGGAGCCAAACTGATTCCCAGGGAACAATATGTCCCAGAAACCAGGACTGGATTGTAAGTGACTTGGTTTAATTTTATGGTTCTGCTTCTGGCCTCTTGGGTATTCTTGAGCAAATTCCTTCATCTTTTTCTGCCTCAGTTTCCCTAGTCTGTAAAATGGTGGTAATAATTCAAAGTCAGGCTGGACGGTGCTCTGAGCAACCTGGTCTAGTTGGAAAAGTCCCTGCTTGTTGTGGGGGGTTGGAAGAGATGACCTTCAGAAGTCCCTTCCAACTCAAACCGTTCTGTGATAATGAGGTACTCCTCCGTTACCTCAAAACAATAATCCCTACCCATTTGAGACCTACTGGTGGGTGTACGTGTACACAGACGCTGGGCTCTTATTTGTTGAGGCAATTTGTATGTAATATGTAACTTTTAATTTGTTCTGGTAACCACAGAATAAACTGCCTTATCATAATAAAACAAGCAATTTTCATTTTTTTCAGAGGATCATTTCCTAACTCTCTCATTCTGACCCTTATGACATGTGTCATACTGCTTGGAAAAATTAATTATGTTATACAGCATCAGTATATCTTTCTGCCTACATACTTTCGGGCTAGTGTACAAATTGCTATGTTTATGTATGAAGTTTTTAAAAGAAACAGGTCAGTTTTTGAAACAAACTGACTTATAGAGTTGAAATTTTAGGATTGTTTTTGTTAGGTAGTGCTCCTGATGCTGGACAATTTTCAATGAGTATCTGACTATAAATTGCAGAGATGCTTATTTCCCTGTTTAAGCTTTCTCAACTCTCAGTGAGTTAAAAAATGATTGTAAGATAGGCTTTATTCATTCCTCTTAAAGGAAAATAATAATTTCAGGCAGGGCAAGACCTTTTTTTCTTTCATAAACTGATGCAGGACCATAATTTCTTTTAAATTGCATTTTGTTTTTTTTGAAAGTTTTGCACTGCACAAGTTACCAGCATCTACTGTGCACATGAGTGTGCAATTCATTACCCAAATTCATTACCTCTTTTGTGCTTTTGAAATTTGCTCTAAGGAGGTTTGAATAGTGAGGAAGCATTAAGAGCCAGTGAGGATTCACCTTCCTCCTGACCTGGCTTGGATGCTAGTACACTTTTGGAGAGGTTTCTCCAGTCAGGAGATACTGTTGAAGAGGCTGTAAGGACAGCAAAACAAGGCTTGGCCACACTGGTTTGGGTTACACTTTGTTTTGGCTCATTAATGTTCAGCAGCACCATCAGGGAGTGTGGGACATGCTCAGACCACTAATGGACTGGCCAGAGCTGCCAGGGCCCAGGTGTATATGAGAAGGGTAGACAAACAGAATCACAGAATGGGTCAGGTTGGAAGGGACCACAGTGGATCATCTGGTCCAACCTCCCTGCTCAAGCAGGGTCATCCTCTAACAATTGCACACATTTATGTCCAGACAATTCTTGAATATTTCCATGAAGGAAATTCCACAACTTCTCTGGGCAATCTATTCCTGTGCTTGGTCACCTGCACAGTAACTGAATTCTTCTTCATGCTCATATGGACCTTCCTGTGTTGCAGTCTCTCCCTGTTGCCTCTCATCCAGTTTCTCAGCATCACCAAGAAGAGCCTGACTCCACACTCTTGGCATCCATAGAAGATGTACACAAAATATATCTGTGCAAATATTTCAGGACAGAGCCATGTGTGAACGTGAGGGTAATACCAGGATGGATGTCTCTCTTGTGTTGCAAGTCCTTGCATATCTGCTCTCTGCTACACAGCTGAGTCTTAGCCAGGGGCTGGGAACCCTGGGGTTCAGAGTTTAAGGCTGCAGCCTAGCAAAGGGACAGGGGCAGTGGCAGCAAGTGCCACAAGCCTGCCTACATTGAGGATGAAAGCAGGACAAGCCAACAGCTGGCATCTCCTGCCACATCTTCCACTGCTCAAGAGTATCCTTTCCAGGAGAGCCAGTATCACTCTACCACCATGTTTTTCCAGCCCTGTGCAGACATGTAGAGAGGACAGCCTGCTGCCAACATACTGTTTCCAGCCTGGATCCTCCTTGCTTCCTCCCTATCTGACTGTAATATTCTGCCTTGCTTTTCAAAGGTCTTTCATGCCTTTTGTTGGCCCCAAATGCTGGTAACCAAGGCCAGCTGGGAGTGACATCTCCTTGACAGGCTGCTGAAGCATCAGATGTTTAATTGGCTGCTTCACCTCAGCATAAATAAACCCTCAGAGCCTCAGCCTTGAGTGTTTAATCAGAGAAGTTAAATGTTTAGGGAATTGGATCGCTTGATCTCTTTGCTTAGAAGTTTTTCTGCTTCTTGAGGAGCCAGACGTGCTGACAGTTGGCAGAAATCTTAAAGAGGTTTGTGCAGAGGAGAGCTGAAGTTGAAATGTTTTTTTCTGATTGATTCTGGAGACTATCAGATGAAGTTGTTGAAAAACAACTATGTTTCTGACATTGGCTTTTCTTCCTGAACACATCCTTCCCAGCACAACTGTGCTTCCAGCTTATGAGGAGAAATTACTTTTCAATCAGGACACCTGAAAAACATAACCCATCAGGAATTCACAACCTTCCCACATCTTGATTTTCTCTCTCTGCTTCTTTTTGGCTCTATGTCGCTCCTGAGCAGCTCCAAAAGTAGAAATGTGATTATGATCACTGGCTTGGAGAAAACCTAGATGTTCCTCTCACGTTGTTCTGGAGGAAAGTTGAGGAATGCTATATGCAAGTGTGGAACTGACCCTGAGTCACCCAGATCCCAGAGGAGGGAGCTGTAGCAGGGGGCAGATTTGTGCAAGCCCAGGAGCACTGGCAGAGCAGTGAAGGGAAAATTCACTGCTTCTGTGTATTTCCTTGTATATCTCAGTGAGAAGGTTGACTCTGTAGCTGATATGGAAATACCACAGTACAGTTGAGTGCAGGTGTGTTTGAGATGTGAACCCCCATCCCAGGTTGAATCTGGCAGAAGTCTTCTTGGAGGCAGTATTTGGATGGTGCAGTGTTGATTTCATGTTATTTAATTATCATCTTCATCAAAACATTTGGCCTTTGGATGATGCTGTTCTCAACTCTTTCCAATACAGAATGCAGTCAGAGTGTCAGCTGAGATGGCTTTGAAAGCATCGTTCCTTTCAGGCCTTGGGGAGTTATTTCCAAGAGTGTCATGTAGAAGGCAGATGGTTTGCAATTGCTTTTTATTTTGAAGTGAGACACTGAAATGAAAAACATCTTTGATATTTTAATTGCAAATAAATGATTAGCAAGGAATAAAGTTTCCTGTTTAATTACATTTTAAAATGGAAGCTGTGTTGGGTTTATCCCAAGCCTAAGGTGCCACATTTGTTGAAAACAGACATCACATAATTCATAAACTTTTTTGCTTTCTGAGGGGGAGGAAGAGGCAGGAAGGCTTTGCTGTCCCTCTCACTTCCTTTAGTTATTACCTGAACTAGAATTATCTCATAGAAAATAGGCCCATACTGATGAACAGGGAATGACATTTTGTTCTGCCTCTGGCTGTCATGAAACATTCATCTTTCTGGGGGATTTTTGCTCCATCTCTGCAAGCTTCATGCACCAATGTTTACCAGCACAAACGAGAAATTTTTTGCAGAACAGAGTCCTTCAGGGCTATGGTCCATGTTGCTGAGGGGAACGTGGTGTGCTGAATTCTCTGCTGAGATTAAATAGGTGCTTTATGTTTTGAGCAACAGTTTTGGCTTCTTGGGTGTCCCTGGGAAAGGTATGCAATTAACCTCCTGAAAGATGGTTTTCTGTTCCTATTGTGGTTTTAAGTGGACTTAACTGCTAGAGGTCCTTCCTTTCTGGTAGAAAGCACAATTTGCTTCAACTTTGCAGCTGTTTCTTGAGGGCACACAGTGTAGAAGAGACCACAGACCTACTTCCTTCAGGAGTGCTCTTATTGAAGTGTCCATTATATTTTGGACCCCTTAGACTTCTCTTATTAATAACAACCTTTTTTCATTTGAACATATGCTCCTGACCTGACTCAGTTTGGCCTACAGTCCTGGAGCAGTCAGCTAATCCCTGGACATATGATACCCAGGTTTGAAAAAGTGTTTGTGTTCACAAATGAAATTAACAGCCATAAGGAGAGAAAATCCTGCTTCTGTCTTTTTGCAACATGGGGCTTCTGATAAAATAATTTGTGTAACCTTCGGGTCATTAAACTCTTTCTATTATTTCTTTAAAATATGAAATGAAAGTCTCCTTTCAAAGAGAAGAATGGATATATATGCACAAAGGAAAAGTGAAATGAAACATCTGAACTACTTTGAGCTACCCATTTCTACTGAACAAATTTCATGCAATTTGTGATTTGTGTCAGTGCCTTCAAAACCACATTATTTCCATCAAATCTATTACATGTACTTTTTCCTTCTTGCATCTAATGAATTACATTCTCACTGCAAATTGTATCATCCAGCCTCCTATTATCAGGTCCTGGATGTGCATGTGCATGGGGACCTTCCAGAGCTAAATGAAGGCATGGGTTTTTCTGCTCTTGCAGTTTGCTGTACAGCCCTGAGCTTCCTCTAGCTTTCCTCTCACACTCGAGTGACTGCATCACTCTTTTTCACCTTCCTTTGCTCCTCTTCCATAGCTTGCTAATGTCTCATCCCTCATGTCCTCATGCAGTATTTCCAACTCGGTGCTGCTTTTTGCACCACTCACTTTGACAGGTGGCTCTGTGGTGCATCCCTCCTGCAGAAATGGTAAATAGAGAGCCACGTGGCTTCTCTTGAGCTTGCCGTAAGGAAAAGCCCAAAAGCCAAGCCAGAGCTGTACATTTTGATCTCCTCCACAGGGGAGTCTAGGGCAGTAACAAAATCACTCAAAATTGAGATTTTGCTCCTGCAGAGCTCATTAGGAAAACCCCAAGGCTGGAGAAGGAGAGGAAGGATGGATCCAGATAAAGTTCTGAGTAATGCAGTCATCTTTCTGTTTTTTGACTCCAAACTCATTCTTGTGGTAGCCCCTTTGCTGTGCAGCCATCCTCTGTGAAGATAAAAAAGCTTTTTTTTTTTTTTTTTCCATTTAAGATTAGTTATGGGTCTTCAGATTAAAGAAAACAAACCCTGGGTATTTTACTGCCTCAGCTATACACGGTTTTGAATCATAAGCACACTCCCACAGCTGGCTGTGCAACATGCTCCTGACATGTTCTGTAATACCAAAACCAGGAGCTGCTGCAAACAATATGCTACTTTCCATCTTTGCAGGTTAAAATCTTAGCAGCTCCATGTTCCAAAGGTTTGGGGTTTAGTTGATTTCTCCCATCAGCTAATGGTGTTTTTGTTTTCCATGGATGAGAATCAGCATTGCTGTTTTGTGCCATCATGGTAATTCCCATAGCTGCAGTTATGCAGTTCTGCTTTGTCCTACCTTTGGTGCCCTTCTGGGAACAGTAGCTCCCTTCCACACAGGTCCTCAGTGTAAGGACTGGATTCAATTGTGCCAGGGTGCTCCTGAATGGCTCAGCTGCCTCTGCTTTCTTCCTGCAAGTGTCCAAAAGCTGAATTTCATTTGAACATATCAGGAATCATTTTTTGCTCACTTCCTGCAGAAACTGCCAGCAGGTTGGGCTGAATACTTGGGAAAAACTAATTTAAGTGTGACTGTTCCTCAGAAAGCCAGTTGTGAGTGATCTGTTTGATTTTGGGATTCACAGTGTGTGCTGGTCTGGGAAATTTCGCTGATCAGAGAGCAGAAGCCAGGCTCTGAGCTGCATGTGAGCAGGATGTTTACAGCAGACTGTGCTGAAGCAGCTGGCTACTGAAGGATGTGTCACTGAAGATGTTTGCAGATAATTCTGGATGGAGACGCCTTGCTAATGCTATTTCATTCTTGCTGCAAAGAGAGATGATTTTTATCAAGGGAAGCATTCCCAGTAAGTGACTTCATTATAGTATCATAGAATAGTTTGGGTTGGAAAGGACTTTTAAAGGCCACATAGCCCAACAACCCTGCAATGAGCAGACATCTTCACAGAAAACAGGTTGCTTAGAGCCCTATCCAGCCTGATCTTGAATGTTTCCAGGGATAGGGCACCTACAACCTCTGCCTGTTCCAGTGTTTCCACCATCCTCATCATAAAAAACTTAATTCTTTCTAACCTAAGTCGACCCCTCAATTTAAAACCATTATCTGCCCTGTGACATTGCCAGCCTCAGGAGGCTTCTTCTCTGCCCTCCTTGCTTATGAGGGGTAATGAGCACTGGGAAGCATGACTATAGGGCTGCATTTTGCCACTGTGGGTGTGTCAGGACTTCCATGCTGTGGTGTCGAGGTGCTTTGTGTGGGCAACTTCACCTCTTAGGCATGTCCTGGTCCCTTGGCTGAGTAGTCCCTCTGGACATACTTCCTGGGATGAAGAGTGGCAAAGCCTCCTCACCTGAAAATACATGGCTATGTCTTTAATGTGGCACCCTCAACCAAACCCCTCCTAAGCTCCTCTGGAACCACCCTCTCCTGACAGACCCATCTTTAAGGGATCCCTTTTTCTGTTTGTTCTCTCTGGTCTTGTACCAGTAGAAGTAAGCACTCTCAGAAGTGTTCCTGTATGGATTTACACCAGAGTTCAACATGAAGTGTCCCAACACTTTAAAATTGATATTCCCTTTGCTTGACTTTGGAGTGATGTTTTTTTAAACAGCAATGTGCCCCCCTGCAGCAGGTAATTGAAGGATTTGAGTACCAATGGTACAAACCCATTTGACAGCAACTTGCTCAACAACTCACCAATTTATGTACTACTTAATTGAGCCATGAGAGGGGAAGTGTGTTCCAATGTGGTTCCTGCTGCAGCCACAATAAGCAAGTATTTCTTCTTCTTTCTGCGCAGGGAAAAGCCAGGAGAGCGGTTAAATTAGCATTTCACACATTCAGATTGGTGGAAACCTCTGGAGGACTGTAATACAGAATGAGTCAACAGTGATTCCAAGCCAGCGTGCTTTGGGCTTTGTCCTGTTGGGACTTGAAGTTCTTCATGAACAGAAATTTGACAAATTCTCTGGACAACCCATTCCAGTGCTTAACTCTCTTTATAATAAAGTATTTTTCCTTAAATTCACCAAGTTGAACAAACCCAACTCCTTCAGTGTCTGCTCAAAGGACAAGTGCTCCAGCCCCAGAGAATATCTGGAGGAAAATTCAGTCAAACAATATGTTGGAGAACAGGGTGGGCAGAATCACCCCTAGACCTACTGGCAATCCTTCTTTTGATGCAGCCCAGCATATGGTTGACTTTTTGGGCTGCAAGTATTGCTTGGTCATGCCCTCTTTGAGCTGTCACATCATCATAGAAGACCACTAGGTTGGTCAGGCAGGAGTTGCCCTTAGTGCAGCTGTGCTGGCTGTCTTGAATCCCCCTTCCTGTTCTCCATGAGCCTTAGCAGAGCTTCTAGGAGGATCTGTTCCATGATTTTTCCAGACACAGAGATGAGGCTGACAGGTCAGAGTTCATGGAGTCCTCCTTTTTTACCCTTTATTAAAAATAAATGCAATGTTTCCCTTTCTCCAGTCACCAGGGACTTTACCTGCCTGCCAAGAATTTTCAAATATCATGGATAGTGGCTTGGCAACTACAGCAGACAATTTCCTCAGTACTCTCTGATGTATCTCTTCAGGTTCCATAGACTTAGGACTGTTCAGCTTCTTCAGGTGGCATATTCTATCTTGAGTTCTACGCTGCATGTTTTAGAAGGTATGAAGATAAATCATCCATGCTGTGGAGGACCAGGCATAAACATGATTTGTCTAAAACATTTTGTTATGATAGGAAATGTCATAAGAAGAGAGAGTCTCTTGGACTTGGGGCATTACTGTGCTGAGCCAAATTCCTTCTCTGCCTTGAGATTCATGCTCAGTTCTCCCTCACCTCCACTCACTTCCAGTAGGAGGGTTCAAAGGGTCGGCTGTGCATGCACGAACAAAAGTTCAAAAAATCTACATAAGAGGCTGCACCAGGTTAACTATAAAAAGAAGCAGATTGGGCCCCCTTGCTCTCTTATTTTCCTCTCTTTCACTCTGTTTACCCCAGCTCCAGACCATCCCTATGGCAAGACCAATACAGGTTCTACAGACTGGTGATATCCTCTCCTCTCTCTCTCTTCTCTGTCTCTATTTCTCTCATCCCTTGCTTTGCCTGGGCAAAGCACAGCTGTCATATGATACTCCAAACTCTGTACTGAAGGTGTTGTGGGAGTGGGGAGCTTGTGAAAATGTCTTGTGGCTTGTGAGCCAGCACCTTTGAGAAGTGGTGTTCTTGGTCCTTGCTGGTGCAGGACAGCCAGCAGCTCCTGCTGGAGATGAAGGAGGGCAAGGACTTGTCTGTGGAGCTGCCTTCCAACAGCAGTGGCCAGGGCCAGAGCTCTGCCCCAGACTGTGCTCCCTCCTCCTGCAAAGGGGCTGGGACTGGAAGCCTGAGCCATGGCTGATGAGTGGAGTCCCTCAGTCCCAGAGCCCTTGGGGACACTGCCTCTGGAGCATCAAGAGGGAGGAATGGGGTTTTGCTGGGCATTGCAGAGTTTTCCAATATCATTAAGCACTCAAGGACCTGTTTCCAATAGTTGAATCTGACCTGTCATACATCATGAGTCCTGATGATACTCAAGTTCTGATTATGGCAAGTAAGAGTTTGTCTCTGGGCCAGGGTCATTATTTTGTTGTGCTCCTCATTACTTCACATTAGATCATTTCGCCATATTGAGGTTTCTTACCTCTAAATAATGATGACACTTCATACAATATTCAGAGTTCAATGCACAGTTTGCCTGAAAGGTAAGCAGAGCAGGAAATGTTTCTCATAACTTTACAACAACTCTGCAGTAATATGCACAGTAGCTAACTGTGTCGGTCGGTAATTTTTTAGCTTTTCTTCATTTGAAGGAAATCCCAAGCAACAGAATTAATTTCAAGATTGTTATATGTATATCCTTGTCTTGTTCTTTTATCCTATTTAATAGAGTGTTGTAAGTTGTTATGGGGTTCAAGTTAGGGTACCCCACTTTTTGGGGAAGGGGGGAAATCATTAAAACCATGGGTTTTTTTAAGAAACACAAAAAAACCCGAAGCCCTGTCCTCCCAGAGACTTGAGCCGTTCCTCCTCACATACCGTGGCTGGCGCCAGGATCCAGAATGCGCCGTGCAGTGCCACTGCTGAGACCCCCACTCCCTCTGTAGCGGAGCCGGGCTCATTCCCCCTATGTGGCGCTCTTCTCCTTATGCTAGGCAGGGTAGCCCTTCCCCATCCTTGCATCACAGTGGCAGTGGAGCAGCAGGCTCTGTGGAGCTCAGCAGCTGTGCCCACGATGCCAGTGCCCACCCCGTGCCATCATCAAGTGGTGATGTTAGCAGGAGCAGCGCTGGCCCCTTTATCAGCGGTGGCCATGGCAGCTGGGGGGTCGGGGTGCTCCCACAGTGTGCCAGGGCCGCCCGGTGTTATAGCCTTGGGTCGAACCGGGACCGATGGTGCTCCTGCCAGTGGCAGGGGGCTGTGTGGCGCCTCTCCTGCTGGCCGTGGCATGGCGAGGACTGCACCCGCTACCCTCCCTTGCCGGCGGCACAGCACCATCAGAGCTCTGACAGTGGCAGCAGGAGACCACTCAGCAGCCATGCAGTGTGGTATTTTTCCCCTTTGGTTCCCCCGGGGGTGCTTTTCATTGTTTATTCTTTTTCAGAGGCTCCAAGAACTGGGAGACACCATCTCCGAGGCAGCTTTCCCTCCTTTCCCCTGCTCCTCAGCCCACCAGCCTAGCTTGGAGGAGCAGTTTGCTCTTTGATTTTTTTTTTTAATTGCATAATATTGTCATGTTGGTTGTTTGTGTATTTGATTAGTGCCTAGTGGGGTCCTATAGTTTTACAGAGCCCAGAGAAAATAAAACTGTGAGCTGTGGTTTTCTCTATTAAGTCTCTTGTCCTGACTGTGCCCCCTAGCATCCAAACCAGGACATAAGTTTAAAAATGTATGAGGTTTATAAGGTCATAGGGAACCACTTTGTCCCAGAGAGATACAATTTCTTCTGTTAAACATCAGGAGGGTAATGACTGCCTAGCTTGACTTCCATGGAACTGACAATATTTCCTCCATGTCACAGAGGTTTTCGTATGACTTTCTTGCATACCAGCTGTGTTGCTCTGGGACTGCTCAAAAAGTTCTTGCTTGCCTTGCCCACAGAAAGTGTTGTTTTTTTTAATTGGAAACAATCACAATTAACATTGTCAAAAAATGGGAAATGTTGATGAAACTAAAATCTTTATTTGATTTTTGTAGGAGGATATGGAAATGAAGTTATTTGTTGAAAGTACCGGTATGTCACATGGGAGCTGTCCTTTGGAGAATACATTTAATTTCCCTCGTAAGTCAGATTCCCTTGCCATATCATTTGTAATGGGAAACCACTGGTAAAAAATATTTACTTTGTAGTTCTAATTATTGTAGTTCTTACTTCACCAACTAAAACCCAGCCTCTTCAACAGAACACAGCAAACAACATTTCTTCAAAAAGTATGCCTTGGCAAAAGCCAAGAGCCATTTAATAAGAAATTCAAGTCTCGAAAGTGAGACTAGACGAAAAAAGATGAAAAAATCCCACCCTGCTATGTTATGTTCTGAAAGTTTTGTGTCCATTTACCAAAACTTTAGGAGTAAAGGCTCTCAAGAGGTGAAGTTCTGAAGAAAAAAAATCAATTTCTGTGTGAGTATTAGGAAATACTCTGCAATTTGCTGAAATGACTGAGTCTCAGAACTATCAAGTATTTGTATCAAATCAGTTATGAACAATGTATAGATCCAAGCTTATTTCCCATGTTATTTCACTTCATTTGAAGCAAGAAATAAATTTTTGAGAAGGATGATCAGCACATCACTGGGGAAGAGGATAAGGAAAAAAACCTTGCTCACTGCATTAAGCCTCTGGAACAAATTGCACAAACAATCTGTAAGGATTTATAAAAAGAGGAGTGGATTTCACCCTGGAGGTAACTGAAGCACCTAATACAGTTGTATGAGGAAGGCATGCACTGAAACTTGGAAATGCTACAAAAAGGAAAAGGCAAGAGGGAGAGGAAGATTTACTCCTCTGTATTTCATTAGAATCTTTCAGATATGTTGAAAAAACTTTGCTAGGCAGCACTATTATTTAACATTCACTGGAAAACCAGCAGGTTCAGGTGCTGAAAGAAAAAAGAAGTGTTTTGGCTGTATTTCAGGCAACCAGTCGTTCTTCCACCCTTTGTTAGTGACAATTGCCTTGAACTCAAAAATGGGAAGCACAGAGGAGGGGACTCTGCCTCTAGGACCCAAAGTCCCTGTGGTTTGCATGAAGTGAGACTTGCTGCAGCAGACATACCTTCCTATCCTTGCCCAGGAAAAATAAAGAGGATTCCCCTGATGTCTGGTGCTATGGTTGGGTGGTCAAAAGTGGCCTGGTTTCCTTTCATCACTAGACTGAAAATAGTCTGAATATGAGAGGTCGGGAGGCTGGAAAGCAGGGGCCATTTCCAGGGGACCTACTACAGGAAATTTTAAATGTGCATTTTTGCTCCAGGTAGAAGAATGTTTTCTTGGCAGGGAAGGTGGTCAGCTCCCATTGCTGCAGTTCACTGACAATGCTCCTGGAGAGGCAGGACCAAACTAGTCCTGGAGGAGAAACCTGAGTCATGCGGTGG
Organism: Serilophus lunatus; assembly: GCA_013399895.1. Classification (NCBI taxonomy): domain Eukaryota; kingdom Metazoa; phylum Chordata; class Aves; order Passeriformes; family Eurylaimidae; genus Serilophus; species Serilophus lunatus. The sequence continues at coordinate 7,181 of VXBA01006305.1, read as the reverse complement.
TTTTAACTCCCTCAGAACTGCACCTCTCTAACCCCTTGCAAGCAGGACACCAAGCTACACTGGCTACTTTTGGAGGAAAGTATCTGTTGCAGTCAGAGGGGACAGAGAAGCATCTCAAGGAGACCAGGTGTACCTAAGATTGGTGTCCTCTCTTTGGACTGGGGATTATCTCTTCCCAGGTTCACACTCCCACCTGCCAAAGACACACCTGACAGAACTCTTCCTGGGAAACTCTTCTCTTCCCACACTTGCAGAGGAGGATGAAGAAAGACACTCTGGCATTTTAAGAAATTTCTTTCCTCACTTATTCCCCACCTGTCTCTTTCATGCCCAGGGAGAACACCGTCATGCAGATGGCCATTAATATTGGCATGGGCTACCAGCAATAGTAAATCACAGAAAGCTGGTTAAGGGCTGGAAAAAATCCTGGAGGTCACCTGCTCTTACCTTGCCTCTGGGCAGCATCAGCTTCTTTTCTCCCATTTCAGCTAACTTGTTCTTAAAAAACAATGGTGATGGGTAATAAGCACTGTCCCAAGGCACTTCATTCTCCTTTGCTGTTTTAAAGTGCTCTGTAATGTAAGTTTCATAAATCTTATATTTATTTACTTTTTTAAAAATAGGGATTTAAGGGATTTTTTCGGATATTCATGCAGAAATGGAAACATGGTCCTGGCTAGAGGGCAATACCAAATTGAAGCTGCAGAACCCTGGGTGTGGGGTGAGGATGCTTTGCCCCATGCAGTGGCAAACAACCACTGGCTGTGCAAAACAGCTTCATGAAAACTGAAGAAGGCCAATACAGCTTTATCAGTTGAGAATCCAGACTTTCCTCTTTCCTCTTTTCTCTAAGCATTACTTATTTATAAAGGACTCTCATACTTAATAAGTTTGGGCTGTCGCTGAGTTTATAAACTGCCTGGTCCAGCAAAAAACAAAAAAAAAGAGTCCATTGGCCCCTCTGGTGCTGTTAGGATGGGGGAGTCCAGCTTGCAAACTGTGCAAAATTTACACATCAGAACAGATTTCTTCCCTAGCAACATTCTAGCACAGGATTATTTTAGTCTCTTTGGTTTGACTGAAATTGAACCAAATGTCTAGATTGTGACTATGGGGAGGGAGAAATTACCCCTGAGCATGAAGAGACCATCAGCCATGTAATTACTCCAGGCTCTAGAGGACAGGCTGAGGAGAGAAACTGTTGCTGCCAGAGACACTGAACATCATCAAGGAGTGTACCACATCTTCCCACAGGGGAATCATAGCACCATCAAAAGTGTAGGTGTAGGCAGGATTTGATGAAAAAGGTGGAAATGCTGGAGAACAGGACAGAAAGAAGGGAGACAGGTGAGGGATGGAGAGGGATGTGAGGTACAGTTTTCCCTCTTCTAGTAGTGCTTTGTAGAGATACCAGACTGGTCTCCATTTGCTCCTGTCCCCTGCTGGTTAAGGAGCCTTTCATCCTAGTGCAGGGAGCTGGTACAGAGGAAAGGCAATCATCACTTTTAGAACAGGCAGCAGCCCAAATCTGTGATGTGGAGAGGGAATTACCAACATGGACAGTTCAGCATGACCTGGGACTGCTGCTGAAGCTGTGCAGCTGCTAGTTACTCTGCTTCCTGCTGCATTAGGCAGGTGGAAATGGAGAGTAAACGAATGTTGCTGTTGCATTGAAGGATTTCCTGCTTCGATGACAACATACCCAGGGAATAGGGAAAAGATTTATGCCTTGGCAAAGCGAGCAGGAAGGAAATAATTCTGCTAGGTACAAATTCCAGTACCCCAGAAGAAATTTGGGTGTCCCTGAATGAAAGAAGACTCCTCTCTTACTACCAGGGTTATTTTAGCAGCGAGTAGAATTGCTTCCATTGCAAGACGTAGAGCTTGTTTTCCTCCACATCCCTGAGTCCACACTAACATTTTCTTTTATGCTCAGCTAAGCACCTGATTGATCCCTGCTGGAGCTTTCCCTTTTTAGGCAGCAGCGAGCATCAGAACAGCACCCAATAACACAGAGAAAATCAATTTGCTCTATGAGACACTCAGTTCCCTACAGCCAGAAAATTTCCTTTCCTAGCTACTCTGCCTGGAACCCCATCTCCCTGGCAGCAAAAGGATGGTGCCTTGTTGCCTCTAAATTAGAAGCCCTGAAAAAGAACAGGATGGAGTTCCTGGATCTGGCATCTGTTTTTCAGCCTATGTGCTCTGGACGGTCAGAGCAAAATATGTCCATCATTCCATGGCTCCCAGTAGCTGATAGCTTAGGGAGCACTCATTTCAACACTGCTTTATGTTCATATGCCAGAAAATGTTTCCTGGCTAATTACAGCATTTGTGGGCATTCCCAGCATTTATGTGCACATCACTGTGTTTATGGAGCAATATATTCTTATGAAAGCACATAGTTTGTTTAAAAAACCCCCCACAAAATTTCATTTAGGCAGTCAAGGAGAACAGACTAAGCAGCACAACTGATAGCCTGTAGAAATGTACAGTTTTAAAAAAGGTGTACTTCATGGGACACAAAAAAGCTGCCCTGCCTTTGCCTGGGACAATAGACTTAGTAACCTTCAGTGGAATTTTTCAGAAATGTCTTGGTTTTGCCAGAAGGATATTTCTTATCCTTTATGACTTGTACTCCTAAATTAGTTAGGTGATTTTGATAATATCACCAGTAATCCTAATGAAGGCCAAGTCAGGCTTTTTAATAAGCATAATGCTGTGGTTTGCACCTTGGTATTTGGTAGAAGTTGTACTGCACAGATGACAGGAGGTGATTAAATCTGTACAGCTCAGTTATGCAGAGATACTGGTCTGAATGTTCCCATTTTTCCTTCTGTCAAAAGATGAAAGACCTATTTGGTGAATAGCCATCAATGAAAGACAAAAATTGGGTGCCTGACCACATACAGGCAATTCTAACAGCAAATTCTTCCAGTTTAGTAATATTTTGTACACAATTTGGAGGCAATATTTATCAGCATGTGCTCTGAGATTGCAAGTTTAGCAGTAGGCATCCCTTAATGCACAGTGTTGTCCCTTAAGATCAAGCACACACCTGTATGATTCACGGTACATCTGCACTTTTTCCATCTGGAGGCAAATTAAACTGGAAAATAGGAAGTACAAATTTTGGGTTCAAGCACAAGGAGAAATCACGTATGATCTGAACAGTGAAGCACTTTTGCCCCTTACTTCTGAGCAGAGAACATCCTAGGAGAAAAGCAGTATGTACTCCATCAACCTCTCCTGAAAAATATTGTCTCTGCAACTTAAGTGTTATTGTTCCTGCTAAAACTGCTCAATGGTGTTATCATGTACTTCTTCTACTACTCTTGGAGGAGTAGCTGAGGCCCTGCTCCTTAGCTGGCAAAATCAATAAAAAGAATCATCGTGGGAATCTGTGCAATTCCCCGCTAAATGATCTCACAGAGGTCAAACACAGATCAGCATGCTATATGTATGAGAGGAATGGAGCAGATACCAGGTTATTTTCCGTCAGCACTTCCAGAGTGCAGCATCTCACAGTGCATTCCATCTGTAGCTAAATAGGAAGATTTCTAGAGAGCAGATTTTACCACCAGAAATTGTCTTTTTTTTTTTTTTTTTTGAAAGTGAATGCTTTGATGAGAACATGGTGGTTGTGATTATATTTTTAATGGAGAAAAAACTGGGAGTGAGTCATTTTGAATTTGCCATTTTTCTTTAAACAATGGAGTGTGTGCATGCTGCACATTCTGGCCTTGAATTATCCACAGATGTTGAAATGAAACTATTCTGTAATGTGTGGAAGGTGGAGCAGGATTAAAATACACCATTATGAAAGTGAAATATTTCCTTCTCAGACCAAAGCAAAGGACATCTAACAATTATCTCGGACAAGATATTTATTCACAACTTTGCATGTCATAAAGGTTACATTCAAATTTCAATCCAAAAAATAGAATGAAAACAAAATTTTCTACTGATTTGGGCTTTCTTCCTAGCAAGATGCTCCCAGTTTCTAATTGGCAGCTCTCTTTGGGGCAAACTGTTCTCTGCAAGCATCATGGTCTACTCATTCTTATATCTGAAATCCCCTTTCAAAGCTGCTCACCTTCAATGAGGTGATTTTGCCTTTGCCTTTGGGAGCAGAAATGGTCGCTGGGGTATTGCCCACCTCCCTGATGCATTACTGAAAAAAGTGTGTCCTCAGAGTGGTGAGCACAGATTTAACCCTACCCAAGCCACCCGAGCACGAATCTTGTTACTTTATGGACAGTTGTTGAAATCTAGAAGTGCTAATGGAGTTCTTGACAGGGACACCCAGGCATCACATGCTGGTCGCAATTTTCTCAAAAATTATCATTTTCCTGGAATCTGGTTGTTTAGGAGCAATAGTAAAAGCTAAGCTCTCTAATTAAGCCTTCCCTGCAAGGCACAAGCAGCTCTGCCAGGGGTGGTATGAGTGAGCATAATGTGAGAGGTGGGACACACAAAGGGAGAGAGAGCTTGTTTGAGGGTTCGGGTACATGTTTGTGCACTGGAAGAAAGCCGAGCAAAGGACAAGGGAGATTGGTAGCAGGGCTACAGTAGCAGGAAGGCTGAAAAGCAGGGGAATTTGTTCAAATCAATTCTTGCTCATTTACAGCAGGAGCGGTAAACCCTCAGCTATGTATGCTTTTGGGGTGGTTGTCAGGGTTTGTTTCAGACCGCATCTTGTTTTAGAGCACCATCTGTCCTCTGGTGTGAGGGAAATGCCTGAGTATTCCCAGGTACAGTGTGGCTGCAAAGATAGACAGACAGAAGTAGTGAAGGAGCTGGGCTCCAAATATGAAATGCTGATGCTGCTTTGCATGGTGATGCTCTGGGACATCTTGCTGCTTGGTGTGTCAGCCAACACGTGTGTGCTTGGGTTCAAAAGTTCCCAGGGAATTTGAAAGAAGAAAAGTTAATTGCAGGCTATTAAACATAAAGATGTTCTTCTCCTGGAACCAAACTCAATGGCAGTTAGGAGATTGGCTTGGGAACAGGGAGTCTGGCTTGCAAGGGGGTTACTGCACAGAGGGAACGATTGGTGGATCTTCCATTGCAGGTATTTCAGCAGGCTGCGCTCTTGCCTGAGGGTGTCTCAAGCTCGTGAGGTGTACCCTCTTAGGAAGGGTACTTCTAAAACTGGGGTAGAAGGGAATTGGGAAGAAAAACAGTATCTGAGGAGGAGATAGCTGGCTAATTTTTCCTGTTGCCGCTTAAAATTCTGGTCACTTTCTTGCCGATGCTTCCATCCATCATCAAAGTGGAATGAAATCAGAGAACCATGAAGTGTAAATTTATTATATTGATTTTTTTGCTTTTCTTTTTTTCCTTCTTTTTGGTACTATATATAGTCATGACCTGTAATTGAGAAGTTATCAGGCACCTGCTTTGACTCCCAGTGGTTGATGAGGACAACTTTCTTCCAATTATTACATGGTTGCTGTTTGGATTGCTTCTGGCTAAGATGATCTTGCATCAGTTAGGACAGTAGAAGCTGGCCTGTTCCTTTCTTAAGGTAACCATTTGGAGACCTGAACCTCTGCTAGATGTGTGTGATCTTAGTGAAACTGTGATCAGGCTTGTATGCCTCTTTCTTCTAAGGGCAGAACTCAGCTTTAATGTTGTAGTGACTAGATTTTTAGGTTAGTTTCCTTTGAAATGAGGGTTAGCTCATGAGGATGTGTTTGTATACTTGCACAAACAGAGCTGTGTGTGTCATACCTGTAAATGAGCCTTATTTCAGTAGAATTTGACAAAAAGTAGGGAGTTTCAAGATGTTAGAATAAAGAACAACCCCGCAAATGATATCTTGAGGAAAGGAGGAAAAGATACAATATGTGAGTGGGGAATAGAGAAATTTCACAAGCAAGAGTTGTTATAGAAGCATTCATGAAAGGAGAAGCATTCATTCAAATCAAAGCTGCTAATCCTCCACAGGGGTGGAGGCTAATCTCCCACACAACATTCCTGATGCCTGTAGAAACGATGCACAAAGCTGGTGGAGCTAATGCCCAGGCTGTCCTCTGTCAGTAGCTAGCAAGAGTCATCAGCCTTTCTCAGAGACTTTCAATCAGTCTTGTCTTGGGAGAACAGGACTCAGACTAGAAATGATGGCAGATTGCATACTCCCTGTTCCTATGAGTTTATTTGGGCTACAGGGATGGTGGTTATGCCCTAACGCTCCAGCACATCTTGATGTGGCATGAAGGTTGTCATCAGTCAAGCCATTCCTGCTCTGTCACAGTACAACACTTGAGTATTGGCCCACCAATACCGACATGACAAGCCCCAGTTCTAGGCTGTCTAGGTTATATAGGGAGGATTTACTATATGAGGCCTTACTGATCATCTGGGAATGGTGTCCCCTGAGGTTGACATTTGTCTTATAGATTCCTCCACTGGAACTATTTGGCCCACTATTCCTCCTTAGTCCATGGAAAGAAATGTGCTATGTGGTAGCATAGTTCATCTGCTCAATTTTGGCTACTTACAGGCAAAATGAACGGTGCAATAGAAGTGCCTAGACCACAATGCCTGCACAAAGCAATCTCATTCCAAGCATAACTACTGGTGGTGATATTGGTTAGTCCCTGAGAAGTGTCTTGGAGTCAAGGACATCTGATAGCATTGGCCCTGCAGAGAGAAACAAGAGTGCACCACCTTGGTCTGATGGCAACACTGGGTGACTAAGTGCAGGAACAGGAGTTGAGTGACAGCATGAGAGCAAGTCAGCTCAGTATCTTCCATGTGGCTGATTTCCACAAAAAGATTGCACACTGAACTGCAAGGACTGTACTGGTGAGCTCAGAGATTACCTAATTGAGGCTTTCCTCCTTTTAGTCCCTGAAAGGAGCCTACAAGAAAGATGGGAGAGACTATTTACAAGAGCATGTAGTGACAGAACAAAGGGGAATGCTTTTAAACTGGAAGACAGTAGGCTTAGATTAGATATTAGGAAGAAATTCTTTATTGTGAGGGTGGTGAGGCACTGAAACAGGCTGCCCAGAGAACTTGTGTATGCCCCATCCCTGAAAATGTTTAAGGCCAGGTTGGAGCTCTGAGCAACTTGATCTAGTGCAAGTTGCCCCTCTCAATGGCAGGTGGGTTGGAACTAGATATCTTTGAGGTATTTTCCAATCCAGGCTGTTGCAAGCCGAGCGGCGTGG
>VXBA01006297.1:0-13576 GCA_013399895.1 Serilophus lunatus | reverse complement strand
TCGATGCAAATTGTATTCCTTGACATAGACACTGAACTCTGGCATATCAGACAAACGGCTCTTTCTTTGTACTACGTGAAAAAATAATCAGAAGTCCACTTTTCTTGGAATACCCTGCACTCGGAGCCAATTTTTCTCTTTTTTGACATGATGGTGCGTGTGCTTCCCACTGGTGCTGGCTTGCTTGTCCTGCCTGGGAGCTGGAGGGAGGGAGGGTGTGGTGGTTTAGAACCACGAATTCACTATGCAAGGGCTCACTAAAATGATGACCTCACTGGCCACGGGCTCTCCAGGGACACCCCGGAGCAACCGCCGCTGCTGGCCCCAGGGATCCCCCACAGAAGGGACCCGCTGGGCCGAGGTGGGGACCGCCGGGGTGTCCCCGCGGCCATGCTCCCAGGGCTGCTGCCCGCGTTGGGACCAGGGGACCGCGTGCCGGCCCCCTCCCCAGGCAGGACAGAGGCGGGGGGGTTCTGTAAATACCGGCTGGCCGGATTGAGGACCCTGGGGGGCCGTTTCCAGTCTGCAGGCCGTAGTTTGAGGACCCTTGGTCTATACCAACAAATTCAGGCCCTCATTCATATGGTGAAATGCTGAAGATAGAAAGAAATTCTCTAATTTTAAATTCATAAAATATTATTACTCTGACTTACATTCACATGAAGATCAATAAATACATATATTATTTCTTTCACAAAGAATTAGGCAGCCTGTTATCAGCTTAAGAAGAGGATTGGCAAGCTTAATAAAGAGACTTTTGATTTTCCCACACTACAGATAAACCAGAAGTAGAACTTCTTACCCAGTACCAACCCAAGATGCAAGAAAAGTAGATACAAAGAACCTCCCCTTTCTATTAAAGAAACAAAGCCCTGGCAAAAATTGCCTGCAGCTACATCTACATTAGCATCTTGGTTCAGATCAGGAGTGCTCTTTTGAAGTGAATCATCCAATCGTCTCCACTTATCCAGTTTTGTTTCATAGTTTGAAGATGTCTTGGAGTGCCAACCACTCCTGTTGGATGAAATTAAAAAGGTAGATGCACTCCAACCGCAACCAGGCATGCAGTCTAGACCTCAGCTAATCCAAAGGAATTCCTTCTGTTTTTAAAGACATGGACTGCAATCTTCAGGTCTTCAGCATTTTAATTATTGTACTCCACCACGTGCTCCTACAGGAGCTACTACTTGCCAGCAGAGCTATAACCTACCACTTCAAAAACATCCTTTAGGTTCTCACAACCAGGGACAGAGACATCATTTAATGAAGTTAGACTGAACTGTGGAGCTTCACACAAAATGAGATTACACCACAGCCAATTCTGAATTTCACAAACAAGACTCAGTTTTGCCAAGTACAAGTTCAAATGCCTTTGGATACCCAGCAGTTGCTTCCATCTTGCTGAGCAAAAACATACATACACACTTGATCAGCCAGAAACAGCTCCAATTTCTTGTTTTAACTATCTAAACACTTAGTTCACAGAATATGCCGAGTTGGAAGGGAGCTACCAGGATCATTGAGTTCAACCCTTAGCCCTGCACAGTGCCTTCACAAAGAGTCACACCATATGTCCAAGAGTATCATCCAAACACTTTTTGGACTCTGACGGGCTTGGTGCTGTGACCACTTCCCTGGAGAGCCTGTTCCAGTGTCCAGCCACCCTCTGGGGGAAGAACCTTTTCCAAATATCCAACTTAAACCTCCCCTGACACAACTTCATGCCATTCTCTTGGGTCCTGTAACTGGTAACCACAGAGAAGAGATCAGTGCCTTCCCCTCCTTGTCCCCTCACAAAGTTGTAACTGCAGTGAGGTCTCCCCTCAGTCTCCTCTTCTCCAGGCTGAACAGACCAAGTGACCTCAACTGCTCCTCACACAGGTTCCCCTCAAGGCTCTTCACCATCTTCGCTGCCCTCCTTTAGACACTCTCTAATAGCTTAATGTCTTTCTTACACTCTGGTGATTGCCCAGCTTTCTAATTTGCCAAGGTCTCTCTGCCAGGGCCCTCCTCTCTGCCTTCAAGGGAGTCAACAGATCCTTAGAGTTTTGTACCAGCTGCAAACTTGTTCAGTATCCCTTCCAGTCCTACATCCGAGTCATTTGTGAGGATGTTTCAGAGCACTGGACCTAAGATGGAGTCCTGTGGAACCCCACTAGTTACTAGTCACCAGTCTGATGTTTCCCCATTCACTATTACCGTCTGCACTCGACCCGTGAGCCAACTGCTCACCCATCGCATGATGTGTTTATCCAGCTGAACGTTTTGTCCAGAAGGACACTGTGACAGTATTGAAAGCTTCACTAAAATCCAAACTGGACTCACTTGATCAACTAGGTGGGTTACCTTATCATAGAAGGAAATGAGGTTTGATAAGCAGGAATTTCATTAAGCCATCCTGGCTATGACTAGTGGCTGTATTGTCTTTCAAGTGGTGTTTTTCAATACTTCCCAGAACAATCTTCTGCATAACCTTAGCAGGTACTGAAGTGAGACTGACAGGCCTGTACTTTCCGAGGCCCTCCTTCCTGCTCTTCCTGAAAATCGGAAGAATGGTCTCCAGCTTCCATCAGCTGGGACGACCTCTCCAGATTCCCAAGACCACTCAAAAATCATCGAGAGAAGTTTTGCAATGACATCAGCAGCCCTTTGAGGATTCTTGGGTGAATCCAATCAGGGCTCATAGATTTTTAGGGATACAGCCTGAGCAGCAGATCCTGCACTATTTCAGGGTTGACTGGGAGTTGATCATTCTGGCAGTCATCGTCCTCCAGGTGAGGGCACTGAGACCTCCTTGGTTCATAATCCATGTTGAAGGCAGAGGCAAAGAAAGCATTAAACACCTCTGCCTTGTCTCTGTCCCTGTTTGTGAGGTGACTGTTCTCATCTTGTAATGGGCTGACAATATTTCTATACTGCTTACTGCCAGTAATACATTTGAAAAAACTCTTTTTTATAATCCGCCAGATTTCTGGCCAGTGTCAATTCCCACTGAGTTTTGGCTTCATGAATTTTCTCCCTACAGCCGCAAGCAGCATCTCTGTATTCTGCACATGTCACTTGACCTTGCTTCCACTGTACATACATCTTCCTTTTTCACCTTATTTCCAAGAAAAGATTCCTGTTCAACCAAGCTGGCCTTCTGCCTTGCCTGCTTGACTTCTGACATTTGGGAATTGCCCGCTCCCGTGCCCTTACGAGGTGATGTTCAAAGAGTGACTGTCAATGATGGACCCTAGTACCTGCAAAAACATTTTTCCCAGGAGACCTAACTTACTCATTCCCTGAGCAGCCTGAAGTCTGCTCTCCTCATGTCCAGAGTTGAGGTTTTTCTGGCACTTTTCCTCCTATTGACAGGGATTTTAAATTCCATCACTTTGTGGTTGCTGTGGCCAAGATGGTCACCAACCTCCACTTCACTCATGAGGTCCACTCTGTTGACAAGCAGCAGATGAAGGGGAGCACCTTTCCCCGTCAGGTGCCTTAGGACCTGTTCCATAAAGTTGTCATCTAGTTTTTTTAGGAATCTTCTGGCCCAAGTTGTACCAGCTGTGTGATGCTCCCAGTTAATTTCCAGCATGTTGAAGTTGCCCATAAGGACAAGGGCAATTCACTTGGAAGTGTTCCTCAGTTCCACATCATCATCATCATCATCATCCTCCTCCTCCTGGCTGGGAGGTCTATAGCAGAATCCCACGATGACATCTGCATAGTTTGCCCCTTGATTCTCCCCCAGAGGCTCTCAGCTGTCCCACTGCCAATGTGAGCTCTATGGAGCTCTTCTGTTACATGCAGTGCCACTCCCTCCACCTCTTCTGCCCTGCCTATCCCTTCTAAAGAGCCTGTAATTGTCCAACAGGGTGCTGCTACACTTACAGGTCTCATCCCACCAGGTTTTGCTTATGCTGCTGATGTCAAATCTCTGGCACTGGGCCAAAGCTTCAAGCTCCTCTTGTTTGTTCCTCATGTTGCGTGCACTGGTGTAGAAACATTTCAGTTGATAGTTTTTATATGACTTTTAAAGGAGGGTCGAGGACAGGACAAATAATAACCTTCCCAAAATGTCTCCAGTAATTTTCTGTACTTTGACCACATATCATTTTCACCTCTTCAGTAACACGCAAATTATAAGGTTCCTGCAAGAGCGAGTTTTAGAAGTCACCTACACCCCTTAAAAAGTAATCTTTGCTCTAATACTGCTGAGAATTACAGTTTTTGGCAGATGTCCTAAACACCGTTCCTGTTACAGTCTTGGTCAAAACTGTCTAGGCTCTGTGCCAGCATTGTAAGAACAAGCCCTCAATTTTAATTTAGGAAGTGGGGAGGGGGGGAAGTATATGCAACTTGTCCAGGAAGATTATCATTTAATGCATAAAAATCTATAAAAGAATATTAAACAGGTATATGCAAACATACACTTACTTTACACACGGAAAAATTACAAGAAAACAAGTCTTGGTAAAAATATCAACAAAGCTATGAAAGCCCAGAGATTCAAGGCCTGACACTAATCTTAACTCCCATTACCAAGCTCTTCATTGTTTACTGGCTTCATCAAAACAGGGGGGGTGAGTTAAGGACAAAGTGACAACATTCCAGTATTTTGGCCTTCAATTGTGTCACAACACTGATGTTTATCTAAATATGTGTTTACCACCCTTCCCCCACCTGAAAGAGCTTGTTTTGACTGCTATTTTGTTAAAAATCACTTGGGATCATGCATTTTTCCAACATAAGATCCAATGACTTTTGATCACCTTCGACAGTATCAGTATTTTGTTTTCATATTTTTCTACTATCTTTTTTTATTACTTGCTCCCACACACACACAAAATGGCCACAGAGTCTAAAAACACTTGGAAGTGCTATGATGTTTATCTTGGCACGCTCAGAAGGGTGGGGAAGAAACGGAAGAGAAATGGACTTTATATGCCTCCTCTTTGTCACTCCTCCTCATGTGTGGACAAATCTTAGCTACCAATCCCTCCTCACAGCAGAACTAAACCCATTTGCACAGTGAAAAAGGGGGATAAGGAGCATAATGTGACCTGGAAAGCTATTTGGAACTTTGTATTATTTGTTATGCAAACACATCACGGGACACAAATCAACATTTGGTCCTGGCTGCGTCCTCATTAAATATTACCAGAATTTAAAAATCCAGACTGGGTGTAGTTTTTCCATGATTGCTAAGTGAACAGTTGAAACAGAGACTCAAGCAAGAGGTCATTTAAGGACAACTGGAATTTGACCCTGCACTTCCTGAAGAGCCAGAAGATTAGTTTCACTTCAGCTGTGTCATACCCAGCTCTGGCCTGAAAGAGTTGTTTTGAAATCCTCCTACCTCTCAAGCTCACACTGCATATTCCATCTACATATTTATATATATAAATGCACATGAGATTCTAGGAGGTGAAAAGTATGATGGACTAATATTGAACATGTACATTCACCTTCTTTTATCTACCAGTAGCACATAAAAATTGCCTCCTTACCATATCACAAAAGTATGATTCATGTATTTGTAATTTTTGCATAATTATAATTTTAACACTAATTTATAAAACATATTTATAGATCTACCTTTAAAGGTCCCTTCCAATTCAAATCACTCAACAGTTCTATGATCTAGGTGGCTTTTAGTCATTAAACTACTATGCATGAGAGAGTAACATTAAAAAATGGGCTTCCACCTACCATGAATAAGTGCCACACACAGACGATTGGGAAAGCTTTAAAGGGGATTTTGAAGCACGTTATGCCCCCCACCAAAGATACTCTTGAGAAAAAAAATCTATCTAGGAATAATGAATGTCTCCTGTTGTCTACAGCTACCTAAATTCCAGACAGAAACCAAGACACAGCCTCCCCTCAAAAAAACTTTCAAATAACCCAGCTCTGGCTCCTTTTGCTTCCATTGGAGCTGCTGGATATTCAAATGCTTGGGAAGACAGCTTATATTTAACTAGCCAGGCATGGATTTAAGTGCTTTGCTCTACATTTGCAGGTGGACTTTCACATGTTGTTTTCCTTCATGAGATGTGCTAGGGTTAGAGGGAACTCTTTAAATGGGTGCAGGAATGGAAGAGGAGCTTCTGCCCCCCAAATCCAATCTCCTGTTTCTACCTCTTCTAGTCGCCTCCTTTGCTCCTTCTGCTGCTCGATGCGCTTCTGTCTCTCTGCCAGCAGCTGCCTCTTGTACTCCTCCTGCTCACGGAGCTGCTGCTCCTGCAGCAGCTGCTGTCTCCGAAGGGCCTCGGATCGTTCCTTGTTTTCCTGCTGCAGTCTCAGGAAATCACGTCGGAGTGTTGATTCTCCAGGCACATTGACAATAGAACTGCAACAAGAGGAAGTTAAAGCCTCCTGTACAATAAAGCCTGATGGGCCATTATATATATTTTCCAAAGCAAAGGAACTTAATGTAATATATCATGATGTTAAAGTTTAATCTCATTTCTTTCAGAGAAAAGACACCGGATGCATGTCAAATACATGCTCTCGATGGAAGGCGAGAAACGAGGCCAAGCAAAATAAAGATCAACACTGACATTATGGAGACCCTGATCAATCATATTTGTCATAAGTCTCCCTCCATCCAGAGCTTGTTGGCTCTAAGCCAAAGGACAAGGAGCTTTAAAGCCTTTAGTAGTCACAACATAGGTATTCAAACCCTCTGGGTGGTTTGTGTGGCTTGTGTGTTCACTTAGTAAGAGACAGAGATTTAGCACGGCCCTGATTTATAATCACAGACCTTTAGACTTATTTGGCATGGATTGGCCAGAGCCATCCTGAAAGCAGTTATTACCTTGGCTCTCCTTCTTGTTCAGGCACTTCCTCCTCTTCTTCCTCACTTCCACTATATTCGTACTCTGTCTCATCTAACAGGAAAGAAACAAAGGCCGAGATAGTACTTATTGTTAATTTTAGAGTAGTGGGGAGTTGCAGTACCACTTCAGTGAAACAGTTCCTGTCCCCTTCAGTGAGAAGATCTATCACAGACCCAAGAACTCATTCAACATATACAAATCCATCTTCTCAGACTCGTAAAGCAGCTTTACAGAAGACTTCCAGCAAGCTCCCTGAATGACACCAGGTTTTGTATGTAAGACAAGACACCTGGAGAACCACAGCACCAGCTGAATAAAGAGAAAAGGCTGCCCAAAACATTCGCTTCATAGCTCTTGTGATGGGTTATTTCCTGTGAGTTTGATTTATGGCACTGTTCCATCAAAGGAAACTACTACAGACCAAAAAAGGGAAAGGCATATATGCCAATATCCTCCTAAATACTGTTTAATGCTTGTATAGAAGAGGCACTGGCCCAGAAACGAGTAAACTTAACATATTGGAAAAATACAGCACTTGAAATTGATACTTTCCCTATAAAAGACAGAAAAAAACACAGAAGCCTGCTGATAGTCAAACTATGAGTTAGAAAAGAACCTTTGTAAGGATTTAGGTTGTTTGAAGCTTTTCTAGGGGTGGGGATTTATAATGCAAAGCAGGATAAAAGTAAGTATTTTTGACAAGTTGAAATACTTGATTTTTATAAGCTGCATACCTTTCTCTCCTCTCTTCTTCCTGGTCCTGTCTATGTGGTCCTTAAGCTGGATTCGGACTTGCCTTTCATTTGGTTGGTCACGTATAAAGGGATGTTTCAACAGTTGTTCTGTAGAAGGTCGTTGCATGTAATTCTTCACTAGACAACCTTCTATAAAGCTGAAAAACTTTTTCGACCTGAGAGTGCAGGAAGGAAAAAAACAAAACAAACCAAAACAAGATAACAGGTAAAACTTAGCTGAAACATTTTTTCTGTTCTTCCTCAAAATCTAACTCTTTTCCTTAAAGTGCATCACATCCCAGAGGATAGTAGAAGTACTACCTGCAAGCGTACCTCCTAAACAAAGCTGAGTGTGTTCCCACTGAACACTGGGCTGGATGGACACAGGGCTGGAGGGACACAGGATGACATGAACATACCTGCAGTACTTTGGCACAGCCTCACAGTAATGTGCCCTCTTTCACAGGCATAATTGCCCTGAAAGTCATGATCTATTAGTGAAGTGAATTCATGCAAACCCAGCTTTGCTACTTCTGGATCAGGGCTGGATAGAATCCAGCTTGCTTGAAGCAGAGGCAGGGCAGCTCTGATGTGCCTCCACCTGCCCATGCTATCTAAGGGCATGTCTACATGGCTACAGACAGCCATGCCAAAAGTCAGAACTGCATCCACCACTCTGCCACAAGCAGCACCACACTGCTTTTGTATGCACCTGGGCTCACATAGCTAGATCTGCTAGAATTTAAGACTATTATATTTTTATCTGAAGAGTCACACATAAAAAAATTATTCTAGAACAACAGGCGGGTGTTGATCAGTGTTTTTTGTTCAATGCAGGCACCCGAGGCCAAATTGTCCCTGACACAATTTAAGGGTGTGAACTGAACTGAGCTCATCTTGCACACAGAATATAACAAGGTATGGGAGTTACCTAAGCTACAGCACCACCTTCCTAAACTCGCGCTTCATTTGAACTCTTGAAAGAGGACCTTTCCAGAAGAAAGTCACCAAACAAGCCGCCTTGCAAAATGCCAATACTGGAAATATTCAAAACTGCAGTGAGGCACCGGAACAGGCTGCCCAGAGAAGTTGTGGATGCCCCATTCCTGGAAATGGTCAAGGCCAGGTTGGCTGTGGTCCTGAGCTACCAGCGGCATTCCTGCCCATGGCAGGGTTCGGAACTGGATGATCCCCAGGGACACTTCCAATCCAAGCGATTCAATAAACATTCTACCATTTTTTCATCACTTGGCCTGTTTTCTCATACCCTGCTACTGAGCACACTATCAAAACAGCTGGCACGCAGCAGCACTGGCTTTGATCAGGGTCACTTTTTAATTGGTAGGTGCTCTCAACCTGCTCCACTGCTTGGAGAGAAAACATCCCTACTACACAGGTTAAGTGCAAAAGCAGTGGTTTCCAACCATCAGTTCACTTTCCTATTGTAACCAAATGGCTGAATTGAAGGCAACTTGGTTGTTATTATTTTATACAAAAAGGTTGAAGAAAGTCTTATGCCAATACTATATACGCATCTCTATTCCTTTAATATAGGTGGAAGGCAAGCATGAGAGAGTGATGCTTTAGCAGTGTAAGTGCACAAGTCAATCCAGGTAAAGACCAGGCCCAGCAAGCAAGCCAAGTTTGTATTATGTTGATATTGAATAGGCAGTCAAATCATTTCATTATTTTGACAGTATCACAGCATCCTGTGATCACATTCAATCTATAAGAAACCTCTTTCTAGGGAGGCAGGGTTTTTTCGTTTGTGCTAGCTGTAACCACTAACTGGCAAGAAATCCTCTGATACTAATGGATTCTTCTCAGCTGGTAAGAAGTGCACACTCAATTCCAACCATTTACAATAATTACAGTAAAAGTCTTCATTAGTTTTAATAGCTCCTTTCTATTTAGCAACTAGAACACTATAGTATTGTTCTGTTGCTGTGTTACGAAACATCTGAGAAAACATACTGCATATTAAGAGTACTGCAGGAATTTATTTTTAAAAATATGGATCCATTTGTCACCTTAATACAGATGCTGCTCTGTCAAGGAGCAATTTTCATACAATTCAAGGTAAAATTTCTCTGAGACAAATAGAACTAAATAACCCATGTATTTTATTTCATGCTTTGATTCAGCGGCACAAAAGATAACGGAGTGACTTTTGCTAACTTAAATTGCTTTACAGTTTTGTGGAAGTGGTAACAAAACCATGTGTGACACAAGAAAACATCATGCTACAAAACGCTACAAGCAAGATATAACTAATACATACCATTTCTTGGATTTTAACCGTGGGGGAGGGTTCCTGGGTATCAAAAAGAGTGCCCTCATGGGATGCATGTCACAAAGCGCTGAATGGAAGAAAACAAAACCAAACAGAGACATACAGACACTGGTTTAGTTGCTCTCTGTCAATACCATGACTTCAGCTTCCAAAATCATTCTCACTATCCCAAATGTACATGCATGAAAGTGCAGACAGCAACACAGCTAAATGGAATTAGCCCAAAATTTCAACAATTCCACAGCTCAATGTGCCAAGGGTGGCCCAGAAAGAGATAGAAGCATGGATTAACCTTCAGAATTTACCATGATGGGAACATCTGAGCACTGCCCTCCTCCAGCCCCAAGTCATCTAATTTTCTGGTAGATAAAACACCGAGAGATGATGACGGCAGAAGGAAAGAATGACAGTTACTGTTTCATAAAATCTTCCCTCCACCTGTCCTTCTCTCTCATTATGGAGTATGCTTCATTTCTACTCTCTAGACTTGGATATTTTCTTTACTTCAAGGCATGACAGTTCTGAAGTACAGGAGGGTATGTGTCACCAAAAAAAAAAGACTCCCTGCAGAACTGAAATGCAAACTCGTATCTTTTGTCAAAAGAAGTTCTCTTGGTTTCAGTGGACATTTATTGGGAGTCCAGGAACTCTGCTGGCCAGCCTTTCCTCCTGTTCTATAGCAAAACAACACAGCAGAGCCAACACAAGGAAACAATGAAGCAGTGAGAGAGGCTGCCCAAGAAAGATCACCAGCAGAAAATCTTCTGTTTAAACCATCTTCCCATGTTTGACCTCTTGCACCATCGGTCTCAGCCTGGGTGATCACTGAAGGAAGAGGTAACATTTTCCACACAACAGAAATTCAGGAGAAACAGACTGATGTGAATTTCCAGATTCAAAAATATGGGGACACAATGTTGGCAAACAAGACCTTTGGATGCCCACGATCCCAGTAGACTACCCAGCTTAAATACGGACTCTTCAGCTACCACTGGAGGAGGAGGTAGAGCCCACATGCCAGAGGATAAGCACTGTTCAACATTTGCATTGGATCTTTGCTTATTTCTCAAATCCCTCTCTTATGCTTTTACACAAAGAGAGTGTAAGCTCTGCTTCAGTTTGGAGATGAAAAAACAAATATTGTTCAATTCCAGGTGAACTTGTTCTAGAAAAATCCTCCATAATTTATCAAGTTACAAAGTCCACAGACATAGATTTTAATTGGAAGCCATCCAGGCAACACAATGCGGTGAACAAAAAGGTATGGTAAAAAGGATGTCATGGGGTAGCTCAAACTGTTAATACAGTGCTGGCTGAGGTGTCCCGGGAGCAGCTCTCACATGGGCATTCATGCAAATGTACAATTAGCAAGCGGAAAAACACCAAAACCAAACCATCAGACTTCCTAAAACATGAGTCAACACAAGAGTGTTGTGATTTGATTTATAAATCTTACATTAAACTCAACGACAACAACCAAAAATCAGGCAGCAGCTATAATGTAATGACAATTTTCTAGCCAGGAAATATCAATATTTTATTTCAACACGATTATTTCAAAGACAGACATTCCAAGCTAGGCTGTGGTGTGGTGGTAGTTTTTTTATGTGTAAAAAAAATCAACTTACTCTTAGGTAACTTAGGGTGTTATTTTTCATATATGGAGCTCCAGCTGAGTGTGAGGGTAAGTATATATGCAAATTCAATAAAGATTTTTATAAAAATTATTGTCAAAAGCCAAAACACCACACCTAACTTCATTTCCTTTCAAAGATTTCTGTCCTCTTCACATATCTGCTGTCTGCCTTGATACCATGCATTTTTGGTTTCCAGATTTCCCTTTCAAAAAATATCCATATGAACTGACAATGATCCTTGCTTGAGAATACTTAAGTTCAATGCTTTGTGCTGAAGATGGATTTAAAGTTTAAGTCATGTCACTGCTAAGGAAGACCAACACCACCCACTGAAGAGTGGAAACAAAAAGAAAAGCAAAGTTAGCATTATCCAGACTGACAAAAAGCCAACACAGAAACAACTGCCACAGATGGTTTTTTCATTAACATCTGTTTGTTCAAGGCCCCACTGACCATCTCTCCAGCTGAGGTTTTGGTATTCCACGCCAGGCCATAGACAAACTGAGACATAACTCCAAAACACAATATACTACCCATAGGAAGGAAGTCAGACACTCAATTAGCTTCCAAATATTCCTACTATAGAAATCGAATTACTGCAGTTTGTACCATAGTGTTTAAACACAATCCTATCTTTATCAAAAGCCTTGCTATTTATGGGATTTTATATTTATAGAGCAGGCGAAACCAAAGAGAACAGAAATAACACAAGGATACTTTCAGAAACCTCAAAACTAGGCTTAGATTACAACCAGCACCCTCCAAGTATATGTTTCAGTCTTAATCAGCCCACTGCAGAAGCACACGTATCACTTACGGGGAGCTCCTTCTGCCATCTCTATGGCCGTAATGCCACACGACCAAAGGTCACTCTGCACAAAAAGAGAGAAACCATATGTTAGTAGGTGGATTTGCCCATTCAGACAGTAAGACAGTACTATTTAGAGAGGCCCTGTAGGTGAGCCTGAAACCAAATACCAAGGCTATTTAAATAATATAAGCTACTTTTTTCTTGTAACGGTATCAGAAAATCCTAGTTTTCACATAATGCATATGTGTATGCAGTTACACTTGCACATATTCTTACAGAGTGAGCAATCTTTTCCATTAACATATAAAAATATATTCACATTATGACAAAGGAAAATATATTTGCCAGAAATCTAAGCCTGTGAAACAAAAGAGTTTCCAATATCCCCTTATTTAAAATTAACTGAAAAAGGGCATTGCCAGGGTGTGTAGAGATGCAGTTATAAAAGCAAAAGCTCAGCTCAAATTTAAAGTAGCCAGAGATGTCAAAAACTAAAAGTTCTTCAGGAATGTAAACAACAAGCAGGAACAGAAGCAAAATACTGCCCCATTGTTAAAAAGGAGAGCTGAATTAGTCCCCAACACCACTGAAAAGGCAGAGGTTCTCAACATTTACTTCATCTGCATCTTTATCACAGACATTGCTTGCAGCCAAAGCCAACACTCCTTCCCTACCATCTCAGCTTTGCTTGAAACATTACAGAACAAGAGCCCCTCAGCCAGAGCTGTTCAAAGTGCTACTTCTGGCCAGTGCCTGTGACTAGGGAGATCCTGAATGAGAACTGGGAAGGTCAAACACAGGCAAGAGGTGGAAGAGTCCTGGCAAGGAATCAACTCCAGAGACTGACGCAGCTTAAGGGGCAAAGGACTGGAGAAGTCAGCTGTGGAAGGGAGCTGTTCTTGAGCCAAGTAGTCTTCATTTCTGGTTGTAATAGTTGTTCTTTAAAAATTACTTAAAATTAATGAGCAAATAAGCTCTCCATGTACTACAAGCAGAAAAATATTTCTTACAATCGTATTTTCACACCCAGCAAGGCAACCTTTTATCGTAGTCCAGATCAGCTATTTTAATCTAAACTGCACAGCCTCACAATCTTATAAAATCAAACAGTAATTTTTTGAGAGAGAGAGACCTATAGATTCCACAACTAAGAACAAACTGGCGCTTTCAGAATCAGGAGGAGTTATTTTTCACATCACTACTGCATTAACAAATACTGCAAGGAGTTTTTCTTTTACTAATAACTCTATCTATATGTAGTGGTTTAACCTGGG
>VXBA01006287.1:0-10416 GCA_013399895.1 Serilophus lunatus | reverse complement strand
ATGAGGCTAGTGGAGGGTATGGACCATAAGCCCTATGAGGAATGGTTGAGGGAGTTAGAGCTGTTTATCCTGGAGAAAAGGAGGCTCAGAGGTGACCTTATCACTCTCTACAACTTCCTGAAAGGAGATTGTAGTCAGGTGGGGGTTGGTCTCTTCCACCGGGCAGCAACTGACAGAACGAGAGGACACAGTCTCAAGCTGCATCGAGGGAGGTATAGGCTGGATATTGGGAAGAAGTTTTTTACAGAAAGAGTAATAAAGTTTTGGAATGGACTGCCCAGGGAGGTGGTGGAGTCACCATCCCTGGATGTGTTTAAAACAAGGCTGGACGTGGCACTTGGTGACATAGTCTAGTCTAGTTGAGGTTTTAGGGCAAGGGTTGGACTAGATGATCTTGGAGGTCTCTTCCAACCTACTGATTCTGTGATTATGATTCCTTAAAAAGATAGATAACTTTTCTAGGAATCATTAACATTTTGCTGTACTCAGACCTCTTCATTTGCTGCTACCTTTGAAGATAAACACCATGATAGAACTTGAAGTCAGATGAATATCTTACATTTGGATTAGTTGCACAGAATCCCTTCACTGTCGACTGGATACTTACAAGACGTAATTCATCTCATCTGAAATTTGGCATCTAAAATAGACTCTATCAATTCTTCCTCATTGTAGGAAAGCAGAGGAATGGATGACTGGCTCAAAATAACCAGGAGGAAAGAGCTGGAGGAACAAGGTGAGCTGTACACAGGTGGGATGGTGCACTGCTCCCCCCTGTCCTATTGAGCCTTCTCACACTGTGCTGAGTAGCACATTAGCATTTGAAAATTCAGCCACTGGCCTGCACTGTAAGGGGGGTGGTCGATTGTAGAAGACCACCCCAAGACCCAAACTAGCTGACCCCAAAATATTGACCACATGGACGTGCCAGGAACATTCTGGCACTGTGTAAAATGCAGGCACAAGACTTTG
This sequence comes from Serilophus lunatus, assembly GCA_013399895.1. NCBI lineage: Eukaryota > Metazoa > Chordata > Aves > Passeriformes > Eurylaimidae > Serilophus > Serilophus lunatus. The sequence goes on along the minus strand of VXBA01006287.1, from coordinate 9,444 downwards.
GTGCTGCTATTAGCATGAAATCATCATGGAGAGGGCCCCAGAGGACCAGGACAGATAAAAAGAAGACAACACCTATACTGTGTGGTGTGCTCCTCTACACTGGATTTAAAAGCAGCTGAGACAATGCTGGATCCTAGGGTGGTGACTATCTTTTTTTGTCCTTTTTCTTTTCCTTTGTCTTTCTCTTCCTTTTCCCTGAAATATATTGTAAGCTGGACAAAAAATTCCGGTTGGTGCCTTGTTAAGTGCCTTGTATCTGGATAACTAATGAATGCCAAGTTAAAAGTTGCAAAATGCTTTACTCAACATCAATGTTCTAAAGTTTGCAAGTAAAAGCTGTTATTAAACATATGAAAATTTTGTAATTTCTCCCATGCACAGCCCATAGTAAATCCAACTACCTTACTCTAAACCCACTGAGCAGATTGGGGCACTGCACCTGTTTATTGTTTACCTTTGAATGCAGAAGCCTAAAGTTACCTGCTTAATAGTAGATATATGCTCAGAATCTTGTCCCAGTTGTCCTGAATATTCTCCTCTCTTTGGTATAAAAAAATCATTATTACTCTACTTAGTAAGACTTTCTCTGTTGAAATCAGTATTTCACATAACATTTCTTCAGATGACAGTCATGGGACCAAGAAAACGCAGGCTTGGTTGTATACAGCAGACTAAATTTTTGTGCTGTGTACAGACAGGCTTTTTACAAAAAATATTTAAAATAAGTTTTAGATTTCATGAAATACAAGTGAAATTTCGGATAGACAATTCAAAATCTCTTTACTCACTGGATTTGTAAAGGTGATTCCATGTTTAAGACTCTTCTGTTTTACAATGGATTGATATTAGAAAAAAAAAATCATATACCTAAACACAGAGTAATTATGTTCAAATCCCATCTTTGCTACTTACTGAATTGCTATTATGTACATGCTCCAGTATGCCAGTGCTTTTTATTGCTCACACCTAGGAGAAAACACAAAGGGGTATGATTTAGCTTTAGAAAAGCCTATGAAATCTATATGCATTTGTCTGCAACTTCTGCCTTAATTCATATATATATATATATATTTCTCTTGTATCAAATTATTTAAAGTAAAGAAAGTTTAGTTCTAAAACTGGTCTTTTCAATTAATACGTATTTCAACTGAAATGATAGGGGAAAGTAGTATTGAAATCTCCTTCTATGACAAAATGATATGCTTAGTAGATGATGGAAAGGCTGTGAATGTTGTCTGTCTAGACTTCAGTAAAGTATTATACATTGTCTCCCAGAGTATTTTCCTGGAGAAGATGTCTGCACATGACTTGGGCAGGTGTACTGTCTGCCAAGCAAAAAACTGGCTGTATGGCTTGGCCTAGAGAGTGGTGGTGAATAAAGTAAACCCAGTTTGGTCTTTAGTGGTGCTCTCAAAGGCTCAGTGTTTGAGCCAGTGCAGTTTAAAATCTTTATTGATGGTTTGGATGAAGGGATTGGGTACATCCTTGGTATGTTCAAAGGTGACAGTAAGTTACTTGGGAGTGTTGATCTGCTGGAGAATAGGAAGGCTCTACAGAGGTCTTGACAGACTGTATCAATGGGCTGAGGACAACTGCATGAGGTTCAAACAGGCCAAGTGCCAGATGGTCATTACCGCAACAAAACCATGGAGCCCTACAGACTCAAGAAAGCCAATGACATCCTGTCTTGTATCAGAAATAGTGTGGCCAGCAGGACTGGAGAAATGATTGCCACAATGTACTCAGCACTGGTGTGGCCACACTTCAAATACTGTCTTCTGCTTTGAGTCCCACATTTCTAAAAGTACATTGAGATTCTGGAGCATGTCCAGAGAAGGGCACAGAGCTGATGAAAGGTTTGGAGCACAAGTCTTATGAAGAACTGCTGAGGAAGCTGGAGTTGTTTAACTTGGAGAAAAGGTGGCTGAAGGGGGGGACCATATCACTCTGTAACTACCTGAAAACAGGTTGTAGTGAGGTGAGATTCAGTCTCTTTCCCCAAGTAACAAGCAATAGGACCAGAGGAAATGGCCTCAAGAAGGACAATGAAGGGTCTAGAAAACACATATGAGAAGTGGCTGGAGAAGAGGAGGCTCAGGGGGAAAACCATTGCTCTCTACAGCTACTGTAGTGAGGTGGGGGTTGATCTCTCCTGCCATGTCTCAAATGAAAGGAGAAGAAATGGCCTTAAGTTGTACCCGGGGAGGTTAAGATTAGACGTTAGGGAAAACAGAAAAATCACTGGTTAGGCATTGGATATGGTTTAGGGATGATTATGCTGGTGCTAAAATGATGGTTGGATTAGGTGATTCTAAAGGGCTCTTTCAATCTTTATGATTCTGTGATTCTGAGAATTCCTCAATAAAGTAAGCTTTTTATATTAAAAACAGTAACAATTCTGATCTGTCAGTATTTTACAAAATCTTTTAATATGACTAAGCTTCCAAAGGGGAAAATACTTGTTAAACAATTCCCTTGTATAACAAGGTAACCTACCTAGTTGAACGAGGGAATCCATTTGATACAATCTTTTTGGATTTCAGTGAAGATTTTGATACTGTCTCTCAGAGTGTTCTTCTGAACAAAATGTCCAGCATACATCTAGATAAATAAAGACAAATGCCAGATTCTGCACCTGGGATAGGGCAGTCCTGGATGCACATATAAACTGGAGAATCAGAGGGTGCAAAACAGCACCGCAGAAAGGGACTTGAGGGTCCTGGTGGATGGCAATTTCAACATGAGTCAGCAGTGCCCTGAAAGCCAGGAGGGCCAACTGTGTCCTGGGGTGCATCAGCCATTTGAGGGAGGTGATTCTCCCACTCTGTGATGGCGCTGCCTGACCTTCAATATTTTGTGCAATTTTGGGTGCCACAATACAAAAAAGATATAAAGCTATTGAAAGCATCCAAAGGAGAGCCACAAAGATGGTGAAGGATCTAGACGGAAAGCCATACAAGGAGGAGCTCAGATCATTGCCTTGTTCAGCCTGGAGAAAAGGAGACTGAGGGAAGACTTCATTGCAGTCTACAGCTTCCTCATGAGGGGAAGAGAAGGGGCAGGCACTGAGCTCTTCTCTGTAGTGACCTGTGACAGGATTCAAGGAATAGCCTGAAGATGAATCAGGGGAAACTTTGATTAAATATGAGGAAAAGATTCTCCCTGGACACTGAAAGTGGTTTCCCAGGTGAGTGGTCACAGCACCAAGCCTGCCAGAGTACAAGAAGTGTTCAGAAAATGCTCTCAGGACCATGGTGTAATTCTTGGGGCTGTTCAGAGCAAGGTCAGAAGCTGGACCTGTGAGTCCCTTTCAACATGGGTTATTTGAAAGTACTGTAGGACATTGAAATATTTTCTCTATATCCATTTTCTTCCTCAGAAAACAAAAAAATTCCCCAAAATCAAGCAACTCTCTTTTCCTTTAGCTAAGGATATTCACTTCCATAAAATTCTTTGGTAGAAAAAAAAGAAAACTAATATTTCATTTTTACTTTTATTATAAAGGACTTCCTTTTTACAGATTTATTTTTTTTTTCTGTGCTGATTTTTTTTGGTTTGCAACTGTAAATTTAGAGAAGTCAGAACTGTATATCCAAATCAATTAATAGTTAGCCTGTCAATTTTACTAAGTCCTTTAAATGTTTTCCTACAGCACTCTTTTACTGCTTAGCAAGTTGTGATGGGTTGGAGAGAAAAATAGAAAAAATAACTCCTTTCCTCTACTCGGACCAGCGAGGGGACGGGACTGAGCCCCAAGGCGAGGCTGAGGATGAGACACCCGTGGTTTTGGGTGCCTGGCCAGGTTTGAGGGCCAGGGGAGTGGGGCACAGGGAGTTTTGGGGCCAGATGTGACATGCCCAGCACTTACTGGCACAGGAGCAAGAGCACCAGGAACTGCAGAGAGACAGGTCCCCTCCCTGCGGCCGGGCCCTCTGGGCTACACTGTGGAGAGGGGATACCTTTTCTGTTCGATCTCCCATTGGTCCCTTGTGGTCAGGAGCTGCCTGGGAAAATCACACAGAGAACTCTAGGAAGGGAGGGAGAGATCTTGGGAGGAGGAAAGGAGCTACATGTGGGTTTGCTCTGGCTCTGTGCCAGACGTGAGCACGTGTGGTGGCTCGGTCACCTCTCCTCGGTGCTGCCTGCAGAGACGCTCCGGCGCTACCCCCGCCACCTCAGCTTTCCTTCTGCCAACACCAGACCACCACCGCCCGTGGTTCCTGGCTCCTGAGACCCCCGCAGACACCGCGCCACCCGGAAGCCACCGCAGACCCCCACCAAGGATCTGAGTTCATGTGCTCCTATCTCTAAGTTTCTCTCGTGTTTCCCAGGGCGTCCCCAGTCCCTCTCAGTCCCTGGGCTCAGCACCCGACCGGAAGGTCCCCCAGTGCCCTGAGGAGTCACTGCAGCTGCTGCGCCTCCAGCACATTGGAACTGTTAGAGAGCATAAGATACAATATTTCTAAAGTCATTGATTATTGTTTTTTGTGGGTTTTTCTTTGGTTCACCATTTCTATAACAAGTCATATTAGTTCATTCATATCCATACCCACACACTCATCCATATTTATTCCCATCTCATAAATTTAATAAATTGCTGCCTTGCCTATATGTCTCTCGTTTGCTCAATAACACTTCTTATTGTCCTTTAAACGAGGACACAAGTGTTGCATTTGAAAGGACCTCCTTAGTTGTCCTAATATGCTAAAGGCTTTAGGAATCTAATATCTAACGTATAATCAACACACCTTCAACATAAAAACAAACATCTGAGAAAGATTTTAAGTCATTTCTGGAAAGACTTTTAAGTGTTTAATAACAGCACAGATATATTCTCAAATCTGTAGCTTGTACTGAAAATTCTATAAACATTCAGATACCATATGCCAAAAAACCTACCAAAGTGTGAGGACATTATTAAGGAAACTCAGTTCCTAGAGGAATTCATTGTTTTTTAAAGGTTCAGATCAAGTATTTGTGTATGTGTTCAGAAGCTTGATATCAAGCATTTATGTTTGGCTGAGGATGTGATTTGTCTCTAGGAGGAAGCAAAATGCAACAGTGAGAAAGGTGAAGAGAGAAAGATAGTGTAAATTCTGCTTCTTCTCCCACTTCTATGTGAGGCTCAGAACTTGTTGCAGACAGTTTTCTCCATATTCAATGGGATATTTCTGAGGATATTTCCAGCCCCTTATTGTGTGCCACTGGAGAGAAAGATGAAACAAATAACATAAAAACTTGGAAATTTTTTCTCACAGGTTTTTTTTTTTTTTTTTTCAGTTTCAGTATACCGGAAAAAACAATTACATGTCAAATGCTCCCATATGTTTCCTCAGTCCACTTCCTCAGCCTTCATTTGTTTGTAGCCCTTTTCTCTGAAGAATAAGGTAGCCTGTAATGAAATATCCTGAGGGCCACATCCACTGGCCCATTGCTGTATGCACCACAGCTGAGCAAACTAGTCTTTACTCATCAAGGTTTTCTTCATGGTGATGGAGCTGCAATATGGGAAACAGTGTAAGGCTTTTCCTAGATCTCAGAAAGAGATTAAAAAAGGCTCAGACCCAAATGCTGTAATAAAATAGCCACTTTAATAAGGCAGTCTAAAAGAGGAATGTAGATAATGAGTAAATCTTATGTAGAGAGTGAGTATATCTTATATCCCTTCAGATGTTAGGAATCCTGTGTTCATGAACAGGACTACTACACCTCATATCTATGCCTATGCACATTGAATAATAGGTAAAGTAGCATCAATCATTCCAGTGTTAGAATGGATTGAAAAAAATCGCGTTTAATTTCAGAGTGGGCTTCATGGTTATAGGAGTTCAGACTCTTCTCACAATTATCTGGTATTGAAATTAAAATCACTGAAATCTAGTATGTTAGTAACCAGGATATTTCAGTATTCATGAATTAATCAGTGGCAGGAAATCTTCGCAAGCTGAAATTTGATCATTTATCCTTCTGTGTTTTTATAAATGTCTTTGACATGGGTTTGGATCATGGGTATAAACCAGACAATTCTGTTACTTTGTCTCGGTGTGAGCTTAGTTTGTTAGCAGAGATGCAACTCACACAGTTTCCATGAATATTGGCTTACGCTAACTTGAGAATACTTGTTTAAAATAATTTTTGTGTTTTATTTTGTTTTCAAACTCATCAAGACAGATTTTTTTTTTGGTATCACAATAATAGGGATCAAAATCTTTTCTTGTGTTTTTCAGCACTCTAAAATCAATTCTGTGCTCAAGTTTCTCTGTCAATAGGAGTCATAGACAGCTAAGCTAACTTATGACAAGGAACAGGATAATAATCTAGTGAAGAATTGTTTCCTTTTACTCTTTCAGATTGAATTCCTGCTGATGAAGATGTTTTTCTTATGGTTTAATTAATGGGGACAAAGTGATAATTTTGAAATATTTCCTTTGTTTAAATTAGAGTAAATAATGCATCTCCAGAAGGATAGTAATATCATTAACTTGTATAGGGTATCTAGAAAACAATCTTGGCAAACTTCTATTATTTTCTTTTTGTTCTTTTTGTTACTCTAAACTTCTCAGTCAAATTCAGTCTTCAAAGACATTACTCTAGTTCTCTTGGTAAAACTTGGTAAAAAGGAGATATCAAATGGACAACACTAGTAGCTGGGGCAGAATAAACTGTATCTGACTATGAAGACTGAATAACAACATTATCTAAATAACAAAAAAATCTTTGATCAAAAAAAACAAATCTATTGCCTGATGAAAATGTTATACATTTTGTTGATGTGCTACTACCTTTTTCAGAAAAAAAGTTATATCATCAGTTGTTTCATTAGATATAACTGATGAGTTACTTTGTGGTCATAATTTTTCCTTATTATACATAATCTGCACAATATAGTTCTGAACATAGGAAGTAGTTTGTTAGTAATAAATTCTTTACCTCCTCTACCAAAGGGATTACGTGGCAATGTATGCAGAGTCTTGCTGAAATCTCGAAGCATGTGCAATTTGTCGAGAAATATCTAACTCGGAAAACAAAGGAACAGCAATTGCAGCAGAAATGCTGCTTTTACATAATTCATTAGGCCTTTTTTTTTTTTCTTCTCCCAGTGGCATGGATGTGTATGACCTTAACAACTTCAGTGATACCACCTCTAAATTACAGTGCAATGCCATGCCGTTACAGTGTAAGCCATACCATTAGCAGTATATTGTGCCTGCCTGGAAAGTTGCCTTAGAGGCTTTAGAGCTGAAGTCCAAAAAATTTCTAAAAAGACATTTTTTTTTTCCTGTGAGGTCCTTGCAGTCAAAAGACAAATACCTTGTTTGGAGAAAACTTATAGCTTTAGTACTATACTACAACATACTTAACTTCTGGTCCTGCTTGTGTCTGCAAAACACAACCACAGAGCCATCCTAGCAAGTCACTATTTGCATAGAAAATCTAATCTTGAGAGAAGTTTTGGGGAGTAACTGAGGCTACCATCTATTACCTACATCATTCTTACTAAAAGTGAAGGAAGGCGTGCAATTCTAGCACCTGAACATGAGGACATTATATATACTGTTTATTAACACATATGGCTGATACCTGCCACTCAGAGATTTTCCAATTCTCCTGCAGGTCCCATGTCATATAGTCCAGCCTCATGAGTGTGTTGAGTGCATTTTAGTAATTTAGATAGTGATATATGACTATGACATCACTGAAATTGTTCTCTTGATTTGCCATGTGAATTGATCTTGAGTTGAAGACAAGAAATCAACATAAAGAAGTTTAGTAATATGCAGGAAAAAAAGAGTATTCAAGAAGTGACAGGTAATATTCTGAAGATTCACAGTTCATTTTGGTTTGTAAAAGACTGCCAAAGTCTGAATATTTTAACAAATGTTATCTCAGCCCTGTAAGGCAGAAGAGCAGGTTGGAAATCTCAGTGGCAGTCTCCTCTAAAATGTCTTAACATATCAAACTTAGTGTGACTGCTGCCAGCATGGCTGCATTTATTTATTTATTTATTTGCTGAAAATGCTATACTGACGGCATCTGCTGTTATCAGAAGCAGAAGCACTCAATGCCTTTATCTTCCTCTGTTCCCTTTTAGTCTTCCCAAAAGGCCAGAATCTGTCTTTTATGAACCGTTTCCTTTACAGCATGTTCTCTCTACTCTGGCTTTTGATTTTTTTCTTTGACCTATTGGATCCTTTTCTGGCAGTCCTTGTCAGCTATCAGTTACTTCAGCAGCTAAAATTTGCCTCTTAATTTGTCTCTTGATGGTGTCCTCATTGTGTCAGTTGTCTTTTCCATTTTTATATACCCTATAAAAATGTGCAACATGAGTACAGGATTTTGCCTGTTAATCATATTGAACAAAGCAGTGCTGTTTAAGTTGATACCGCAATGGAAGAGACAAGTATGTACAAATAGTGGACTTCATACTCTGAATCTATACAGTTGCAAATGATGCTATATAGCAATAATGTGAATCTGCTTTCCTCTTCAAACTGTTGTTATACTCATCTCCAATACCCTGGCATTTCATAGCTTCTTAAGAATGAAAATGTATTAAACATCAATGCAAGTGCAGTAAAAATAAATGTTTCTTTTTCTAGTCAATGCTTTTCAAATTCTGCTATAGTACAAAAAATGTAAGGATCAATTTGGCTCCGGGCAATGATCTTAAATTAAATAGTTATTCAGCAAACTCCATCAGGATCTGGCTTGACTTCATTTTCTGTCTTTACTAGACATGAATTATGGGCTGCTGGTGCCCCAAAACTCAAGCACAGCTTGTGTGATGCAATCAGGACTGAAATACACACAGACATCTGGATAAGTTATGAACATCTGAACACTTGATGCAAACCTAAATGTTTAACAAATATTTTTATGAAGTTGGTAATTATTTTTTTCATAATAACTGTGAGTATGCTACACAAAAAATGCAATTATTATACCAGCTAAATGAAACAATTAAGAGATTTTATTACATTTTGATATTGAATTAGGAAGGATTTAAAACTAGCAGAAAGCCTCATGTTACAAATATATATTCAATGCATAAAAGATGTGGATTCTGACAGTTTCTGACAAAAATATTATTTTGCAAAAATCATTCCTTCCTGCTCATAGACTGATGTATAGTAGCACAAAGGTATAATATTGTGTAATTCTGTAAATGCAGTGAATTCATTGCTTATAAATAGACCTGCACAACAAAATTCTTCCATTCAAGTGATAGATATTTATTCAGCTGCTTCTTTCTTCACATTAAAAAGGACAGGAATTGCAAATTACATACACAGCATACATTTTTATTTATTTTTTTTTTAAAATCTTTATATTTCTCCCAAGCCATGTAAAATAGTTTTGAATGCCAGTGTATTGAAAGTCAGTGTCCTGGTCTGAGGACATAATATGATTTTATAAATCTGAGATACAAGATTAGAGAAACAA
>VXBA01006286.1:0-39186 GCA_013399895.1 Serilophus lunatus | reverse complement strand
CACAACGGACACAGGTGCTTTTACTATTACCCTCGGGGGCAACAAGGCTCAGGCACTCCCTACAATCGAGGCAGTCAGAAGTCTGCACCGCCGCGTCCTTCAACAGAGGCGCTGTTTGAACAAGCACGCTCTTTTTGCCAGCAGACTTGGACCATTTATTCACCATTATTGGTGAGAAAGACAGGGTAAAGGAGGAAGAGAAGGAAAAACAAGAAGATAAGCCACCTACCAACTACCTACTTATTTCCATACTCCTGATATCAGGAGGACTGTCTAGTCATCTGTGCTGTGGTTTTAGCAGTGTGCGGGACTTTTATTCTAGATGTTAACAACACACTTCCACTTTATCCCTGGCAGCAGTGTCTTGAAAACAGTGTTCTTCGTCATAACTGCAAACTGTTCTTTGAGTTCTGGTTTTGCTGATTTCTTCCGTGGCTTATATACATACGCATTTCAATTCATACTACATTTCCATTCATAACAGCCCCAAATCATGTGTCATCAATTCTGAAAGATGTTTTAATAGGCTGAAATGTATTTTTACTTTCAGTTGTCATCTAGAACAGGTTGGGTTTTTTTCTTTTTAGAATCATAAGTAGTTATAACTGAGTGGACATTTCTGTTTTGGTCAGACTGTAGTATTCATCTGTTTCATGTAAAATGTTACTGTAGTCTGTGTATGGCCAACAGAAGTAAAATATTGTGTGCACAAATACAATATCAGGAATACAAGAGCAAATCTGAGGAATACCCTCAAGTTTTTATGATGTCTTTTAGGATAGAATCATCCTTTAAACATCTCAGGAGTACTCAACAAGATACTCTGTTTCATGGTGAGCAAATGAAGCACGCAACAAGACTTACCCAAGCTTAATGGTTCTCACTTCCCTATTTCAAATATTGTTTAGTATGCCACTGATACCCTGATGGCATGACTTAATCAGTTAGTAGTTTTGTTTCAGATGCATGACAAGAAGTACTGTTCCTCAGCCCACTAGCCTGCTGTGTCCTACACAAAACTGTTTGCTCCATTTTAGATTTCTTTAAGTAAAAATGTCTACAAGGACTAAAACTGTGGGTTTAGAATAGACTACCAGAGCATTAGTGGATTTCACCATTATCTAGTTCTGGGTCTAGTTCTGGAAATCATTGATTTTTAACGGTGTAACCCACACTCAATGGCACTCCATATATAACATACACTTAGCTATGGAAAAATAATGTTGTAGAAGAAGACACCTGTAGTTGTCCGAGTCCTTTACTGTTCATGTTCAATCTGTAAGATGCATCTGGAGACATTCTAAGGTCCTCCTAAGTGTTTCATAGATCATCACTAGAAGTTACAGGTGAACTTTTGTGAATGCATCCCATTCTGACCTTTTCTAGTTTTGAAATATGCTTCTTGAAATGGACTGACCAGAAAATTTTTTAAAATGTGGTCCCTCTGTGAAGGTGTATAGAGTATTATGGTGTTACTTTGTGTTTTATTCTGTATGCCTTTAATAACACTATATTAAGGTTTTGAATGTCCATGGTCACTTGGTCACTTACATGGTATTGTTTTGATACTTATCACATTGGTTTTGAGATATTTTCCTGAGAGTTGAGAACTAACATTGTGCCCTTTTTGTGTCCATGTGTGTGAAACCGGAGGACAGCATGAACACACTGGAATTCTCGTTTTGAATTCACTGCTTTATACTGGTAGTCAGTGACTTTCATCTATTGTTTTTTTCTCTCTCAACATTGGAGACTAATTCTGCAGTTCTCCTTCATTTGAATTTTGGTTCTCCTGAATCATTGGGGATCTGAACAAATGGTGTAACTTCACGGTTCACTGCTCTTAAACCCTGACAGAGCCGATCAGTTCTGTCTGTTGTGGCAAGTGACTGTCTACAGCTTGTTTAAATATCTAGAAAAGTTGATAATCCAGGAGGTGACCATCTATGGAAGCTTGTCTTTTGACTATTGTTGAATTTTAGCAGTTCTGTACTTGAGCTTCTTGAGAACACTTGAGGAATGCCATTCAGCCGTAGCAGTTTGTTTACTGTTCTGTTTATCAATTTATTCTAAAATCTCCTTTTGTTTGTTTGTACTAATATGTCATTTTGCCTCTATTACTGCAATGTTTGGCCATGCTGGTTTTTGTTCTCATTCCTCGTCCTTTTGGGTCTGTTTTGTTTCGTGATATTCACCTGTTTAAGCCTTTAGTATGGTGACCAGGTCACTCCTTATGTGACTGTTTGGTTTATTCATGGGCATTTCCTATTTTTAAAGTTAAATATTAACCTGCTATTAATGGCTTTATTACTCTTACAGGTGTTGAATTATGTACATTTAAGCATTATTATAGCATCTCATATCTCCATCCCTACCTATAACAAACAAGCCCCCCCAAAAACCCATTGCAAACCTGTCACTCTCTGTGCTTGATACTCAGATTTCCAACAGTGTAGCTCCAGTATTTTCTGCCTTATTGAAAGCCTTGTTCTTACCTAGTGTCCATGGGCAAGAAAAACGAAGCAAAAAAATCTCCCCAAACACAACTACCCCCTAGCAATTAGAAAAAATAGATGAACAATGTTATAAATAAATGTGTTGCTGTAGAATTTGAGAATCTACCTAGCAAAAAAAAAAGTTGCCTATGAAAACACATGTTGATTAAGTGGGCAAAAATATCTCCTTGACCCCAGACTACTGCTGTTTTAGTAGCTGAACAATCTACCTGTCACAAGCCAGAAACCTGCGACAGAAATCTGTGTCACTGATTGAAGCAGATAAGGAGCATATGGATAGAGGTATTAGGCCTTAAAGTGCTCTACATCTAGTTACCTTGTCTAGTATCGTGTCTCTGTGTGTTACAGAGGAGGTATGCAAACTACTTAGTCATGGAACTGGGGGGAGCTATACAAAGATTAGGTTGTGAATACCAATGCTCATGATCTTGTGAATATTTTCATTAGTTTTCCCACAATGTGAAGAAAATATTCCTGGGAAATTGTGCTGGTTTTGGCTGGAATAGAGTTAATTTTCTTCATAGTGGCTGGTATGGGGCTGTGTTTAGGATTTGTACTGAAAACAGTTACATGGACTCAAGGCCAGTCCCGCTTCTCTCACCACCACACCAGCGAGGAAGCTGGGGGTGCACAGGAAGCTGGAAAGTGCCACAGCTGGGACATGTGACCCCAAATGACCAAAGGGATATTCCAGACCATGTGGCTTCATGCTCAGCACGAAAGAAGAAAGGGAGGGGCGCTCTTGAAGTGATGGCATTTTGTCTTCCCAAGTACTGAACAGAACTTTCTTTTTTTTTATTATTTTTTTGTTTTTTAATAGTTTTTTGAGGTTTTACTGTTTTTTTGGAAATTTTTGCTCATCTTATGTAGTGATTTTAGTATTGAAGCAGTTCCAGGCAGGAGGTAGCTTTTGTGAGATGCATTTGATTACTTCATGGGGTAAAAATAAATGAGAATATGAATGGTGCCAATGAAAGATATGAAGTGCTTTTTTTTCTTTAATAGACATGACAATATTTAGACAATTGTTACTCTGACGGTAGCAGTCTTGAATTAAGTGCAAATATCTGAAATGGATTGTGTAGAGAGTTAGAAACTGAAGTCTTCTATTCTTTTAATTTTCACCACATATTCTTGCCTTTATTTTGCTCTCTTCCAACTAAACAAATAAGAAAGCTTTTTCCTAAGACTCATGTGGCCTGTACATGTGCTCTAACCTAACTTAAGCTCAGTGACTCAGTAGTGTATATGAATCTTCTGTTCACATCAGACTCTTTTTATATTTTTTACATTTACTTTGTGAAGTGGGAGTTGCCAGATTGTCTGGTAGTTTCTCAAGACTCACACAAAGAGGATACACCTTCTTAGTCAATTAGAGAGCTTATTGTGAAGGTAAATGCTGTAAGTTAAACATCAATCACTTCCAAGTTCATTCAGGTGTGCTTTGTTTGCTATCTTATTTTAATATTATTTATGTAACAGGAGTCAAGATAACGTTCAGGATTATATAAATATTGTTTAACTTCGTAAAACCAAATTCTGTTAGTTCAAAATTACTGAATTAGTACCTGCATCTGTCATGCAAATGTCATCTAGGCATCCCAAATTAGGATGAGGTGAATTGCTCTTTTCAAGTACTCTGTCCCCTCAGTTAAAGATTGGGTTTTATTTTCCGTGTGTTTGCAGTTCGTTTTGGTGATGTTCCACATACTAGTTTACGTGAGGTACATCTAACAAGTTCAGGGTCACAACATGCAAGTGGCACTTTCATCAAAAGAAGGAGTTTTTTTTCTACAACAGCTACATAGTACCTCTTGTTAAAACTCAAATAATCCGTGTTTTTAATCTGTATTTCCATTCATATTACACAGAATTAACAAGGTTGGAAAAGACCGTAGAGATCATCAAGTCCAACCTTTTACTTAACAACCTATCCAACACCAATCCATCATCTAAACCATCTAAACCATCTAAATCTTCTTTATGTTTGATATAGGCTTGTGGATAATAAGTACTGTCATTTGTATAAGTAGTAGCAAATTAAAATCTCATGTATCATCATTCAGTTCAGGGGGATTATTTGATTTATGTCAAATGATGTAACCTGAAAACATTCTTGTGATGATGAAATTAAATTTAGGAAAAGAGACGAAAGAGTTGAAAAACATCTTTTTCTCTGACGTGTCTGCATTCCCAAAAATTTTTTGCAAAGAAAGGCAAAACTTACTGCCAAATGCGTTTAATAATAGCAGAAAACAATAATTTTTCAGATGATGACTGGAAGTATGATTTATGTTTGGTTTTATTATAATAGTCTTCTTCAGGAGTTCATGTGCCTGCCTCAATCTTTCCATTTCTGTAATACCCTAAGTTACCTTGTCACTTTGTGATACATCTGCATTAAACTCTGACTATTTTTCTACCATTTTCATTGTTTTAAACACCTGTTTGGAATGATGGTTGATAAACAGAAGAATGCTCTCCTATTGTCAGACAGTGCTACCACTTGGATTCAATACCTTTAGAGAAAATACTGAATTGCATTTTTATTTTATAGACAAACGTGTTCAATCTGGTCTAAAATACTATAAAAAGATGGGTTTTTTTAATCAAATGACCCTCTGAGATGGTAAAGAGATGTTTCTGCAGTAATCTATGTACAGGTGTTTGGGTTTACATGGCAATATTTTGGTAGCTGTGAAGCTGCAGGGAGGCTTCTGTAGGAAGAGACTTGGACAATCCTGTGCCAGATGCAGCCACTCCCAGCGGGCTCCAGAAGACCTACTACAGCACACAGCTGAGCCTATCTGCCAAACTGGTGGCTTGAAAATCTTGGAAATATATTTTAGAAAGGCTAAAATGCTGTGTAGCAGTTAGAGAGAGCAGGAAGGAAGAAATGACCTGTTGAGGAGGGAGAAGGACCAAACTGCTGGGGGAAAGTTTGCAGCCAGACAGGGCAGCTTAACTCATCACAGCAGGAAAAATAAAAAATCTTTTTATCTAATTACAGGTTTGCTGTCCTACAGCAACACTTAATATACTGATGAAGTACTGTTCTGAAGTGGAAGTTTTACTCTCGGCTCTGTCTTGGGAAAGTAAAGAGAAGATATTATCACTAATCTTGGGAACCTTCTTGTGATTTAGCATTTTTATTAAGCTATTTGCTTAGAGCAAACATCTCTTACAGAGTTATTATGAAATACTTTTCCCTCTATAATGTTTCTAACATACGTAAGCATTGCCAGAAAAATAACTATTCTTTAGACTGGGCAGGGAAAGATGATTGTACTCTGTTATCCACATTCTGCATGCTCTTACACACCAGCAGCGTTTTGTTGTGGTACGTTCAGTTAAGTCTTACTTTACAGGTTAAGATCAGAAGATCAGAATTCAGCTCTTTTTTTTTTTTTTTTTCCTCTTTGCATAATTCGAGAAACATCCTTGTGTGTAACCTTAAACAATTTGGGCTTAGCTCCATACCAAAGTTTCTATTCACATGAGCTGTATTTTTTTTCAAATGTTTTGATTAACTGACATCATGCCTCTTTGCCCTCTTCTCATAAGTAATTCCATCAAATTCCTGCATTGTAGAGTCATCTTCACTTCTACATTTCTGGACTTTGGAAAAATGAAACTATTCAGTATTCTGTGCAAGATCTGGGTGTTTCAAAATTAGAAGAGAGCCTTAGAGCCCAGGGATTCAGGTATTAAAATAAAATTGATCAGTTGTAAGGGGTCTACAATATCTAGCCCAGCTGTATTCTCACAGGAAATTATAGAATCATAGATCAGTTTGGCTTGGAGGGGACCTGAAAGATCATCTAGTTTCAACCCCCCTGGGCAGGAACAACTTCCACTAGACCAGGTTTCTAAAAGGGTGCCATTCACTCTGACCTTGAACATGTACAGAGATGGAACATCCTCAACTTCTCTGAGCAACTTATTGCATGCCTCACCACTCTCACAGTAAAGAATTTATTTAATATGTCTCATCTAAATGTACCCTCCTTCAGCTTCAAGTCATCCCTCCTTGTCCTATCTCTACATGCTCTTCCTCTCCAGCTCTCTTGTAGGCCCTCTTTAAGTACTGGGAGGCTGCTAGAAGGTCTCCCCAGAGCCCTCTCCAGAATGAGCAACCCCAGCTCTCTCAGCCTTTCCTCATCAGAGAGGTGCTCCAGCCCTCTGATGATCTTCATGACCCTCCTCTGGACTCACTCCAGCAGGTCCATGTTCAACTTCTGTTGGGGTCCCCAGAGCTGAATGCAGATGTGAATGTGAGTCCCCAAGACAGATTAGGTATGTCAGCCCTCAGTGAATTTAGTATTCAGTGAAATGTAGAATGAAGAATCCTCCTCTAGCATCATTTGAAGAAAAGAGTCTGTTTTTTGAAAGGCATGAAGAACACATATTCATGAAAGGGTTGTGTCTGTGAAGGAATTAGTCAAGATCTACAGAAGAGAATTAAAATGTAGACATACTCTTTTTGGGCTTCTGAGAACTGACATTTTAAAAAGCAGCAGGTGAAACGGAGAACCATGAAGGAAGACTCAAAAGTATTTTTTAGTTTTGTTCTCTTTTTTCTCCCTTTCAAAAGGCACCTTAACAAGTGCTCAGATTCAAATTTTGAAAAGACATGGAAAATAAACACAAATACTGCAAAATATCATGGAATTCCGTAAAGGAAAATATTTCTCAGATTGTCTAATTCATCCTTCCCTTTATTTTGCTGTGTGGGAAGTAGCAGCTTTCAAAGTGTTCTTCAACATGCACTGCTATATTCATGATGTTGCTGTGAAACATTGCTCTGCATTGACAATATTGTCTTTTTGATGATTCAAACGTCAGTTATAAAGTAATGTCAGAAAATGTGCACGGCAGCTGGAAGACTTGATTATGAGTCAGCTGTATTCTTGCATTTGACGTAGTTTTTCCCTCTCCCACAGTACAGAAGGCACTATTAACTACGTAACTGCTGACTTATATAACAGAAAAAAGTTAAAGTTCACCATAACTATGGCCAGTTTACTATACTTTTGCAAGTATAGCAAATTGTACCAGCAGGACTGTAATATCTAGTGGTAAGAAGGGGAAGACTCTTAGCAATTCTTACTTCAATGCAAATGAACTCAAGTCTCTGTAGTGTCTCGTGGAACTATCACCATAGTTTTACCATGACAAAGAATATTGTTTATCTCAGCCAATTGATATTAAATCTTAAAGTTATGAAATTCTGTCAGTTCAATAGACCTGTTGAATACATGCCCTAAACTAAGCCATTCCATTAAGAGATGAAAAATGCAAAAAGTTTGTCAGCCAAGTGACTAGTCTGGCTATGCTGAAAAATAGAATATACTGTGTTGAGCAGGCAATCAATGTAATATTTGAAGTGTTGTTCAAAAATTTTTATTTTGAAAGCTAAAAAATTACTCATAGCAATTGTTGACATGGAGGCAATATCAAGATACTGTTGTGAAAAGGGAAGAGTAAAGGCTTTGCCCTCTAACTTGGTTTGTGACAGTAAGTCTGATTTCCCATATGAAAATATTAAGTAAATGCAAATTTACTTCAGTTCCAGCTTCAGTGTCAATAGGAATTTTGAGACAAGGAAATGGTAGAAAATACTAATAGAGGAAATTTGCAATTAAAACAAGTATGCTCACTTTGTTTGTTGTTCAAACATCTCCTTGATATGTGAACATCATTGATAGAACACAGGGTTAAAGTACCCAAGCTTTGTCTAGAATCTTTCCAAGAATCCTAATGAGCTGTATTATTAGAAAAAAAATCTTCCTCAGAGGACTGAGGAAAAAAGAGCACATTTTGTCAGTATTTTTCTTCCCAGTGTTACCTACAGAGAAAATAAAAGAATAGAATAGAAGCTGTCATACTGAGGCTTTTTGCAAACTTAACTTTTCTAGAAGCAAAGTGTTAGTAAGTAGGAAAGCTTACTAGTTGAATTTGCTACTTACTACATCCCTTCCTAATCTTCAGTAACTGCATGTCACATGTTTATTCCCATTTGTACTTAACTGGAAGAGAAGGAAATGCTTTGCAACTTTAGTGTCAGTGTATGAGCTACCAAATTCCAAAGAAGGAAGTACTAGTAGTGGAAAATGGATGCTAATCTTAAAATTTTTATGCCAAACCATTTAGGAAGGGCACATGAGAATGTTACACTCCAGCTAGCATCAGCAGATACTTTACACTTGCTGTATTTATTTGAATGAGAAATAGTGCAAATAACCCAAAGACTGCTTAAGGTCATGGTGATGAAATTAGTGGTAGAGCTGAGAATAGTCCTATCAGAAACCTAATACCTTAGGGTAAAATGATAGGATATTTAATTACATGATATTAGCCTGATTCCAGAAGGGATCTAGGATCAGTCAAAAGTATGTGAGGTTTTGTAACATTACCTTAAATAAGAGCTTGAGTGTTGAACACATTTAAATGAACATTCTGTGTATTAAAGTTCTTTCCATAAAACTAGTAAGCTTGAGGAAGCAATGAATTCTTTATAGAGATGCTTTTTGTCACTTGTTTCTAATCCTTTAATAACATAAACCCCACAAATTAATAATTTCAGTAATTTCACACCAGTTGTATGTCTGTCTAAATGCTATCTCCTTTTGTGTTGATTATTTTAGGTTAATGTGTTGACAGAATGCATACTTACAAAAATGAAATTCATCCCCATAACTTCCATGAGATTGCTTCAACATTCTTTCATTCACTGTTCACCCTTCTGCAGCTTTTCTTTGTGCTTTCTTAAGTTTCTGCTGTGGTGTAATATTGAGGGTTTACAGGAATCTCGGTCAAAGAAGTCCTGTGATAGTGTATCATACATCTCTTAATTCATAATCTGGCTGGATTTTGCCAGACCTGTTTTAGAATGGTTGCCAAGGGAATTCAAACAACCCACCTCTATACTTGAGACAAAAGGAGTTATGCAGTTGTGTTGTCATGTGTGTGCTCTGGTGAAATGCTGGCAGATGGAAGAGTAGCAGAACAAAATCCCATGGTTATTTCTGCAGATCAATATCACTGATAGAACATCACTTATTGGTTTGACAGCCTGTCATCAACAAGTTAGGTGTATGAAAGCAGATAAGGAAAAAAACTCAGTCACCAGTATAATTGTGCTTTGTATGATATTTGTACCGTGGTCATCCCGGGATTGCTGAGACAAGATTGCAATGAGACTTACTTTTGGTATGCTAAAAGACATAAATAGACCCCACATTTTTTGAATATTATTTGTTCTTCCTAAATAAGCCCAGCCAAGCTTCTGCTGAATTTTATCTTAAAGTTATATAAATTATTCATATAGGCCATTTTCTTCTGCTGTGTGATTCAGAGTGAAGACAATCTTCCATGTAGATTGTCTTTTTAACATAAAGTATACTGCAAAATAAATTTACTCTGTAACTAGATGAATGTTAAAAGTTAGCTATGCTGATGAAATGATTAGAAATAGTCTCATAAAAGTTTGAGGGTAAGGAAACAATGCATTGACACAACTGTGACTCAAACCACGTTTTTTATCTCTGCTTCTGCTACTCTAACAAACACACTTGCCATGGAAACAACATTTTTAAGCTTTGAAATTTAGCAATGACTGTTGTATTACTGGTTTTGGGGCTTTTAGGTCAGGCATATAGTGAAAGATAATGGGAAACTGTATTTATACTCATGAAGTTCTGGAACTTTATAAAAAGAAATCTCTGCTAATACTCAATTGTGGAAACTAAATATGAAAACACTCCTTCCTGCCACTTGTTCTGGTGATGCTGCTTGGACAGTGATAGCATGCAGAATTAGCATTATTGGTAAGAAAGATACATGAACCCATAATACTGGAAAGAGGAAGATGACTACTAGCAAGGACTGGCATGAAGGTCTACAAACAGGTCAGCTCAGATATAGACAACTGATGTAATCTTAATAAAAAGATGCTAATGGTAAAGCAGAATTAGTTTTAATGCAAAATGATTGATTACTTCAGGCTCTCAAACAATTTATAATTAATTTGATAACTACTGCATACATATGGATGTTATCTGTACATTAATAGTAAGATTCATCTGGATTAAAATGCATAATCCAAAAAGCTGTAAGGTAGATGCAGCAAGAAATAAAATAGGCTATGGTATCTTCCTCAAAGACTGATTGTTTTTGAATGGCATGTAAAGCAGCTGGTAGACAGGATCATTACCCTTGTAGTAATAAGGAAACAGAATAGTATAGTTTAGGATGATTTCTAATGCTAGCAAAAGTATATATTCTTAGGAATTCTGAAGATAAGGATCTGTATTTACTTCTCTTCAGGTCATCGCAGCCATGAAAGCTCGAGAGTGAATTCTGTAAGAGTGGTCTCAATGCTTAACGGCATGTTGGTTTTCCAATTCTCCAGTTTGGGATGTCACAGCAAGCTACCTATGTGTCAGAAGAAGGGACAGGAGGAAGTTGTCGGTCACTCTGAGAAACAAAGACTGGAGAAGGAAAATAGTCCTGTTTTAACTTCATAGTTCAAGAAGCCATGCTCCCTGTACAGCCAGGACAAAGCTGGAGCAGAGAAAATCAGTCACTAAAATTTAGAGATGCTTGGCTAAGAGTAGCTTTTCACCTGCATAGAAGAAAAATGACAGAATATTGAACTGAGAGATGGTAAAACTTTAGGTGAAGGATGATTACCTTTCCCAGTCCTAGTGAGATTGGTTCCAGACCTGGAAGTTTTGTGACAATGAACCCTGAATGGAAAATATGCAAGTTTCCAACTTATACCTCTAACATACGCATCCAATTTAATCTAAAAGGGGTCAAGTTTGCTGTGTATGCAAAATTGCTGTTACAGTTTGTGAAGACTGCATATGAATTAAGTCATTGAGACTATATTTTCTAAGGCAATAGTCATTCCAGCCAGAAGACCACCTAAGAAAACACAAGGAGAAAAAGAAAAGCTCAAAATATAGACCACTTAGAATCTCCTAAGTATTTTTAGAAAACATTTCTGAACTAAGGGCATAAAAGAAAATTCTGAGTTGAGAGGTGTCTCTGAGGTGTCATAAGCAGTCAGGTCTGCTAAAGTAACCATCAGGGAAAAGTCTGTGTAGTCAGTATTTCTTCTTTTTTTTTCTTTAGATGCTTTGTTCTCATTGGTTATTATTTGATTTATTTTTATTTTACAAGAAGGGAAATAAAATTACATATTTTTAGCGATTAGCTCATAAAGGAGGAAAGGGCTAGTACTTAACTTTAGTCAGGATTGTCGGGTGAATGATTTCCTATGTAGCGGTGAGAGAAGTGCAATCTATATTGTCAAGAAGGAAAAGCAGAAAGTCTAAAACCTTTTGACATGTATTGAGGGAAAACAGAAAGATGTTCATGTAGAAGCTAGGCTACAGGTGAGATAAATTATTAAATAAAACAGCAGCTAAAGAACATACTTTTATGATAAAAGTGCATTTCTAGTTGACTAGAGCAGTCAAAAGAGCTGAGGAAAAGGTTTCCTTGATGTTCTGAAAAGTATAAAAGCTCTATTTGTAATATGAGCAATGAAAGTAAGAAGCACTCTAAACGATTAAGAGGATTAGAGTTTTCTAGACACTGCACTGAAAATCTTTTGATGAGGAAATACAGAGCCTGGCCTGGTACCTTTAAGAAGTAAACCCTATTAGGTCTATGGAGCAGATGTGTTACAAGATCTGTTGAAATAAGTGTACTTTACCTCAAGGACCCTGTGTTTCATCTTCTGAAGAGAGTTGCAGAAACACCTTTTCAAAGGAACTTTTCAACACAAAATAAGGTGCATGTGGAAATCTTATATTTCTGAAACAGCATTCAGAACTGGTTCCTGGTTTTGTTTTCTGCTTTTTCTTCTCCCAGGGACCCTCTTCATCTTTTGCTGCACGAAGCAAAGCTGACCTCATAGCTTTTGTAGGATGTGCTGTGGGACAGCAGACTGTAAATTTATCATTTGTGTAGAAGGTAAGCAAGAATGACCAAGAAATTTTAGGGGGATTATGGACAATAACATTTTTGCGTTTTTCCTTTTCTTTTTTTCTCTAAGGTTTAATATGATGCAAGAGTCTCTACAACCTTTTTGATGGACTTCCTGTTACACCTTGACAAAGTTTGAAAGAGCACCTCTTTTGCTGTGAATTCCTTGAACTTACCTTGTCATCCCCATGTCAACAATGTTTTGGGCACAATATGCAGTATGGACTGTATTTTGGTTTAGATGTTCCACAGTTTACAAATTAAATGAATCAAACAATTGCCTGCAAAATAACTTTATAATGCTTGATGTGCCATCGTTATTTGTTAACTACAAGGAGCTTCACAATCATAATTTAATTTTTACGGAAATCATTCTGTGTGATGGTGAAAAATGAGAAGATCTTCGTTTTGAAGCTACTATTTGAGAGGCTTACCCTGAAATTCTGTCAAGGGATTTCTTTGGCCATCCACCCCAAAATTCAGTATTTGTTATAGGAGTTACTGAAGCATTAACATTTGAAGGATTTAAAAGCACAGCATCCTGTAGATAAAATAGTGCAATAAAAACCTGCATGATTACTGAATCAATATTGTACTATTTCCTGTATGCTGAATTCCTTCATTTATGGTGAAAAATGCGTCTGTTTACTTCTTATCTTCTGTAAATATCACACCTGTTTATTTACCCTCCCTTTTTTCCTCCTCCCTTTGTATCTCCTCCCCTGTGATAGAATCAGTCGCATCAGTGGATATTATATAAAGAAGAGTTTTCAGTGGAGTTCCCAATTCACCCACCTTAGCCACCATGGGGCTAAGAGCGGCCAGCCTTTTCATTCTCTGGCTGGCTCTTTCCTATGCTTATGAAATAAGAAAAGGTAAGCTCTAGAAATGAAGTGGTAGCAGACAAGAGGGAGAGAATTAAAATACCACTTCTGAGGTAGAAGGAGGCAATGCATTTAAATAATGCATTTGAGTTTTAAGATGCCTTAAATTTCTTAAGCTTTCAAATACTGAGGCTGCATGGCTCAGTCAACATAGGTAGATATTGCCTTCTTTGTGGAGATTAGTGCCTATATCTACTGCATTGATACCTGGTTTGATGTGCTTGGATAATATTTTCAGTGTTACTTTTCTTTCCATGTCTTGAGTCTTTTCTAGGTATGGCATCTACTTGGCAGGAAAGCAGCTGTAGGATTTTGAGAGGTTCATTGTTACAGCAATGAAGGAAGTGGATGATTGTGTCTTCTGTTACTTTGGAACAGCATAAATTCTTTCCTCACAAAGAGAATGTAGTAACATTGGACAGAGCTGATTTTGTCATTCAGTACATTAATAATTCTTCTTTAAAAGCTCTAATTTACTCTATTTGCTATCAACTTTGAAGTGTTGAAATAGAACACCCATACTGAAAACCAAAACTTTTTTTTTAGAGGAATAGATGATGAATTTTTTCCAGTGATCAGGTTTGGGGTATTGAGTTTGATCTGCTGCTATGTCTTGAAATCAGCAATAAGAGAAAAATATTACCTTACATTTGGTATCCCAGCTGTGACCTTTGGGAACATCTCTGCGCAGCCTTCCACTTGGGGAGAGAATACCAGCTTGGCTAGATATACCTGGTATGATTGATACCATCGAAGCACAGTAACCTAGAGGCTTTTTTAGCAGTTTTGCTTTCGTATATTAAATGCTGCAAGAAAACCTTGTGAAGATGACAGATATGTCAAGTTTCCCATGGATGCTCAACTTGTATGATTCACTCCTAGTCTGCAATATCTGGAGATTTATCAGATGTTGTATTAATTGGTATTATTTGTCAGTAGATATGGCTGAAAATGGAGCAAATTGTCTTCATCTTTTGGTATTGCAAAAACTTTTTTTCCTCCTATCATGGTTATTTTCTGATATTTTTTCCTAAAGAATTTCTGTTCTGTAGTAATAGAAATCACTACTGCTTTTTAGAAATGAAATAATTCCCTAAAATCTCCTGTTGTGCACAGGTCTTTTCCAAACATTTAAACTATTTGGCCTCCAGAGCAAGTGGTACTTTGTTAGTTGCCCCGTTGTTTTGCTTCTAGTACATACTGCCTCAGTGAAGAAGATAGCTCTTACAAGTATTTAATACTGATAAAAATAATACTGTGATTCAGAGTGAAATGCTGTGTTTAGCAAAGCAGCTCCACAGCACTGATGCACCAGCTTGTTAGTGGTCAGAGCATTCAGTTTCCCCACCTGATGCAGACAAGTTTCTTCACCTCAGGGAAGATTATAGGATATACTCAGACCTCAGCAGTATTTATTAATGCCTTATTTTTCATCACAGATTCACATCTTTCTACTTAATTGGCAGATACTTGATTAGGCTTGAAATCTGTGGAATCACTGTGCACATAATTGCAAGTAAATGGAAAATGGAACGCTTACCTCTTCTCACACTACCTCATTTATGGCACTTTTTAAAATTTCTATTTCTTTTTCACCACTGAACAGGAAGGACAAGAAACCATGGCCACTATGTCTGCAGCACTTGGGGGAACAACCATTTCAAAACTTTTGATGGAGACATGTACTACTTCCCTGGCACTTGCGAGTATAATTTTGTTTCCGACTGCCGAGAGTCTTACACGGAGTTCTCTGTCCACATCCAGCGCACTCTGAACAGCAATAACCACCCTGAGATCCAGTACATTCTGGTAAAAATCAAGGACATGATGGTGTTACTCAAACCAAGAGTGGTTGTGGTGCTTGGGCGAATGTAAGTTCCTTTAATATCATAGTATTTCAGAGAAGTATGCTGGGAAGGTAGAAGCAGGACTGATTCTTTACACAGCTGTCTGTATACCACTATCGTAATTGCTGCAAAGCATTTCCACAATCAGAAAAAAAAAGCCTTTTGAAATCAAGCATTAAAATTGCTTTGAGGAGGGTCTTTAGTATTAATTGTCATTTCTATGCATAATGGATTATTTAAATGAAAGTCGGGAAGAGGTTTAAGTGAATTTTCTTCCAGCTGTGCAGGAAGCAATGCAGCTCATGATCCAGACCTTTCATGGCCATACAATGACATAGCTTCATTTGTTTTATGGCATCACCTTGAATTTTCCTTAGCAGATGGTCTAGCCAGTCCTTAAAAAGGAAAGGCATTTCTCTAAGGTCTTTTCCTCTTATTTTGTGACAGTGAAGAGGTGGGATTTTTCTGATCTTCATAAATAATTCTTTAAGATCTGATGGCCATTCCTCAAGGGGTTTCAACAGATACAACACAGGTCAAAATTCACACTATATGAGGCAATATGTACTTTTTCACAGTAACCTCTAGTATTTTTCTCCTCCTGTAACATGGTTACACAAGAAAGTAGTCTGACACCATTACTGATGCTGATAGCGTCTTAGCCTAGCCTTTCCTATCATTAGCCTATCCTTTCAGTGTGTGCATATATACTCACTGAAACAAGTGAAGTAACTCATAAGCTGGAAATAGTCCCAAAGATTCCGAAAAAATTGGCTATTAGTATGTTTTAGCATAATTAAAACCAAGAATCTTTTTTATTGTCATTGTGAGACTTGATTTTGCCCAGAATTCAGCTTTTGCTGTACAGTTTGGATGCCACTCCAATGCAAATACGTTCAAAGACTGAAAATAACATTCAGTTTTCCAAAGATCATACCAGATTGCCTAAAAAAATTTACAAAAAGCTATCAAAAAGTGCATTGCTGCCCCAAATTGAAAAGGCTTTTTATTGTGTACTCAGTTTTTAAAAAGAACTCCATGAAAAAACAAGTCTAGAAATCCTTTACTGTTTCTCTTAAACCAAGCCTCTTCTGGTCTTAGAGAGTGTTCATAAAGCAACAGATACCTTCTGAACGGGTTTTTGGTGAATGAGGAATTTACTTTTTATAAAACTTAATTTTCCATATTGGTCCTTAAATGATATATAATCAGTTGTAATGTAAAATAGCATTTCACAGTACTAACATGAGAAGAGTAAAGTAGAAAAATGTATGAATTTGCCTTATGATACTGGATCCACTGATTCATTAAATGTCGTGGTATTAAATAATGATGAATATTCCATGCTGTAAGGAGCTGAAAGGTGAAACGTTCCCCATTGTTTTATAATCTCTCCTGAAAAACATGATCTCTCAAGACGTCATTGCTCAGAGGATGAACAGTGTAGTCAAAAGTAGAAATAATGATTTCTCAGTTTGCATCCACGTTTAGATGTGTGAATCATTTGGGCATGTTAAAAATATCTGCGGTAAATAGTTGGAAAAATCCCAGTGGCAGAAAATTAGGAGATAAAGGACTCTCAGTCTAGAGACTGGTTAAGAGGAGACGTGCATATATATGCATGAATCCTGTTGGATAGCAGACATTGACAAATCTATGAAATTGAACCAGATTTTTTGATTGGATTTCACTTCCGTTTGAACAGATTCTGGCCTTGAGATTTTAATAGGATGAGACTGCTTGCCAAAGTCCCTTTATTGCTGAATGATGTTCAGCTGTTCAGTTTGACTTTTAAGACAGATGTAAAGGAAAGGGGAAGAGATCTAGTGAATTGATTCTTCATCAAACAAAAATATCTATGCTCAGCCCTCTGCTAAGTGTCTCCTGTCACCATTAACAAGTTTGATCTTGTCAACCAAAAATTAAGTAACTAACTAACTACTGAAATAACTACTAAATTCCTCTTAACTGCTCCTTTCTTTTCAAAATTTTGTTGGCAGTCCCTGTATCTGCCTGTGCTTTTTGCACTCTCTTGAGGAGAAAGTTCCTTGCAAAGCAACATTCATTCTCTCTGAAATGGTTATCAGATCTTTTGGTAAAGAAAAACTTTCATTTATGTTGTTTCTTCTTTCATTAACTAAATTTTTAGTGAGTGTTTGAATATATTCTGTTAATACCGCAATGATGATGGATGTTTCATTAAGTCGAAGGCATGTGACGTTTTGGTTTTTTATTAAAGAACTTGTGCCCTTAGGTACGCTTTGCTTCTGAAATTGCTTTGCCTTTTAAAGGCAATGAGTTATTTATTGTCCCAAGCGTTGGAGAGAGAGGATTTTATGCCTCATTAAAACAAGGCATCCTGTGCAGCTAGGATGAGGCAGTCAGGGACTAGTTCCTCTGTTCCTTAGGATATTTGACTTCTTACAGGCATTCATGTTAGCCCTTATGTTTCTGAATTAATGCAAAGTCTCTAATTTTCTTCCTAGTGTGAAGACACCTTACTACAATTCTGGTGTGTTTATTGAGAGTGATAACATTTACACCAAGATTTATGCCAAAATAGGCATGATTCTGATGTGGAATCAGCAGGATGCACTGATGGTATGTATGATTAAAATATTTTTTTATTGGTATTTCCTATGATATTTCTCTACCCAGCAGGGGGGAAAAAAAGGAGGAAAAAAAGAGAATTCTTTTATATTTTTCCTTTTTTTTTTACATTACTTAGGTGGAGCTGGACAGCAAATTTAATAACCATACCTGTGGCCTCTGTGGGGATTACAATGGAATTCCAATCTACAATGAGTTTATCCAGGGAGGTGAGTGATCCTATCTTACTGACAATTGTAAAAGAAGACAGCGCATAGAAACATCACAGGAGAGCAAATTTATTGAGAGATTTTGGTGATTGCCCCAGACTAAAAATTATCTTCCAGTGCTGCATTCCTGGTCTGAGGTTATTTTGTTCCAGATATTCTCTACTAACCTTCTTTTCTTGCTTCCCCTTTAAGTTTTTAAGCATGATTAGATATAATTCAGAGCCGATACCGCTGTCTGACAGGCATATTTGATGCCATAGTAACTGTTTTCCTTCATCATAAGACTTCCTGGGATCAGATGCTACCTGTTGTCAATTTTTGAGGCTCAGCAAGTCCTCTTCATTTTTTTCTCATAGATGTAAGCTACAATTCAATTACATTTGGGAATTTACAGAAAATCAGCAAACCCAATGCCAGATGCGAAGATGCAGATGAAACTCAGGCTCTTCCAAGCTGTAATGGGCATGTGAGTATTCCTGTTGTTGAACTTGACTTGCACAGACACATTCTTTGTGATACAGGAAGTATCAAGGAGCTGGGAAGACTATTCCAGGGCAAATGGTTACTTTTTCCTTTCCTGAATAATTGTTTAGAAGACAACAGTTTCTATGGAGGATAGGAAGTGTCTAGAAGCTCAGACACTTGCAAATGTCTCAAACATTATTACTCTTCCTCCTTAGCGTGACGAGTGTCAGAGGTTGCTGACTTCCCCTGCCTTTGCTGATTGTCGGTTACGTCTTAATCTGGAAATGTACATCCAAGCCTGCATGCAGGACAAGTGTGCATGTAATGGAAATGAGGACTCCTTCTGCCTCTGCAGCACCCTGTCTGAATACTCTCGCCAGTGTTCACATGCAGGTGGCCGGCCGGGTCAATGGAGGACACAGAGCTTTTGCCGTAAGCAACTACACAAATTTTACAGACCCCCAAATATTTCATGGACGTAACACTACAAAACATTTCAATTTATTACTTCTTTACACAACTACTGGCATATATTACAAATTTCATGCCAGTGGTACAATAAATTGTATAGTATGTTCTCCCTGTTTTCTATTACCCTTGTTATTAAGAAACCAAGTTCAGCAAGTAGAAATACTGTTCCCATTAAAAAACTGTGAGGGCTCATGCTGCAGATGACTAAGATAATTTGATCTATTTGAAACCAAAAGAAGTAAATATATTAAACAGGGAAAGCAGTTCAGAAAAAGATGAACATGCTTTGCATCGTGGTGTCTGGCTGGAGATATCACTGACTTGAAGGGAGTAAAGTAGATGATCTGTGGTTTCTGAGGAATTACAGACTTTAAACTCAAATAACTCCTGGTATCTTTCTTATTCTTTCAGCCAAGACCTGTCCTGACACCATGGTCTATAGAGAAAGCAGCTCACCCTGCATGGATACTTGCTCACACTCACAGATCAGCAGCCTTTGTGAGGAACATTACATGGACGGTTGTTTCTGCCCTGAAGGCAAGTGTTATTCTAGCTATTGCATGTGGAACAAAACTAAGAGCCCTGGCAAAGAAGGTTATAGCTATAATACTAAATATAGTCAAATTATATCTTAAAAATGAGTACTAGTCTCCTTATTTTCCCCTCTAGGGGAATATACCTGTAATGTTTTTTTTAAGGATTGATTAATTAATTATTTTATAGTTCAAACATATTAATGCAATGCCAGGTAATAAATCTGGTTTTTAATTCTCAACAAGTGAACCTTTGATAATATATAGAAAATCAGCCTTTTTGGTTGAAAGTTAGTTCTGAGACAATGGACAACATTTGCCCAGAGAATGGTAGTGAGGGACAGTGAGTGAAATTCTCAGACTTACTGTCAACCTTGGGAAAGAAGATTCAACGTTAGTCTTCAGAATATTCCAGTAGGACTGAAAATCTAAACGTATAACATTCTGGGAATGTTCTTGTATACTTACAATAAGCATTTTACCTGCGTATAATTATAAAAATGAATAGACTTGGATTTTTCAAAGCTGGATAAAAGTGTTTTTCATTTGTCTTCTATTACAAAAAATAGAAAGAGTATTCTTCACAGTTTTGTTAAACTCAGCCCGTGTGGCAAGTTGAGAGTTTCTCCTCTGTGGAAATTGCTTATTTCAAAAAGACTTGCAATAGTCAATGTTGTGTTTTATAGGAACTGTTTATGATGATATTACTGAAAAAGGCTGTATACCTGTTAGCCAGTGTCACTGCAAACTCGGTGGAAAGAACTATTCACCTGGAGAGAGCATTTCCAATGAATGTGAAGAATGGTAAGGAACCTTTACACCTTTCTTTGCATGATTGCAAATGGGTCTGTGTTTTTCAAACTTCCATTTGGTCATAGTAGATGTTCTGAAAACATTCTGAACTTGATGTTTATTTTGCATGTCTATAGAACTAAATTACTGAAAAGTTTTCTTGAATCTATGGCAAATGTCAGGGAAAATCTTAAGGATTTCTTAAGGATATCTCAAAGATACCTTTTTGAACCACTTGGGGAGATCTTGCTGTTTTCCAGGTATACAGATGTTCTCTGTGCTCCCAGCCCCTGTAATACCTACAACCATTTGTTTTATTATTTGTCTGTTTATAGCACCTGTCATTCAGGCAGATGGACATGCAAAGATTTACCCTGTCCCAGCACATGTTCAGTGGAAGGAGGTTCCCATATTACCACCTTTGATGGGAAGAAATACACCTTCCATGGAAACTGTTACTATGTATTGGCCAAGGTATCGTGTGCTGTAGGGCTTTTCTCTTGTAAAGTGTATACAAGTGTCTGTGGGCCGATATGCAACAGCTGTGAGTTACTGTTTTATTCTGCTGTCATGGTATGTGGGAAGCAGAAATGCTGAAATTGTACTAGGAAATTCAGGGTCGACTGTAATAGCCCTAGGGGGAAGCTGGGGACTTATTGCAATGGGTAATTAACTCAGTCAGGTAGACTACCTATGCTGTCATATCCAGTAGAGTTCTTTGAGCATAAGAAATCAAAAAGTCACTCTGGCTGCATGAACAGGTAAACTTCGAAAGCCGGCAGATCTCAGGATTAGAAATTCTCAGCCAGTTCTGTAATAGCTGTTTCTGTCTGAGTGTCAAAGTCAGCTAGGGAAATGAGGCAGGCAACTATTTAATTCATTTATCTCTAAAATACCTAGTGCCAGTCTTCTAGAGAATGACCAAAACCTTGATGTTAGACAGCATACCAGAGAGTTCAGCTTCTAGAGCTAGTGCTTGCATGGTGGTCTAAGTAGCTAATGTCTGTAGTAAATTTATTGTAACAGATAAAGTAAGTCTTTGTTTGAGAGTCATCTCAAGACATTTTTGATTGGATTAATGGACATTTATTTCCCTGTGATTGTAGGATACTGCAAATGACAGTTATGCTGTCCTGGCAGACCTGACTCCCTGTGGCTCCACAGACAGGCAGACCTGCTTGAAGACTGTTGTGCTGTTAGTGGATCACAAAAAAAATGTAAGGCTTGTTCTGAGGGTTCTGCTAGACATGTTGGAAACTAGCATAATTTCCTTATTGTGGAGGAATAGTTAATTCTCCTGGAGTTGTTATTGTGGATAGACAAGGCACCTCGGACAGGCTGGGGTTTCTAGCTCAAGAATTAAAAATAGACCTGAGCTTAACATAATATGAGATTCAAAACGGCTGACATTTTCCCATCTCTCTCCTCTGCTCTGTGCTATATGATTATTCTCATAGTATTCCAGGTGTCTGGAAGCAAGATCCCATTTTTCTACCCCTCACATGATTTTACTTTATTCAGATATAGTTTTATAGATCTTTTTCAGAAGAAGTCCTATCTTTGAATGTTGATACAATCCAGCAATCTCAAATATTCACTTTAGTATTCTGTTTGGTTATGGGAATATATAGGTTGTATTTATCCATAATTTTATATACATGTTCACATAATTTTCCTCATGTATTTCTGGACATCCATGTCCTTGCCAGCATAATAGGAACAAAAGAAAACCACATCAGAAACCTATAATTTTATGTTTCTGTATGTACAGACTATAATTTTGTGAGGAAGTTTAATAAACTGTTTTCTTACCTTGTTGGAATCATACAAAACCATTACACTGAAGCTGTGGCACATGCTTTTATAAGGAATAAGAACTTGCTACAGATCCTGAAGACATAATATTTTCTTTTACTTGCTGAAACCAAAGTCCCCAGTATGAATTTTGCATTTCATTACTGCTATAAATTGTTGTAGGCTGGAGTAAGTGAGACACTGAATAACAAGACGAAACCATACTTGCATCTTCCAGGTCTGCTGCCATATTAAATTTTCAGATGGATTCTTCCTTTCAAAAATTTGAAGTTCTAGTCACAGCCTAAATGTATAAAAATGCCTTCCCTGTTAATTTTCCTTTTATTAGTTCCTTTTCCTCACAGTACCTGGAACCTCATTGAATCTGTTTGCTGTTACACAGGTGGTAGTTTTCAGATCAGATGGCAGTGTGCTACTCAATGAGATGACAGTGAATGTGCCTCATTTGTCAGGTAAGGGACATAGCCTTTTATGTCACACACCTGACTTCTCATATAGGGGTGTATTTTTTCAGAGGTGAAAGGGAAGAGAGGCATTAGCAAATTTATTCAGATTTAAGAACAATTTGGGGATGAATGTGATTGAATAGCCATCTGAGAATTTCATGTGCAGACTGACACTGTATAGAGCGGATGATTGAAAAAAATGTCCTTTCACTTTTTTCATACCTCTTGAATATACTTTGGCATGTAGCTTGGGAAAGAGGGATTGTCATGGCCTAAATTTAAAGCAGGTAATTTATCTTGCCAGTAAAGAGGACACTTTCCAAATCTGGCTATGTGGTGTGGGCATGCACATTTGATTCTGACCCCAGAGATGAATCACTACAGGTAATCAACTTGTTAAGTTAGTAAGGCCAGTTGGCCAGTGATTTTTAAAGAAAAAGTATTTGATCCTGGTGTCAGAGTTTTTATGACAGATAATAAAAAACACTTCTTCTGGCAGCCTCTCTGTGCATTTACTACATAGTTCATGTTTTGTTTTTCAGCCAGCTTCTCGATATTCAAGCCATCTTCCAACTTCCTTGTTGTACAAACTCCTTTTGAGCTTCAGCTGCAGATCCAGTTGCTTCCAGTCATGCAGCTGTTTGTGACTGTGGATCAATCAGTTCAAGGAACACTTCAAGGCAAGTGTCTATTCAAATAGTAAAAGTAAAGGAATAGTAAAGTCATACTGTTCCACAGCTGAAGAGTCACGTATTCTTTACATGAGTGATAACTCATGCTGCTTGTTAATTCAAGAAGAGGAAACTAAAAGCAAAAAGCAAATCACTGAAAGAAAATAGACTCAACTAAACTAGAAGTTTGTTTTTATTTTTTCACATTGAAATGGTCTATCACTCTGCTGCCAGTATATAGATATTTCTTAGAATATTCCTTACTTTTGTACTCACTTTAATTTTTAATTATCTAAAAATACAGGCTTTTGGTGCATTTTGTAATTTCAATATCATCAGAAATCATAAAAAATACAGGTTAGAGTAGTAATCTCCTGAGGCAGAGATATCTTCATGAAGACTAGTCTCCTCAACAGGTTGAAGATTTAAAATAGGACTCCTATGACTTCAGTATTTGTAGTATGCATTAATATTGAGGTGGAATAATCAGCTGTCCTCTTCCTTTTACCTTTTAGTATGAGAATGAGCAATGAGTATGTAAAAATTTTTACCTTCTTTTCCAATAGGTCTTTGTGGAAACTTTAATGGAAGGGCAGGTGATGACTTTAGAACAACCAGTGGGCTGATAGAAGCTACAGGATCTGCCTTTGCTAACACATGGAAAGCTCAGTCCACCTGTACAGACCAGGTAGAAAAGCTGGAAGACCCCTGCAGTCTCAGCATTGAAAGTGGTAAGTGCATGAATAAGTCAGATGGTTGGCTTCTTCCAGAATGAATGTTTGCTGTATATTACTGCAACAGGCATATAACAGTTGCACTGTGCCACTGAATGTTTTTAGATTAATATCTGCAAGTATGTTTATATACAAGCAATGGTTTCTCATCAAACTGAAGTGAAAGTTGAGGGGGTGTTTGTAGAAGGATCCTGAACTGAAAGATTGGGAAGCAAGGTCATTAATTTATATTATCTTCGAAGGCAGCTGGTATTTCCTGGTATTGTTTTTTGTTATGTTTAGCTTAGCTTTATGGTACCCAAATGGAAAGGACTGTCACAATTCTACATAAACAATTTGCAGCAGTAAGATACAATCTTTGATTTTATGATGGTGTGTTTCTGAATCAAAGAATAGAAATATATGTATGATTTTTGTAGAAATATAGGTATGATTGCATGTAGATTCTGATGAATTTCTCCCTTTTTTGCAGCAAATTATGCTGAGCATTGGTGTTCTTTGCTGAAAAACCCAAAAGGTCCTTTTGCAAGGTGTCACTTAGTCGTTGATCCTTCAGAATACTATAAGGTATTGTAATCTTGCACTCTTTTAAGTGCTGCATTATTTCAGATGGTTTAACTGTAGACATTTGTCATTGTTCAAACATTTGAGACATTTCTGAGAAGCTTGCCTGTAAGAGCTAGTGAAGTTTTAGTATTGATTTACTCAAGCAGCATAGCACGCATCCAGAGTATCTCCTCTGGTGAGATTCTTATGGGGTGCTGCTGAAGAGAAAGGTACATTTATTACTTTGCTGTCTTACATTTTGTATTTACTGAACATTTATACTGGATTGGATATTTGAACTGAAAAGAAGATTCAGAAGTTGTTGATGTGCCCTGACTACACTTAAACATTAGCTGCTATAAAGTAATGAAAAAAAAGATTCCTAGATTGGTTGGAATGTATCATCAAATAACTTTTTTGCCAGAATCTCCATGGGGTTTTTTCCCCCTGGGCTTGTAACTGTTGAGCAGTAAGTGAGGCTTATACGAGGAAAAAGAAGAAATTCCTAAGCCATTCCATACTTGGAATTCCGTCAGTCTGAGCTTAAATGTTATGAAGATCTTCAAAGATCTTAATATTTTGCCTTTACGATTTCTAATTTTTGTGGAACTCTGCATTTCTAATTTGTAACTGAGAAAGACAGATATCAATATCCTTTGAAAAAAGTGTTGTCAGGAGGCTGGATACTATTTAAAGTTCAAGATGTTTATCTTAGATTAGAAAAAGCATCTAAATATTTTCATTGTGTATGAAATGAAGCAGCACTTTCAGTCTCTAGTCTTTGTCCATTCCTTCCATTGTTCTCTGGTTATGGGAATTAATAAGAACAACATAATGAAAAGCACACAACATATTTTGTAGCAACCACGTTGCAATTGCCCATTGGTTTGCTGTGGGTTTGCTGACACTTTTGTTCTTTTTTTTTTTTTTTTCCAGAAATGTAAATACGACACCTGCCTCTGTGAAGATAATGAAGAATGCCTCTGTGCTGCCCTGTCCTCTTATTCAAGAGCCTGTGCTTTCAAAGGGATCATACTGGGAGACTGGAGAAAAAGTGTTTGCAGTAAGTAGTGGAACCGTAACCTCTGTGGAATTAATTAGCCATGAGAAATAAGTAGGCTCTCTTGGAATTTGGTTGTTTGTGATCTCACTGTTCAGGGATTTGGAATATCTTAGAAATGTCTAATGGACCTAAAAAAGACAATGCTTAAAATGTTTACTAATTCGTCCTATGTTCTTAAGCTGTAATTTGTTCATGACATATTTAAAAGTAGAAAGCATTATTTTTTACTTTTACCTTCTTTCCCTAGTTTAAATGATAATGTTGCTTCTTTTGGAATCCCAGCCGTCAGGGCTTTTAAGTTGCTTTTTCAGTGTCTTTGTTTATCATCGTGCTTGCTTTTCAACAACAGTGTGATGTTGTTGAGAGGAGTTCATTATATTGTGCTCTTTCTCTCTCTGATTATCAGTATGTGAAATAAATAGGGCTATGAAAGTAAAAACTATTAATAGCAGTCAAAAATGAGTCTTCAGCTAGTAAAGTTCAGTTAGCATTACTTGTGACTTCTGATATTTTTGTTGTTTAATAAAACCCAAGGGAATATTTTTATCATTACATACCGCACAGCCAAAGAAACCAAAATAGAAATGTTGAGCCTAAATTGTCCATCCTGCATCTCTTATTTAACAGTTTGTTTATTTTTCCTTCAGGTAGTGAATTGTCTGCCTGCCCAGGAAATCAAGTCTTCCTCTACAATCTCACAATGTGTGAGCAAACCTGTCGTTCTCTTGCTGATGGTGAAAAGTATTGCTTGCAAGACTTTGCTCCTGTGGATGGCTGTGGCTGCCCACACAATACATACTTGGATAAACAGGGTAACTGTGTGCCCATCTCTCAGTGCCCATGCTATTACAAGGGATCATATCTGGAACCTGGGGAGTATGTTACAAAAGATGGAGAGCGCTGGTATGTTTTATTGTGGTTTCTTGTTTGTGGGGGGGGATAAAAGCCCTTTAAAAATTTACTTAGTGGGTGTAAGTTCCTTAGCTTTTTTGGTACTTTAAGAATATTTGCAATACATTTCACAATATCTTCTTGAAGAGCAAATTATTATCCTATTGCAATGTAATTTATCAACAATTGAGAAGTGCAGCTTACTTTGGAGGTGTGAGTATTTGCCTTCTCAGATAAATGCTACTCTGAAGCAGTACTGTTAGTAGAGCTTTGTTAACCAGAGGGGAAGATAAAAAGGCCAACAGTATGTTGTGTTCCTGTTTCCTTTTCTGGCAGAGACAGATTACTTGTGTTTTCCACAGGAGGAGGATCCCCTTGACATGTACTTAGTGTAGCATAGGCTTTTAAAAGCAATTTTCAAGATTCTGTTATATTTTTCTATAAACTCTGTCAACTGTTTTCTGCCTGACTCATTGGTGCAAACTGTCTCATCCAGCAGAAGCATACAGGCCAACAAATTTGCAGCATATGAGTTGAATAGGCACAAAAAATAGTGTGTATCGAAATGAAGGCTTTGATTTAAATTATCATTTTTATCTGTTTGATTATTATCTATCTCCCGAGTCATCAAAACCAACAATATTAAGGATTAATAGAATAGCTCTCTCTCCTTAAAATATAACTTTTCTGTGCATTATACCTAAAATCTTGCTGCACTTTTTTGCCAAGTGAAAATTCATGACTGTGTTTCAATAGGATTGACCTTGAAATATCCATATAGAGAACATCTTTAATAAATATTCTCAAATTTATATAAACAAATCTTTAGACTCAAATTGAAGACATTGAGCTTGCTTTTTAATTTTTAATTTCTACTATTTCACTTTTCTAGTGTTTGCCGAAATGCAAAGGTCCACTGTACCTCAGTGAAATTAAGAATGAAAAGTAAGTGATGTTCTATAAAGTAAAATAAAATAAAAACAACAGCCAACCTCCAAACCCAAGCCTATTTTCTTTTTGAATTTTCCACTTACTTTTTTTGCATGTTTTTTTCTCTTTATGTAAAACAGTTGCATATGTTCACTTTGTTTTCTCTTCACTGAGCTTTTTTTTTTCTTTAGGATAGAACAAGTGCTGAGATTTCTGTCTCATTAACTGCCACCTTTCACATGCATTTCTTTTGCCTTTTCTTGATTGGTCTAAGCCAACAATATACCTTTCAGGTGCAACAGAATGTTCTTCTAACAAGATATACTTTGACTGCAATGCATCCTCAAAGTGGACTTCACAAACACCTGTACAACTTAGCTGTCGTACTCCTCAAACTGATCATGTATGTATTCAGTTTTTCTTCATGTCATGTTTTCTTTTTTCTGTATTCTTTAAATGACACACAAAAAAGACAGTTGTAAATATGACTTGATTCCTCTTTGGTTAAATCTTCCATTCTTTTCTCCCCAGTGATGTTAGTCTATTGCCATCTGCATAATGATTCCCCTTATAGTTTCCCCCCCCTCTTTCTTTTTCCTGTCATAACTCCAAAGTGAAATAGGATTTGTGTTCTCAGACAACCGAAATAGAAAAAGAAAAACATTACTAACCTAGAAAGAAGAACCTTATAAAACTAATCAAGATTAGGCTGTTTGATTATAAATGCAGTTTTTAAAGACTGCTTGTGAAGAAGTGGAATAAAAATGCAGTACTTTATCATAAGGTAACCTTATGATATTTCTCCTTATAATATTTAGTTCCAGACAGAGTGTGTCTCAGGCTGTGTGTGTCCTGAAGGTCTGTTTGATGATGGGAGAGGGGGCTGTGTTGAGGAGAAGGACTGCCCATGCACTCATAACAACCAGTGGTATTCTTCTGGACAGAAGATAAAAGTGGACTGCAACACCTGGTAAATTATAATGTTGAACTCTCTAGAGTATAATCTATGCAGTATATTAATAGTTTTATCTAGGTTTATATTCTATAGTGACTGTGAAAGCTGCAAGTATCATCTTTTATTTTCAGGAATACTTATTGCTATTAGAGGAAATACAGATTCTGCTGAAAATACTGGGATAGTAGCTACCTCTGTTTTCAGTAGGCATCTCTTGTTGGGAAAATGCACTCGTTTTTTAAATATAAATCCTATCAGAGCTAAAGAATGTACCTGACCAGAGTTAAAAATCATGTCATAGGCTTAAAACCAGGCAAAACTATTGAAATTAAGACTTGGATATTTTGTGCATTATCACATCATATCAGGCAGCTGCTTGATTTGTTTTGCAGTTTTTGAAATGGCACACTCTTAGTGAGAGCTAAAAATTCTACTTCTGCACTCTCTTCTAGTACCTGCCAAAAAGGGGTTTGGAGCTGCACTGATCATGTGTGCTATGGGACTTGTATGATATATGGAAGTGGACATTATATCACTTTTGATGGAAAATTCTATGACTTTGATGGGAACTGTGAATATGTGGCTACTCAGGTAATGCTTACCAAGAGGGCTGAAATGATATTCAATTGCCTTGAAGATCAACTTTCCTCTTTGGTTCTGTCATTCTTTATTCAGCCTGCCATCACTGTTCCCGAGGTGTTCACACATTCTACTAGGATAGATTGTGTCTTTTCAGTCCAGGCAAACTGTATGAAAGTTGCTTTTTCTTCTGTTATAGTGGTCATAAATCATATGTTACAGTATTATTTTATAGTCAGAATTAACAGCTCATTATCAATTGTGAAATAAATCCAATAAATCTAAGTTTAGGAATCAAAGATACTTATATTTAAGAATATATTCCTCGTGTTGTTTTATTGTCCTACTCTTTTTCCCAGGTCAAGACTATGTTAACTGTTTATATGTGTGCAGAGAACTATTAGTATATGATTATGAGTCTGTAAAAATATGCAGGATCTCACATTTGAAGCAGCAGTAATGATTTATACATTGCGAAGATTGAAATGACTGTAATTATTATGACATTAAACTAAAGTGAAATATTCTACCTCATTTTCTCGTGCTAATATTTTTCTTTTTTGGTAGGATTTTTGTGGTGACAAAAAATCCAGTGGCTCATTCAGTATCATCACAGAGAATGTCCCCTGTGGAACTACAGGAGTCACCTGCTCAAAGGCTATCAAAATGTTTCTAGGGGTGAGTAGATCAGTATTCAAATATTACCAAAAACGTAATAC
The DNA here is from genome assembly GCA_013399895.1 of Serilophus lunatus. Taxonomy (NCBI): domain Eukaryota; kingdom Metazoa; phylum Chordata; class Aves; order Passeriformes; family Eurylaimidae; genus Serilophus; species Serilophus lunatus. Next base: position 9,511 of record VXBA01006286.1, on the reverse strand, counting down.
TGCAAAGCCACATCCCTAAAAGCAGCTGAAACCAGTGTTAGAGGCTGTAACAAATTAATCTGTAAAGGTGCAGATTCTCAGATGATTAAACCTCTGTCAAACAGAAGTGCTACACCACTTGTTATGATTTTGGTAAGTTATCCTAGACTTCGAGGTATTTGGTTTCAAAATGAGTTGTTTTGTTGTGATTGTCCAGTATTTTATCTCTTCATAAAAGTTAATGTTACGGTATTTCTCTTTATCTTTCAGAAAACTGAACTGAAGTTGGAGAACAAAGAGTACAAAGAAATTCAGCGAGATGTTGGTGATGATGTGCTTTATTGGAACAGGACAGTAGGCCTCTACCTTGTTATTGAGGCTAGCAACGGTGTGATGCTTATCTGGGATAAGAAGACTACTCTTTTCATCAAGCTGAGCCCTGATTACAAGGTTGGGACTTCTCTACCTTTTTTTGAAGTAGTATCATGAATTGATAAAGAAAGATAAATATTCTTTTATTTTAACTCCATTTTTGGTTCCTATATTAATTAACTCACATTATTACTACCACAGCTTGCAGAAGTGCTATTAGGGTTTGTTACAGCCTATCACAATTGCAATATTGCAATAGAGCTAAGCATCTAAGGCACTCTGAGTTTGTGAATATTGATAGCTAACAATCCAAAGTAATTTAGGGGATGCAAACTGACAGGGCAAGCACTTGGAAACCCACATGAAATCTCATGCCTGTGTTAGAACCAGACTCCTTGTGCAGTGTATGGAGGTGGTTCTGGTTGCTGAACTGGAGAGTATGGAGACATTTTATAAAAAGGGACATACTGTTTCTTGAGGGGGCTGATGGACCTTAAATAGCACTACAAAAAATTCACTACTGGAGGTAGATTGCTAAATTCTTTCTTTCAAGGAAAATGTCATTTCTTTTCCATGGATGAGGAAAGGGTGCTCATTATGTTAGAAACTTTTAATGAAAACAGTTTTGAGCAGAACTGAACTACTTTAGGATTATAGTAATATCTGAGCTATGATAAATTGAGAAGAATGGAAAGTAAATTGATTCTTCTCAGCTGAAAGAGGCTTGGTCACTCTTCAGTGTTTTAAATTGGATATGGACACAGAGATACGGAAGTGCACTAGATATAACTGATTTCAAGGAGGGAAGACATGGCAGCTGAATAGTTTGCTGAGTACACAGACAAATAAAAGTTTATTTTCTGTACAAATGTTTTGAAAGTAAAGGTGAAAGTCATCAGTTACACAGTCAGTTGTCATTTTTAATGTCAGTGTTTTGCTCTTACTTTACCAGAGCCTGTTTCTCACGTCCATGGTATATTTAAAAACTGTGCATATGTCAATTTTCTTTTCCAGGGCAAGGTGTGTGGTCTGTGTGGCAACTTCGATGACAAGTCAAACAATGACTTTACAACAAGGAGTGGACTACAGGATACTAATGCTCTGACGTTTGGGAACTCTTGGAAACAGTCTCCTATGTGCCCAGATGTCGAAGAAGTGATTAGGCCCTGTGATCTGAAACCACATCGGAGGTCTTGGGCAGAGAAAGAATGCAGCATCATCCAGAGTGAAGTCTTTGAAATTTGTCACTCCAAGGTTTGTAGAAGGCAGTAGGTGATGGGACAGCCCAGTGGATTTCTGTTACTGCAGAAGCAGAGAGAGACCATCAGAAATTAATGAAGAGTTGATTAAGTAGAGAGATTTTCAATTAAATCTTCAGTACAGCTACAAGCGTCAGCATGTTTCAGCTAGCCTTAGTCAAAGTAGTCTGAGTCACTGTGGCAATGGGACTGTGTCAGTAGTGCTGACAGCCCCAGCTGTACCAACCCACATTCATCACCACAGTTTCACTGCTACTGCTGTGCATGCCAGCTTCATGAATCTACCCTATATGTCTCTGCTGCAGTTGCACCATCTTTTGTTAAGAAACAGTCAGTATTCTAAGTTCTGATCATCAGACCCATCTCCTGACAGAAATGGATACTATACTTGAAATGTGGCTGTTGAAGAGACCACTGCTTCTTGTAGTATTCAATCCACAGGAGGTATCTCCTTGGAGACCACTGACATCACACAGTTTAGACAGGCAGCTGCTGGTACTGCGCCTCCAAGTTGGCACAGCATACACTGTGGCAGCCCACAGCTTCCAGAGTATAGAGAGCACTGCTCTTTATTTCTCATCTCTTTCCTGAAGTATGGTAATATTAGTAACAGTTTGTTCTTAACTCACTGTGGAAAAGTCACAAATATTTGTCAATTTAACTTACTATATGTTTCCATGTGCATCGCTTCAGCAGCTAACATCCAGTCTAAGTTTCTCCTCTTGCAGTTCCAAGCAAAAAAGTCCTTTGCTAATGTGGCATTGAATAAACTCCAAAAGTTGACAAGCACGAAGTTATCTGTTTCATGTTTGCCATGAAACGCAGCCTTTATGACACTGCTCACCACTCGGTTGGCAAAGCTTTCTGGAAGCTAACACTTCACTGGCATCAATTGAACTGGGGTTTGAGAACGCTCAAATGGAACTCTGTTAAAAAATGTGGGCACTGCCAAGGACCCTTATTTTAATTTTTTCAGTCATTGCAAATTATGAAGGTGCTATATTATTTTAAGTCTATTGTTACAGGCTTCAAGCCTGTAAATGTTTGTTTGTGATTTGGTAATTCTTAGAAAGAGTCTCACTCCCACCCATATCAATTCCCATATTTCAAGATCTCTCAAACTTATTTGAAAACTGATTTGGAGGTGAACTGGGGCATCTTGTCTTTCCTCAACAGGTGGATCCAATTCCTTTCTATGAAGCTTGTGTTCATGATGCCTGCTCTTGTGACAGCGGTGGAGACTGTGAGTGCTTCTGTTCTGCAGTTGCTGCTTATGCCCAAGAATGTACCAAGGCTGAGGCCTGTGTTTTCTGGAGAACTCCTGATATCTGTCGTGAGTAACAGTTAAACACAACTGTGCCTTTCTAGCTGCTGTCAGAATGTCAGTTGAGTAAATCATTAATACTATCACTTTAAGATCATGATGACTATATGAAGAAATTTACTTCCACAGCAGATCAGGGAACAAACAGGACTAGTAAATTTGTATATTTCAATTGTCTTTTATTCAATCTGGCTTCTTTTCTTTTCCTCTCCCCCTTTTTTCCTTTTTCCCTTTTTCCCCTTTCCCCCTTTTTCCCTTTTTCTTTCTGTTTCAAGTCATCCTTCCAATTAATAATCAGTGAGCTGCAACTCCTGTTCTTTATTTTTCTCTTGTTTCTTCAACTGATTCAGAATTTGATTTTAGCAAAAATTATTTACCATTCCTGTGTAGTTGAACCTAATCAGTGTTGTATATAATAATCAGTGGTGCCAATACTCACACCAGTACATCACAGAATAATATAAAATAATATTTAAATTAATATTACTCAAAAAAGTGTTCAATTCAAAATTTTGAGATTCTAAATGGCAGAAGTTTAAAATTCTTTAATTTTTAAAATTCATTCTGATTCAGAATTAGGACTAATTGTGGTTTTTAAGTGTAAGAAGTCAGTGAAACAAAAAATATGTTTCAGTCAGCTCTTATATATGCTAAAAGCTCCTTTCTCTAGCTGTAGTCATCTAAGCTAGTATATCCATAATGTCTCATATGCCTACTCTTGGGTGCAGGAGGTGACTCACAGCCCATCTGATACAGCAAGATGGAACTATTTTATATACAATGCAAAAATTTTTAGCAGTTTGCTAGTAGAAATCTTGGGCACCAGAATTTTGATGTGCCCTATGTTTAAGCATAGAAGCAGAAAGTCAGGTCCTATACCTCAGGAGAAAGTTTACAGGCTTAACATGTAAATATGTTTAGCTGGCACCTTTAAAGACCTGATCAGAACTGCATTCTGACAACACTGTTTTTAATCAGCTTCTCTTTTTTCTCATCAGCGATATTTTGTGACTACTACAACCCTCGCAATGAATGTGAGTGGCACTATGAGCCTTGTGGCAGAAACGTCAAAACCTGCAGGATGATTAATAATGTCATCACCAACGTTTCAGTGTCTTACCTGGAAGGTAATAAGTTCCTTGCCTTTTTTGTATTATGTTTCATATAACTTTGTTTGGGTACTTTTTAAAGGTTACAGAATAGTCAGTCAGCTTGATGAGATGTTCCTAAATGTGCTTTGTTGATTTCATCTCCAGTCGTACATAAATGTTTCCTATAATGGAATTTGTTGTTTATTAACATCAAGAGGTGATAGTTAAACTCCTATCAGTCATAAAACTAGGTCTTTGCTGAAACATGCAAGAATATTATACCATGATTTTTGTGTACCCCTTCATAAGAGGTTTGAAGAGAAGGAAAGTCTTTTATATGGCAAAGAAGCAAGTTACTGATAGCTGGGGTTTTTCAACCTTAAGATTACTGATACATCAGATCATCTTGACTTTATTAGATTAATGTGGAGCATTCTCCTGCCTTTACACTGGAAAATATCTTTGATATCAGACACACAGATACTGCTATATATTGGATTTTTAATGGAGATTCTATTTCATTTGTAGATGCATTATTAGTAGGTGAAAGTTGTGCTTGACAACTCAAAAGAAATTCCACATTATGGGGATAGCATTGATCCAAGAGCATGAATGACTTTACAAATATCTTCTGTTTTACCACATGATAAAGCTGGAGAAAACAGTCATGTCTTTGTCTACACAGTCTTTTTGGTCTGGACTGGAAGGACTTATCTCCAGTTTAGGGATTGGAAAGAAATGCCTCAAGTTTGATTTTGCTTTGAACTGCTGGTAAAAAAAATGAAAAGGAAAAAAACCAACAAACCCAAAAGCCCAGAAAACAGACTCCCAGAAAAAAAATCTACAAAAAAATCAATAAAAATGCCTAACCAAAATATTTTTTTAAAAAACAACAAACCTCTATGTTTTAAAATAGATTGTCTTAGATTATTAGAAAGATTTGGAAAGTGTCAGAAGGCAAATTACTATATATCCAATTATCTTTCTAAACTATTTTTGTTGTTTATCTTCAGTTAAAATATAGAGCACACCTGCTTTTGTTAGGACATCTTTATTACAGTCTGGTAGTGTCATGTGACTTGTAAGTATCAGTTAATTACATGGTACTTCAGTTTAAAGGCTATTTAGAACTCCAGTACAGTATAAAGAGGACTTTATATGCGTTTGTTTGGAGGCAGGACACATTAAATAATTTTCTTCTCTAAGTGAAGTAGCATATAAAATAGAATGAGAATTGACAGTCAATTAGTCACTTGCAGTGGAGTTTGGATGGCTGGTCAAGGGCATGGAAAAAGCAGATAAATTTATCTATTTGAGGTGGAGATACCTGAAAGCACATGAACAAGTTCTAATGTTCCAATAAATGTATTAAAAAACCTGTTTGTTAGTGAATTTGCTTCTGTATTTCTTACAAAAGTATTGTTGATATAGTGATCTATGGAAAAATTGAGATTTTTTTTTTTGTCTTAACATTACTAGCAGCCCATGGAAATTAATATAAATTAGGGGTTTCTCCAAGATACTGAACTAGGAAAAAATAACCCCCTCTTACTCAGTCACGCTCACCCCAGTATTTTCAATGAGAACTGTTGAAGTCTTTTGGAAAGACTAATTGTTCAAGGATTAATTTGAATAGTTTTTGATTTCTTTTACTGTGCTTGATTCAGTGAGTCATTTACCTTCAGAAGGTAGCCTATCACTGAGTTAACTTTTTACACTTTTTCTTCATTCTGTATACTGTTCTACTTGTCATCAACAGGTTGCTACCCCAGATGCCCTGAGAACAAGCCTATTTATAATGAAGAGACGAAGGAATGTGTGACTGAAGATGAATGTTGGTGTTACATCAATGGAACTCACATTCCACCTGGGCATGAAATACCCACAGAAGATAACTGTACAACATGGTATATAAAAAATTACAAAACACTTGCAGTAATTCAGGAAATAATTTATGCATGCTGAGTCCCTCATTTATTTTACTGGGCCTCAAGCAAATTAGAGATGCAACAGCTGAACAGCTGGTATATTCTTGCATTTAATAATTTTCCATAATCATCCAGATTTCATGTTGGTAGTGTTGTTATAATAAGTATTAGCAAATTCATTCATACTCTTTGAATTGACATAAATGATATAATGGCGTGAAACCTGGGTGAGTCTCTAGAAAAACCTTCTGTTTTTCATGGCTCTTTGGGAGGAGAGGGACTACTCTGCCTTGCATTCTCACTTATAACTGGGCTTTTGAACTCACTGTAATCCAAAATACTCTGTACTAAGCCTAAAAGAGATACTAGAGTGCTAGCTGCTCAGTCGTAGAGCCTTACTAATGGTAGCGCTTACACCTCCGGCTCCACATGGTGAACAGAAAATACCCTGATCTAGCTGTAAGTTCACTGCTCTGAAAAACAGTTGTTACTGCACTATTGCAACTTGCAACACAAAGCATTTCATGATAGTTTTAAGATCTTGTACTTACAGGATGAAAGCGATGACTTAGTTCGAATGAAAAAATGATAGGCAATATTAGAAAATATTACATCCAGAAAAATATCCAGTAGTGTGAATGAAGATCAAGTGACAGATTTCTGTGTTTCTGTGCTCTTTACTCTGCTAAGAGGTGTCACAAAACATCAGCAATATTTTAATTTTTGAAAATTTTTCTTTCAGTATCTGTGGCCCCTCAGGATCCATACAATGTAAACCAATTCCAGGTAAATATCCTTTAGGTTTTTTTAAAAAAAAAAAAAAAAAAGAAAAAATGCATATGTCTGACGCTACAAAAGACTTAGTATTGACTTAGAATAATTCTTTCCAGTGCAAGTAAAAGTTGTGAACAAAGAATGTTGGGCAGCACTTTTGTTGAACCTTGCTGTTAGTGCTTCTTGTTCAGGCTTTTTCTCATGTTCCCTCATTCTTTCTTCCCATGCCCTGTGTCCAAACTGATGGACTTCACTGCAAGAGTTTGCACTTCAACATGTAGTTATTATGGAAAAATGTCAGATTGCAATTACTATGGAAATTGCAATTATTATGGAAAGTATGAGATAGTAAATTGCAGTTATTATTTCTCTCAGAACATTTTAAAACCTAGTTTGTAAGTCTGTTCCTCCAAGCATTTTATGCAGGACTTGGTTTAATACGTTCTAATGTTGTTTTAAATGTAAAGATAAATTAGCACAATATATTAGACATAAGCTCTAGGTACAGCTCTGTAAAGGCGTGCATGACTCATGCAAATGCTCTCTTTTCCATAAGTAGTTAGCCTTTGCCTCTCACCTGCTAGCAGAAAAATTGCACAGTAAAGCTCTTTCTTGCAGGGTGCCCTTGTGTCGTCAATGGAACGCGTTATGAAGTGGGTGATACTGTGGCACAAATACAGGATGGTGACATATGCATAATATACATTTGTGCAGAAAATGGTTCTGTAGTTCCTGGTAAAACCTATCCTTGTCCAACATCATCTTCACCTACGACCATTTCAACTTCCTTTCCTACCAGTACTCTTACCACCACAGGTAAATCTTCAACAGAGATGTGATCTAAAAATTATTTTCTTTAAGGAAATTACTTTTAATATAGAATGTACAAGTATATGGGCTTGTAGTTGACACAGATAGAGCAGTATTATGAATAGTTTTATCATGCTACACTAAGAAAGATTTTTAACATTTTGAGTATACGTATTTCTTATGAAAGAAATTGTAACTATAAATGTAAAGGGTGCCTTCCTAACTCTGAAAAACATGTTAGCATCTTGATATCCTAATAAGGTCAGAAAGAAATCTAATTAGGATATTTAAACATACTATTACATCTTTTTTGATAACTTGCAAATAATGGAGTAATCTCTTTTTTTTTTTTTATTTCAGTTCCTACTACAAGTCATCCAGTGACAAGTAAGTTTTAAATACAAAACTAAGATGTTAAAAAATGTCAAAGAAATATTTAAAAGAAGAGTAAATTAAAGACAATCTCTACAGAAAAATATATTTAAAACAAAAAAAATTTATCATTTTTGAAGTGTGATTAGTATAGAAAGAAGCACAACCTTTAAATAAAAAAATTGATCTTCTCGGAATGTTCTCTATAAACTCAGATGTGAAACCTCTGTCTTCTCTTGCAGCTCCATGCTTTGGAATAATCTGTGATTGGACTGAATGGTTTGATGTTAGTAATCCTGAAGAAGGTGATGGTGACTATGAAACATACGATGAAATAAGAAAACATGGGCATGAAATATGTAAAGCTCCTGAAGCAATTGAATGCAGAGCGGAGGATGAACCTGATGTGAGCTTAGATGAACTTGGTCAGAAAGTAGAGTGTAATGTTACATATGGACTGATCTGTAAAAATGAGGAGCAAGATATAAATATGTGGCAACTTTGCTATAATTATGAAATCAGGGTAAACTGTTGTGAGACGTATGAAATGCCTTGTGAGACGATAAGTACACCACAAACGACCACCAAGACAACAGTGCCTTTCACCACAACATCCAGGATTCCAACAGAGATTATCACCACGACAACACACATCGCTTCCACCACAAGTGAATTTACTCCATCAGTGTCCACGCCAGTAACTTCAACTCCAGGTATTTAACAGAAAAGTACTCTCTGATCTCACTTTGTCACTGGAAAAATATTGGCATGTTGAATACTAAAGGCATGTAACCTTCATAGCACAAGTAGAGCTGCAAGGAAATATTGCTTACACAATTCTGAAATCCTGTGTTTCTGCTGGAGACAAATTTTCCCAGAAGGATCTGATGTGTGAGATAAGAGTAGACGTTGCTTCAAGCTACCATTGCTAGAGGCCAGGATGGTAGAATTCCTTCATCAGGCTAACATTGCACCAAAAGGAAATCCTATGACAAGAAGGCAGGAATGTATTCTAGTGGAGACTTCCTTCACTGACCACACATTCCCGTCTCAGCATTTAGTCCTTGAGTTACTGAGGTGCTCTAGGTAATGAGGGAGAGAAAAAAATGTCCAAGCCGGATCAAAAGCATTACTCCTTTTCATACCTGTTGGCGTGTCTTTCCGATTTTGTGAGATGCACCTTCCGCACAATTCCTAAGCTCTTTGCTAGGACATGAGGGCCATGATGCTATTCCTACATGGATTTACAAGGAATCTGCTGTCTGAGGCCAGAAAGGAAGGTCTAGTGATAGAGTGTTTCCTGTGCCAAGAGTGGTACTATATATCCATTATACCACTATATATCGCAGGATCATAGATCACAGGATGACAGGGTTACTAGGTTGGAAGAGACGTCTAAGAACATCTAGTCCAACCCTTGATCTAACACGTTGACTAGACTAGACTACGTCACCAAGTACCACATCCAGCCATTTCTTAAACACATCCAGGAATGGTGACTCCACCACCTCCCTGGGCAAACTATTCCAATACTTTATTATTCTTTCTGTGTGGCATATTCTTTATGTGTGGCAGCTGACAAACATGCAATTTCTGTTCAGT
>VXBA01006279.1:0-21808 GCA_013399895.1 Serilophus lunatus | reverse complement strand
TTCTGTGATTCTGTGTGAAATGTTAAAATAATATGCAGCAGCAGTGAAAAACCCAGTAATCCCATGAAGACTCAGGTAACACTGTAATCTCTACTTATTTAGAAAAGCCTTCACTGGAATCACTGGAAAGTATTTCTCCTAATAGAAACATGAGTCCTCCTAACCTTTCATCAAAGTGTTTCAGAACCTGTGGCCAAGAAGAGGTACCATGCATACTGCCTAAGGTGCAGGGTACTATTTGTTTTGTAAGGACTGAAAGTTCCTGGAGCAAGAGCAGGGTTCAGTTTCTACCCCATGCTGCACATGCTCAGCTTTGTGGTCTCTAGAGATCTCAGAACACTCTCACAACATTAAAACACATATTTGCAGGTCTGAAGCTGATATTTACAGCTGCCTGGTTTGAAACTAGGATTTTGCTATGCTTGTATTTCAATGCCACAGAACCTTAGTCCTTAAATACAATTATTATTATTACTGCATATAAATGTCATTTTATCATATCACTTTAAGTTGTTGGAAAAACATTTGCAACATAGCTTTATAACCCTATTTTCCAGTGCAGGCTTCAAAATATTACTTTAAGAGGTTTGTGTATGGTAAGAACTAACCCAACATGGCAAAACAAAAGGACAAAACGAAACAAATACAGAGTCAAATAGCAATGAATTGTATTTCATTAAGAACCTACTTAAACAGCTCACAAAATAAAGTCTTCTGCCCTCTGAGCAGAGGGACCTGGAGAGGTGAAACAACTTGTACATAATCACATACACAAACACAAAATGTTTCTTATATCTACCTACTGTTGTAAACCAAACGCCACACAAATTGAGTTACAGAGCCCAGTGTTAGTCTAGATGTTTCCCAAGCCAGCCTCTATAATACCTGAAGGAGGGATATATTCCTCCTCTGTGACTGTCCATGCATCACGTGCAGCCACCGAGCTGGATCCTACTGCAGCACTGGTAATAGCTTCACCAACTGTGAACTGCAGTTCTATTTGTTTGGCCTGAAAAACACATCAGAGCATTACCAGCAGTACTAACAAAACACACTTAATCCATAAACACACTGTCTCTCTCCCAAACCCAATTTTCACCACCAATGTGCAGCTTCTGACCCACTAAAACTGACAGAAAAAGAGGTGATGTCAAACTCTCCAAAATGAATGATAAAAGCTAAAGTTTTCACACTTTTTTTAAAGCATACCTCCTACAAAGTACCCACTAGTCTCAGCAAAAGTTCGACTTAGTGAAAAGGAAGAATTGGATAGAATTGGATAAAAATGAAGTTAGAATGAGACTGTCAGTGATTAACAAAAATTACTGCAGCCTTGCTATATCGTATGCAGTAGTAAAAGAATCTTCTGTAATTCCATCCAGGCGCTGATCTCAAGAAAGGCAAAAATCTGTTTTTCACTTTAAAAGAATTCAGACAGTACTTTGTTTTGCTTCACTGTGCTCCATAAGTATTCTCTGAGCCTTCAGGAACAGGATATGCAGAACTTTAACACTTTCTCGCCATCATTTAGGATGAGTCTTGAGTCACATGAACTGATTTCCAGATCTGCAGAGTACCTTCTAGATTGCTTTCCTCACCCTTTGGAAGCACAAAATGCTCAGGGCAGTGGGACAAGTAAGCCCTTAACTTCCTGCAACCTAAGATAAATTGTGTTTTTTCAAGTACATCTGTTATAAAGGAAGCTGTAATGTCCCCACGCAGTTACAGGAGACAAACAAAGCACTCAGAAACATGATTTTATGTTAGTATACACACTGTTTCTAGTATTCTAAGTACAGTGATATGTCAAGTGGTTAACTGCTCCAAGGCAGGTGGGTTGGAACCAAAGGATCTTTAAGGTCCCTTCCAACCTTGACCGCTCTGTGATTCTTGCTTGTTTGATCCTATCAGATTGGAGGACTCGGCAAAGAAGCCTGTCTGATATTTAACAGCACCTTCTACAATGCAGAATCCTGTGTCAGTATGAGCTCTGAATGAAGAACACTAAAAGAGCTCCCTGACTATTTAATTTTGCTATATGGCATATTGCAGTATGTACAGCAACTCTAAGTACTGTGAAAGAATGCAATGATACAATAACACAGTAATATATATTTTTTTAAAAAACAAAATAATTATACAATGATGCATTAAGATGGAGAACAGATACATTCCTATAAAGAAACCTTCTAATTCAAGTGAGTTGTATTAGGTGATGTAGTTCAGATAAAAAAGTGGTATTGACATAACTATTTCGAGGGTACTTTTGAAAGTCAAAGTACAGACCTACCACTTCATCTTAAGATTTTACACATGCAGTATGTTAAAAAAGTAAATCCATAATCCTCCTGAAGGGGAATGCATTTTTTTCATCACACTGAGGCAGAGACTTCGACTGGCAAGTTTTTGAACTGTGGCATAAAACATTTCAGCAGCCCAAAGTCTGCCTCTGTTCTCTATTTCAAAGCAGCTTTAAAAACCCAGAGGCATTATTACAAAAAGACAACTCTCCTTTTAAACCTGGCTCTAGAGTATATAAAAAGCATCCAAGTAGAAATACTTACTATAGTACAAAAGATAACACATTGATAGTGCCTCACCTCCACAGAATCCATTAAACCTTGCAACAGTAGCTTTTGGTGCGGAAAATCTTCATCTCCCACTGGAAAGTAACCTAATGTCTGTATTGCTCGTTCCTTCATCTTAAATACAAACAAAAAACCAACACCATCACATAACCCTCCTGTAAATCCAGAAGATACATTTAAAACTCGCTACTTCTCACCCTTGCTGAAGTTACACATGCAAGTGGCTTATAAAATCAATCAGTGCACCTCTGTTCCAAGACACAAACCTCTGCACTTATTTGCGGGTAAAAGAAGATACTCCCATTTTTCTTGAATCAAAATTATGACCATTCATGTTTTCAGCCCTTAAGTCCCTACTAACGACTACAGAAGCCACAAGCGATCAACTGCTCAACAGTACTGGAAAATCCCTTAGCCTAACTCTGACTCATTAAAGCCAATGACATTAATTCCTTTAAAAAATAAGGCTGAGTTTGGCAGGGAATACATACATCCAGGGACAGAGCATTCAAGAAATGAACACATCACGACAAATTCTTACTTTATTTGTTTCCTTGCTAGAAGGGATCCGAGCCAATAAACTTTCAACAAGTTGTAGCTTTGTAAATCCTGTTCCTTCACTGGGGATTGGCAAGGGGCCATTCCTGCCAATCTCCCCAAGAGCCGTACAAGCAGCTACCACAAGGAAGGGAGAGGTGCTGTCCAGAAAAGAACCTTCAGGAAAAATCAAAACATAATGACTCAAATTTTGTACTGCTATTTAGAAGTGGGCAGGCAGTTGTATTTTACCCATGCACGAAGCAAAGCATTTATCTCCTCTACAGCTCGTAGGAAGCTTATGCTAGAACAAAATCACAGTGAAAGGAGACATTGAGAGGAATCGAGGCAGTGGAACTGCTCCTAATTGTGCTGTGTTGGTCTGTGAGTTACAGAGTCCATGTAGGTTTTGTTGAAAAGGCTCATGCCCATACATCTAATCAGATTACACTCTCATAGGCCGTAAATTTTATCACAAAAATCCAACTCAAGATTACAGTATTTATGAGCCAAGTATTTCAGAAAAATCTTCAGCCTGGAGTGGACTGGAAAAACAAGCGTTATACATGCAGCAAAGTCTTAGGCAGGAAGTTACCTATTGTCTCTGTTGTTGACTTTATAAGCTGTTCTTGTTCCGGCATGACTGCAGTGTTTGGTTGTTCTATGTCATGTAGCTCCATTGTTCTGATTTTCCCTTTGGCCAAGTACCTTCCTACTGTAAATCCCAAAGCCAACAAGGATCCATGTTGGACCTCCGGGCTCTACAGACAACACCAACAGTGCAAAAAATCTCATTTTCAAAGTAAGTAACACTTTGCACAAAGCACTGATTTAAAAACACATATGGACAAGCCAGATCAGAAGGCACCCTGAGGAATGAAGGTGGCAATAATAAAGAGTTTGATATTGCTAGTGCTCTCACATGGAGTCCTTTAAGACAAATTAACATAACTTAGAAGACGTTTAGAAGGACAGATTAAAAATTTCTGAACAGCACTCATGTTCTTAAGCTACCTTTGGTAGCAAGGCAGAAAAAAGGCAAAAAACTCCAACTCATCTGACTTCTAACTACAGGTTTAAGAAGGTGAACTAAGATAATACTACATTGTCTCTACTTAAAAACTGGACATGCTCAGACTAAGAGGACAAAACGCCTCTACACAGTTTGGCAGGCCACAAATGGTGAAATGTAATTAAATGTCAAGAAAGTCAATTTCTCCCATAATGATTTGGTGCTGAGACTATTTAATGATAATGCTCGTTTCTACAGGTGAATTCTACTAAAAATGTTTTGTGCAGAAGCAAGGCTGTGAGACTCAAATGTTATATTAATTGAAAACAAAAAAGGGGGGAGGAAGGGAGCAGGGGCTTAAACTTCAATTAGTTCACACCTGTTTTTTATCACTACCCTACATGAAGTTACGTCAGTGCAACTGTGCTGACAGAATAAGATCCTCAGTTTAGTTTGGCCACCTGAGCCCACCTGTTCTGTGACGTGGTCTCCCTGCACAAAAGGCAATAGATGGGTTTACAGTTCAGCCATCCACTCATGCCACAGTCCTTGCTGAGCCACTAGGGACACCACCCCTCCCAGCTGTACTGATTCAACTGGTTTTGTACATTCACAGCAAATAAGAATGCTAATTCAGACTCAAAAAGGCATGGGAACACCCTGCTTTTTTATCTTTTCACAGTTCACATCACTGTTCTCAGAAAAGTTTTATGAAACTTCAACCATGCCTTCATGGGTGACTGGGGCAGAAAGCAGTGGTGGGAGGTTGGGACCCGTCTGTGCTGGCTTTGTGACTGCAGGAGCTGCACCCTGCATACAACTCAGCAATGACACACACAGCTTTGGCTCACAGGCACAGCTTTCACAGATGCAAAATAAGTCATGTTTGTGAACTACAACATGAAGTCATCAGCACTTCTTCTCAACATCTGAGCTTGTTACCAGCAATGCAAAATGGTGGCCCATTAAGTACTTCAGAGAGACCAATACAAAAACATCTTTGGGAAATATAACCTAGAAATGCTACTCCTTTCCCTCTCTTTCAGGATAAAAAAGGACAGAAACCTGCCCAATTTTTTTTCAGAACTCCTTTTCCATGCTTGTAGTGGCAAAACAAAGAGATTAGGACAATGGGAAAGGGAACAAGGTGCTGGAAGAAGGAAGGCAGGCAAACCCACCATGTTGAGATATAGCTGTGGAGGGCTGCCAAGCAGTTCATAGGGAGTGGAAAGGAAGAAGCCACAGTCCACACCCAGCACAAAACTCTGAAGTAATGAGGACTTCAGGAGGCAGCTATGGCTTAGTGGGGGAGGAGTTAAACATTCAGCAAGCTAAACATTGTCTTGGTTCTGTGGGTATCTGTAGATGCTCAAGAATAAGGAATTGGTAAACTGAAGTAGGTAGTGTGATACATTACATTACCACTCAATGAGACATGGCTATTTAGCTCAATAAAACTGGTTAAATGCATGACACTGCTGTGCTTGGCACATGCCTCCAGGAAACCCTCCTACTGACCTTAACAACAGCTTCAGGGATTAATTTATTTGAAGATCTGTTGGATTCATCTGCAACAAAAATCCCTTATCATCCAACTGGACGTCAGCTAGTTAATTCTACACCCAAATTAAGGCTAACACATCCAGGACATAGCACAAGATTCAAATACCCTATCGCTAACATGACATAAGAAAAAACAAGAAGCAGACAAAGGAAGGTAGTTACGTGGTTGTCTTTTGTCATCTTGATCAGCTGCTCCAAGGAGGCCCTAAGCTCATCTCCAGACATGGTAGACAGCACTACAGAATAAAACAGGGCAGCAAGCTCACGCATTTCTTCTTTGTTAGTGTTCATCAGGCTCTGTGGGAGTTTAAAAACATGAAACCAAACCATGAAATAGGGAAGCTGCTTCTTATACATTCTGTTCGTAAAGAGCTTCAATATACAAAGACAATTGTACAGAGCTACATAAATAGCTCTTAACTCAGAAACCACTCTTTAAACCGAGAACATCACCACTTAGCAAGAACAAAGCCCTCAACTGGGCAGAGCATGGAGGAAGATGACCACGTGCCACAAGAGGACCACCCCCCAGGTCTGTGTCAAAACATGCTGATCAAATTTCTGGCCAAATTTTGCCTTTAGAGCTTTTGTGTTTTGCATCCATACTGAGCTAAAAACCCCACACCCTAAACCCACTACCTTCTCTGAGCTACTGGAGGTTTCTATACTCTTTTTATTAATCAAAGGAAAAAAATGCCTCAAGAGGGTTAAAATATTTAAATCCAAGCAGGACAAAAAGACCCACACCAAAGTGTCCAGGAAATCACAGTTCTCAATGCAAAATTATCCACTTTGTAGCTAAAATCTCGTATTAGCTACGTAAATTGTTAAAAAGTTGAATTTTGGGAACCTCGGGTCATTTGTTAAGATAATCTTACCTCTCCAGTAATTTGATGTAAAATGCAACAGACTCACATGAAAAATTCATACCCAAATCTTTTAATGGGTTGTGCCACCATAAAGAAAGCAAAATGAGCCAAGCCAACAAACAAGAAATGGCCTCTGTCAGGCCCATGGAATGTAACACTCATTTCAACTCCGAGTTTGCATCAGATCACACAGAGAGACTTCTAACAAACCCCTAAACCTGTTCATTTCCCTTGGCAAGGCAAAAACACACAAAGGATGTTTTACAACAGTATTTCTGAAACTAGGTACTATCAGTAACCACCTCTAGAAGCTTGATTTTGTAAATGGACACCAGGCCAAAACAAAAAAAGGGTTTTCTAGAAATGATGAGGAATACTGAAAAGGAAAATTTTTTTAAATATTGTCCTTTGCAGTTCGTACCTGCACATAAACAAGATGTGATAAACTCCATACAGTGCAATGCAGCACAGATATTGTCAGGAGAAACTACTAGAACACATTCTGATTTATTTTTTACCTCGACTAAGTACTTGTTTCTGCCAGATTCCCCCAGTGAAAGGAAAGGCAATCCCGGATGTTTGAAGCAACTCAGGAAATAGCACTGAGTTGTCTGAGAAAAAAAGTCTAAGGAAAGCAGAATTCTCTTTGGCTTATTCTCAAGCAGGCTCCAGTTTATGTTTGTTTGGCTTTTCTTGGGAAGGGGTTTTTTTGAGGCTAATAAATAAAAAAGCACAATCACAGAAAGGCCTCTAAAACAATTAGGGATCTAATTAATCTGATTTTCTGAGAAACCATCCAGGTCTTCCCACTGAAGCATTCCCATTGTTAAACAATTTCTTCAAAAATGTGCAGAATTTTTATTTTTTTTTTCAGAACAAAAACTAGCTGACTATGCCAACAGCATTGATAACATAGATTACTTGGAACATGTAGGTTCATAAACAAACTCAATTAACAAAATCAACAAAGAACTAAAAAATAATTTTTCCCCTCCTGGTACATATCACACCTTATGAGGTGTTGACAGTAAGTAGAAATATCAGACTTCAAATGAAGTGCATACTTCAAAATAATACTCTGTTCCACCATGAGAAATATGCAACCCAAATCCCCTCTACCAAAATAAAAAAACAAACAAAAAACCCAAACCAAAAAGCAACCCCAAAAAAAGGGTTTTCAGTTTACCTTTATCCAATCCATTTTGTCTACAAATCTGGTAGCTAGTTTTTCTGGATACACTGAAACAACTTCTAGAAGACAATACATGACTGGCAAACCTAAACAGTAATTAAAGAATCATGTCATTAAACAACTCCAGTATTTACAACAATCCAACAATCTGTTATGAAGAGAGGTTAGGAAGTACCAGGCATTTCAAAGCATTCATTTGCAATTCACTGGCGATAACAAACAATACAGAATACTAGGGTATAGCATTTCTCAGAAATATTAGGGGAACTAACAAAACCAATCTTGGAGCCATTTGTTCCAAAGGTATTCAAGTGTTTTAGACTACACTTGTGGCAGATAGGCTATTACAGTGAGGAAGACATAGCATTCGCTGGTGAGGAGGCTGTTATAAACAACGGCTTCACAATTTTACACTATTATGTCAAATGATACTGCAATTTTACTGCCCTGCTTTCTCCCACCTACACAACAGCACAGAAAACAAGTTTAAACTAAAGAGCATATAGTCCATGTTGCAAGCCTGTGGCTGCTGTAGGCAAGTTCAAAGCACTAGGCAACTCATTTCTAGCAAGAGAAGGTATTTTTTTCTTCAGGATGCAGCTGCACACAGCTTCTTACCTCCAACACCAGCTAAGAGCTGCTGAAGAAGGCCAATATAAATATGTACAGGGTTGGTTTCTGCACTTTTTGAAGAGGATGAAGAGAAGGATATGTGGTTGCCAGACATGAGGTTTCTTATGTAACGTCCAATGGCTGGAGCATGGTCTTGCATATCTGCCAAGCTCTGTGAGGCTGGCACCACACCAGCACTGTGAGCAAGGCACATCCGCAGATACAGAACTATCTAAGCAGAGAAGACAAAAACACATGATACTGAGTACATGAGCATTTGAAGAACGAGGGAAGACAAAGGAGCAGGGAATATACTGTATTTAATGTCACCAAAACTAGACTTCTTTGTCAATCAAATCTAGATAGAAAAGTCAGTATAGATACAGAAACCAACCTTAGGACTAGTTTCTGCAATACAATTGGTCAAGGAGGCAACTCTCCAGTGTCTGCATCACTCTATATAGATTAAATCACATGCAGACTTTTGGTTTATCATCAGCTGATGCAATCTTCTTGCAGGCAGTTCAGCCTGTATCCTATGCCAATTTGGCAAATGCAACCCAACACACTGCTAATACAGATCTCCCTTCCTACCTGAGTATGTGTGTACAGATCTCTGAAGCCTGGGAATCTGCCAAGAAAAGAACTGCCTCAAGCAGCATAACAGGAATTTTGCAGAGGACTGCCAGTTTCTCCTTCTGACATGCTCTTACATTAGGTATGCTGCAGAGAGCACAGAGCAACCCTCTCAGAAACACTCCTCACAACCTTCCATGAAAATCCTGTTCAGACTGCCATTTAAGGACTAAGGATGGTAGTTAATCCAAATATCTGTTCAAAAGAATTTTAGAATATAGGTGACTTAGCTATTAGCTTCTTGCATTGTCCTCTAAATAAAGAACAGTATACATAACTAAGGAAGTAAATCCAGACACTTACCTCTCCAAACGTGGCAGGATTGAAAGGTAACGCTGCAGTTCCAGTCATGTATTTAGCTGGGGTTTTCATTCTGTGAGAGGCCTAAAGAACAGAGTACGTTAAGAGTGGAACATTCAGACCCATAACAGCAAAGATGTTGGAAAGGTCAATGGAATTTTGCTGATGTGACTCTTAAGTCTTCTTAGCAACTGAAAATGTACATCTCTATAACAGGAAGGGCATACTGCACTTGGAAATAGTACATCTGAGTCAATCTACTTTACATATGTATCAACTCAGAAAGTGCAAACTCTGAATTCATGGGAGGGATTGGTAAGGGAGGCTGAAAGAGTATAAAGTTCTTTCTTCCCCCCAGCAAAAAAAAAACTCCTTTAGAATTTAAAAGCAAAGCACCTCAAACTTTCAAACACTGAGCTGACAGGCAGCCAGGGAGCTTTGAGACAGCAGGTCTGCCTGGAGTGGCTGCATAGCAGCCAGGCTTCCCCAGGAATATGAGGTGGGTGCCCTGTGCTGCACCAGCCAAGCCCAGGGAGTCTCTCAGGCCCTGCAGGTGGAAGGCTGCTACAGCAAGTCAGCAACTCCCTTCTGTGGAAATGTTAGCAATGACAAGCAGGAATACTTCATCACAAAAACATCCCAACAGAAGATTTCCAGTGACACCTACTGCAAATGCTGCAGAAAAGCATGTATATATTAAATAGGCAGCATGTTGTTATGAGTTAGATTATTATTGAGAAATTTCCCCACGATGCTGGCAAACTGAGGAAGGGAAAAAGGTAATCCAACTAAGCCAAGGACAGCAGCGGTGCCTGCCCAGGTCTCATTGTCTTTCAGCTTGAGAGCTAAGGGCTTTTGATAGCAGGCAGATTCCTGCCCCAGGAATGTGCAGAGGAGGGGTGGAGTATGCCTGCCTTTCCCCCTCCCCATCTTTCTTAGGACAACAAAAAAATCTGAGGGTCCAGATGAGCTCATTGGTTTTTTGGCTGCAATCCTGGGACAGGGCCCAGTGGCTGCCACGCTGGCGCTGTTTTTCTCTCAACAGTTGCCCCAGAACCAGATCGTCTCTTGCTGCTGCCTCTCACCCAGCTCAGCTCCTATCTCCAGGTGGGCTCTGCAGCAGCCCTCAGAGAGAGAGAGAGAGGAGCCCTGTCCGCCCTGAGTTCAGAGCCAGCCTGGCTGCCTTTTCCCATCTCCCACTGTTCCTGTATTGGACAAGTGACTCTCACCGGTCTCAGCAGCAAACCAGGGGAACTCCCATTCCGTGTCCGCTGAGCCTGCAGGACATGCCTTTCCCCCCCTCCCCATCTGTGATCACACAGAGAAGTACATAGAGGAGGGAAGGGGAGGGTGTTTGTTGGGGTGGTTTTTCTTGTTACTGTTTGTTCTTTTTTAATTACATATATACGTAAATAATTTTTGCTTCCTTTTTCTACTACAGTCCTTGAAGCAGGAAGGTGGAGAAGGAGTATTTCTTTCCACTCTAGGAAGGTTCCCAACTTCCCTGGAAGATATTTTTCTAACCTGGGACAGGTGCAAATCAGTGCAGGGCTCCTTCAGCTAGGCAGCCTTGCACCTGAATAGACACAAGGCAGTTGCAGATGTCAACAGATCCTAACATCCCTCAACATGCTGAGATCTTTTGCTGCAGTGTAATTTCAATGACATCCAGAATCATCCCATTCACACTCAAGCCAATTAGGTCCTACTCTTTCAGGTACACTTTCTTGCAGAGAGAGAAGGATCATGCTAACTAATGCAGGAAAGCCATTTTTCATCTCAGCCAGCTGTGCCAAGCAATGCATACAAACTTCTCCAACATCCTCAACACTCACAACTTATTGATGGTATGTGAAAATTCACACTTTGAAATAACTAATGAAATAAACACACCTCCAGGATATGTAAGGAAGATCTTAAAAGTGCTCTTTTTTAATATTCCTTCATGAGTGAGGGAATCTTGCTTTTCTCAGTAGTGATTAAACCACAGTGACCCATAGTTACTTAGTGGCAGTACAGATTTTAAGAAAAACTTTAAAATTACCTACAAGAGGACAGGCATTTAAAAGTTATCTAAAACTCAATCTTAATTTAAGTTTTTAATACACATTTGAATAACCATCATTCTGGACAAAAAGCAAGTTCTCATAAAGCTTCAAATACTTCACACACTGGCAGAGTACACCACCATCAAAGCATATGGTATTTCACAAGAAATCTCTCAGGTTTGAGTTTTGCTATCACTGATCTCCTGCAAAACCAGATGTGTTCCAACATTACATACTTACGACATTTTTAAAACAGAGTTTCAGAGGAAGAAAAATATTGTCAGTGACTCTCCATATTTTCTTTATGGTTTATAAACATACTGTACCTACTATACGTACAAGTATTACAAGTATACAAGTAATGCAGACTGTATTTTGACACTTCTCTAGATGAGCTCTCAGTGTAGTGAGAGTAAAATGAGTGGCCCAGTTTTTGGCATATTGTCCACTAAACTCAGGAAATGCCATTTAGATGGCCATTATTCCACAAATTGCAATTAAGGTGAAAAATTAAGCTCTCAAGTCAACAAATCAGACTTCTTCACTTGTTCCAGTATCTCCTTTATAGTACAGAATTTTTTTTCTGTTTTATGCACATTATTTTTCACTAAGCCAAACAGAAAGTGGTCGTCTTCTGCCTTCAGCACACAATTGTGAGAAACCCGATGGTGAAACACGCTAGATTACTAGCCTTGATCACTGGATTGCCCATTCCACACAGTATTTGCACAAAATGCAGCAAAGTAAAATATTCCCTCAGTTAAAGGATCTTCCTCATTACTTAATACTTGGATCTCTTGCAATTACTGCCAGAAAGTAACAGTAAGTGTTAATCTTGGACATACAATACTATATGTGGTCCTCATCATAGTTTTCTCTAACTTTATTCCTCAGGGCAGGTGAGGGAGACAGACACAGGGAAGAGAAGACCACCATGTGCCTCAGCATCAGGCATGTATTTGTCATTCACAGGGACAGAAGCACTGTACCTTGTCTTGAATGTAAAGGACCATTTCAGGGAAGGAAGGCATCTGCTTCCCAGAACTCTCTTTCTCGTTTTTTCCAGAAAATGTTCTCAGTACTCGCTGGGCTTCTCCATGTACCTCTTCTCGCCTTTCAGAAGAAAAGATGAAAAACAGACACTATTTGCACAAAACAAACGGCCTCTAAAGATCAGTAAGAAACATTGGGAAGCTGGAGGAGAGAGAACTGTTTTAAAATGAGATGTAGGTTTGTTTTGTTTTTTTTGAAAGGAAGAAAAAAATCTTGCATTAGAACTTCTAATGATTTATTTTAGAGGTGGGAAGGAAAAAAAGACAGTAATGGGTGTCCTCTGTAAAACCCTGTGGACGAGTTCAGTTCCACTGCTCTTACATCCTCCTAGTGCTCACCACCAGTTCCTGATTCCCCTATCTTTGTTTTTGTATCAGCTACTACTCCTTATCCCCTCCCACAGTCAAGCTTCAGATAACACACATAAGTTTATCGTTATCTACTTAACAGTATAACTGTTCCCAAAACAGTGCTGACACTGAGATGACAAAGCTGTTGTTGCAATTGGTCTGTTTACCTGTCCTTAGTTACATAATAGCTATAGTCATATAAAAAACTGAGCAATTAAAGTAAGTTGGGGAAAAAAACACCACTCATACTGCAGTAATAGAAAACTGCAAAAGAAATGATTAGTGTAATTTTACGAGTCACATACTCCTCAGCAGAGAGCAGCAACTCTCACAAGCATATGCTCTTGACTCTGTACAAATACAAGCTAAAACCAGACTGATAGAATTGGCCAGGAGAACATAATTTTTGGCCACTGCAAAACTGATTTCAGTCAATGCCTTTCTACTTTGCCACTGCAACTGATGATTAACATGAAGTGCTTTAGTGACAGCAATTCATCTCAAACAAGAAAACCAATCCAAAGCAAAGACTACTGAAAAACAGCAACACCTCTCCACAGAACAGGCAAGGATGTCCCTATGTAAAAGTTAATTTCAAAATTACTGTATTTGATTTTCTGGGAGTTTTTTATGTACAAACTTACATATACACACACATATATACATGCACTCATGTTTAATCCAAATATATACTGGATGCAAATATACACGTGTGTGTGTGTGCATATACGTATCTATGAAAATAACTTGTAAAGGAAAACAACTTACGGGTCTCCTGCAGCTAACAGGAGTAAGTATCTGGAAGGGATATGATCTGGAGGGAACACTGTGCTAGCAAATTTCACAGCCACTTGACGTACTTGAACTTCAGGCTTAAAGAGAAAAGACACAAACATACGGTTAAGTGTTAAATAACAGCACTAGTAACTTGCACTAATCACTCTTACATCAATTATCTGTTTTGTCCTCTGGTACCAACATGAGTCAAAGACTTATGGCAGGTGATGGGAAAAAGATAAGCTAACCTTTCATATATACACAAGTGGGGAATTAAATGTTTAATTAAATACATGTGCATTTTAGGAAATCATAAATCAAGATTATCACTCATTCTTGGAAAGCTGAACTGTTCCATCATCTACCCACAGAAAACAGACGTACATTTAGAAGCAACACGGAGGTGGAAATATAACATTAGCTTAGGGTGGTCATTTTCTCTGTAAGATAAAGATGGTCTCAAACAAGTATTTCCTGGAGACCTAGAAAAGTGCCATCAACATGAAAATCATCTCCTACACTAGAAACACATATACCTCCACAGTCAGCCTGAGTACCCATACAAACATGGAATACACAAAACCCACTTTTTCTGAAAATCCAGACCTCTGGGGTATTCTGAACACAAACAAGATACTCAGTAGTAAGAGAGTCAGTGAAGTGTGGTTTACTCTAGTGTCTTAAGGCTGAATTCCTGGGGAAGTTCCCTAGTACCTTACATCAGAAATCACACAGCCCACTGAAACCCCACCTAGCAGTGAATCAGCCCTTCCACCAAACTCTTGCTGTCCCAAAGCATTTCAGAAGATACTACCTTTGAAGCATCTACTTCTCAAGAGTTTTCTTAGGAGAAGACTATGAGAAACATACCGTAATTGCAACACATTTGTTTCTTTGCTAAACAGAATACAAATGGAGACCTGTGCTGTCGTCTTCCATGCAGCCACTAAACCACATGAAAAATATTTTATTTGAACATACAAACCTCTCCTTCTCCCAACAGACCAATATATTCAAGCAGAAAAAGGGAGACCCATTCTAAAAGTATCTAACAGGAAGTGTCAGGAAACGGGAAAGCAGCTAATAGATATTTTTAAGGTATGTCATTTTGACTCTACTGAAAATACCTTTATTAAATAAGAAGCTACAAGAGCTTCCATCAGAGTACGCTGGGCTCCTTCCAAGTTACTGTATGCTCCAACCATCATAGACAACGCCTCCTGAATGGCAAGCCTAGTATCAGCATCTTCCTGCAGCACAAAACCGAGAGTTTTCACTTTTACAGAGTGCAGTGTCAAGAGCTAAGCAAAAGCAGCAAAACATATTAATGATTCCCCAAAGCCGCACCAGCACCCACCTTGCACAGAGCTTCAAAAAACTGCTGTACTAGTGCTATATCCTTGGTAAAGAGCTGCGGCATTCGGCTGAAACAAGATATTTTAATTCATGAAGCTTCTAGTTCTTTTAATTAAAATACCTCACATTTCATTGGTCTTCCCCTCACCCACGTTTTAACTGCCAACCAACCAAAGCCAGCACAGAAAGTATGCCTTACCTTAGCCATATTCACCACGAAGCAGCACAATCTTCCTTCCCTTAACAAAGTTTGGAAAGCAAGACATTCTACAGACAACCACTTAGATCACCA
Organism: Serilophus lunatus; assembly: GCA_013399895.1. Taxonomy (NCBI): domain Eukaryota; kingdom Metazoa; phylum Chordata; class Aves; order Passeriformes; family Eurylaimidae; genus Serilophus; species Serilophus lunatus. The sequence goes on along the minus strand of VXBA01006279.1, from coordinate 6,623 downwards.
GCACACAACTGAACAATCAACTTGTCCAGCTTCATGCCCACTGGTCTTTGGGGTACACTCCCTAAATTTATGTTTCTAGCAATCCAGAAAGTGGAACTATTTCTTCAATTCTGTGCATAATTAATGAGCTGCCACTAACCACTACTGCAGAAATCACCTTCTAAAAACATTTCTTTTCACATCCCTGGAGATGTAAAGAATGTTATTCCCTGCACTGTGAACTCAACTGCAAAATTGGTAGGTGGCATAAAGCTTGCTGCTGCTAAGTTAACTGATTACTCTGGAAAAATTACTCAATGTCCCATCGCTTAAATGACACTTCAGTTACCTGGAGAGTTTTCCAACCGCCGAATATGCCATCGACAGCAATTTTGAGTCCTTGAATGATAAAAAATACATAAAATTCAGCCACACCAGAAATACATGAGGGCATATCTTTTTTAACTAAACAATTACTTTAAACCCTGTCTACAAAACGCTCAAACAGAACATTCTTCAGAAAAAGAATCACAAAACATAAAATATTTCTTGAATAAAGCATTATCCAAGAATAAAGTATTATATAAGGATAGAGTGACACACTTTTCTCCAAGAAACAGAAAAATTGGAAACTGTGGCAAAATGTAAGTGTCCTTTCTAGACTCATCTAATCCCATTTTATTTCAACAGAGACAGTAAGAAAATTCAGTGAGTACATAAAATAGTAACAGAACAAACCTTCCACTAGACCTAAAAAGCAGCTCTAAACAAAAGAAGCTGTTGGCACAATGGATCCTGCACGTGATCAATACAGCACATTTATTACTTCCTCCTGAACACTCCTTTTTCATGCCCTTTCCAATGGCAGAGAAGGCCCATGCATTCAAACACCAACTCAGGCCAAAAGATCATATTCAACAGTCAAATGAAGCAGCAAGAGGTTCAAAGCTGCAGAAGGGGTTATCTGCAACATCAGCCCTTTGTAAGGTACAAAGAACTGTGTAAGTATGTAGCAATATGGTGGGGAATTTGCCTTCTGAAACTGCACTGGGAACATCCAGTCAGGCCAGACTGACATTTGCAGTTCTGTCTGTTCTGCTAATCCCTCAGAAATACCATCTCTACACAGGTAGGATGGAGTGTATTACAAGCAGGCCTATACAGCTGCTTATCACAACAGGATAGACATGCAGAGCTGAGGTCCCTGTGTGCTCCACAGTAACAGCGAGACTGAGACTCTGGCTTCACCCTTTGGATTTCCAACACTGTTATTTCCTGACACTTTGCAAATGGTGCCCAAGCATCTGTCTATAAGCGTTAAACAGTTTTCCTATACAGCCTTTTGAAATATCTGTTTCTCTTCCAACAAAACTTCTTAAAAGGTATCCTTTGACAGCTATCTCAGGCAACCACCACTAAGATTCTTCGATTTCCATCATAAAGATATTTGTCTTTTTTCTTGTATTCATATGAAGAATTATGGTAAATAACTTTTCATCTTACCTCTTTGTATTCATTGATCAGCTTTGTAAGTCCATTTAAAAGCATTGGGCCTAATGGCTTTATTTTACTCTCTGGACAACTGCAATTAGATATACCAACAAACAAAGTATTATCTTTTATATCCCTTAAAAGTATTAAACTGAGAAATTACAGCTTACTGTGTGCAAGCACAGACACAGAGCTACCAGGATTAAGTAAAAAAACCCTTACTCTGAGTTTTAATACTTCTTAGTTTAATTACATAGTCAAACAGAGTGGTTTCTAGGCAGACAGCTAAAAAACACTGTGCTCTCTGAGTTACTTACATGATACAAATATGATGCACAAACTGCAACGACAGACTTCTCAGTTTTGTATTTGTGTTTGCACCAAAGAGTCCATCATAAACCACCTAACCAAAAGGGAGAAGGAGCAGATCAGAGACTCTCAAATGTTTTCTAATTCTCCCTCTTCTTTAAACACTGACATGAGTGACAATGCTTCTCTCCTCTTAACTACTGGAGGAACTCTATCATCAAGCTCATTAGAAAGAGCAGCTTCGGAACACAAACTTTACCTGAATGTTAGCTGGGAACATTTCTGCTGCTTGCCTGGATCGCAGAAGATGAGGAACTATCTTTAATTTAACACGGGTGCTGACTGACTCTCGTTTCATTTCTGGTTTCAGAACAGAGCCCTGTCAAAAACAGAGATGAAATAGTGAATCTTTAGGCAGCAGTACTCCGAAGAGGGCTAAATTAATTTCTACTTCAAATCAGAACACACTGGGACACAGAAAAAAAACACATTCAATAGCATAGATGTTGAGTGAAAGCAGTGATCAAAGGAAGTGATAGATTTAAGAAATATACATGTCTTCTTTAAATAAAATAAGGCAACTAAAATCACTTCTTCACAAATTAAGGCATGCAACTCTGAAGGCAAATCTTACCTCCTTGGTTTTCAGTGGTATATCCCCAAGATACACTTTATACATTTTGCTGATGATAGCAGGATTGTTCCAATCAATTAAACTGAAGAAAAAAAACATTGAACACCAACATTTTACAATTCTGACCTTTGACTGCTTTTCAAAATATATGAGGTTCACAGCATTTTGCATGATATTCAAATTCTTCCTAAAGTTTAAACAGAACCAGTTTGACTTCTAACCACTCTTCCCACATCTACATAGTATATAATCATAAAGAATGTGAAGTGATTACACTTACAGTTTCTGACAACAAGTTATGAAATAATTTCTGAGAAACCTATGTCTTCCCTTCTCTCTCATTGAAACAAGACATACAGACCTTGGTAACCTACCAACTAAATACAGAATTGTAACCCATGACCCAGCATACATTTCTTACAAAAGATACATAGCACAGTCTCTGGTGCTTTACACTCACTCCAGCCAGCTTTGTTGGGAACACTAACACTGCCTCTGCCAAACATCCACATCATACCTTTGCTTGCTCTTCAGTTCAAGGTCTGCTGCAGTAGCAACACTGTGTCTTGTATCACTGGAGGCTACAACCAGGTGTATGACAGCTTCAAGTTCGGGCACTTGCTCAGCTTCAATGAACTTCACTATCCCCAGCTTACACTGTTTGACACCAGGGAAAGGAAAAAGAGCATTACTGACAAAAAAGCAGATGTTACAGTAACTAGCAGTTCCCATGTCTAAAATTGTGGCTTCTGTTTGCTAAGGCTAAGTTCACATGCTCTCCCATCTCTTGCCTCCTGTCAAAGAAGTCACCAGTAGCAAAGCACTACCATTACAGATATTATTACATTGCTACTAAAAAGGGAGACTTCATAGACAGAGGACATTGCTGTAACCTTTAGAAGCAACAAAAAAAAGAGGCTGCAGTCACCACCGCTTCCCAAACAGCTCTGAGAACTGCTGGCACCTTCCTCCCAACTCACTACTGCATGATGCCCCAAGGCATTTTGCAAAGTCCCACAAAAAATTCCCCCAGGATAACTAAAGGCCCAGTCAGAATTCCCTCCAGCCTTCTATTCCTCCACTTGTAACCACCCCTGTCCCCATCTCCAGTTCACCCAAGACCAGCCTCATAGCTCTTAGTACCTGTTCTAGTAGCTCTGGTGTCCACGGACTATCTCCAATTACCCTTTTGGCTGCATAAAAGCTCATGCCTGGAGGAGGCTGAGGGATTCCAGAGCCTCCTACGCTACTCGATGAAGAGCCCTGGGCCAAGGGCACGTTCTGTCGACTCTGAGATTCATTCAATACGAACCTAAGCAGGCAGGAAAAGACTTTCATTAAAGGCTTTACCAAACCACATTGCCAGCTGAACTAGATGCTGGAATGGAGGAATACACATAACTTGTCTAACTTCATGTATTCTTCTTTAATTAATCACAGGAGTCTAACATACGACAGATTTTTACACTCTGCTACCAGTTATCCCACCATATTCTGCAAGAGCTGTTAAGGTCTCATTGTAACTGTTTGAAAACAAACCACACACAGGAAAGGCAAAGGTCCATTGGCATTTCCCGAAAGAATACTCAGGCTACAAACCGGAAAATATTACTTCTTTTGTATTAGAAATATACTCATCCAGCATTAGATTAAAGAAACCTGTGCTAAGAACTCCACCAAGACTTGTATGACTTCTGTGACAAACACAACCCTAACAAGAGAAATAATGAAGCATATACAACAAAAGTGGTAGGAAACGAACTGTGATATAAAAATGAATAAATGAGATACTGTCTTGGAAAATGGCAGTTTTAGTGCTGGGCAGGGAAGGGAAGTAAAAAGGAAGGAAAGTAAAAATAAAAAGATTAAGTTTACAGATCTTGGTCTTTTGGAAGACTGGAGAGTCTAGCTAGAACATCTTCAACCTTTCACAAAAGCCGCTCCATCTCTCCACATATCCTTGGAAGCATGAAGGAATCAAAATTGTAGTGCAGAGACAAACAAGAATTATTTTGCCCCAGCCACCCATACACTGCTCTGCACTCAGCACACAGGCAAAGGGGTACAGTCTCAACAATAAGGAGAAACACTCATTCCAAAGCAAAAGCTCCCCTAACAAGAGGTAAAAAAAAAAAGTTAGTGGAAAACAGATTCTAAGTATCGATTTTAGACATTAGAAGGATCCTAACAAAGCAGTGGTCAATAAACTGAAGTTTTTCTGTACATTCCTCTTGCTCTCAGACACAGCAATCATACTAAGACAACATTTTTCCCCAGAACACGGATGAAAGATATATCTTGCCATTAAAGATTCCATTTTTAAAAGCACGAGTTTTCAGAGATTACACCTATTTATGACCTCAGAGGCCTTACAATTCAATTGCAACATCAACACACATTTTGGTCAGGCTTCTACATTAAAGGTTTAGCTCCTTAACAGATAGCTCACAAGACCCATAGTTTCATTTTGATGTCAAAAGAGTTAAGGACAGATTAGCATAATGATTAAGTAGAAAAGAGATACTTTCAAAATAAGAAGGATGGTGATCCTGTTCTTAAAATTAGCACCCTGGTATCCACCTAACTGAAACATGTAATTGGCTTCATGTGAACTAGGAAATAACAGCATATTTTAAATGAGTTTCTGAGGGTGGAGCTTGTAATGTCTTACATGTAGAGAGCACACTGATACTAAAGAAGACTGGTACCAACTCACCCGTAAGGCATAAGAAGAACATCCAACATAAAGTCCAAAAGCAGCTGTACAGTCTTTGGCTTTTCAGCAAGATTAAAGGGAGAAGCTGCTGCTTTCAGTGGTTCAGCAGGGTATTTCATGTGAAAAAGGGTTGGTATTAGAAGATGCATTAGGCTGAAAAACAATTATATTTACTGCAACCATTAAAAAAACCACACCTGTTTATTCACAACATTTTCAAGAGACAAACCTTTTGCAAAAAATAGTATGTTTAAATTTTCTTAAGATTTTCACAATCCAGAGGCCTCTATTTGCCACCTGATATACTTACAAAATGTAAGGCAGAAGATAAATTAGGATTTGCCCTTGAGATAGAACATACATGTCGGCATGCACGCACGCACGCACAGACATCTGAAGAGATAAAGTCACTGCCTTTGTCCAGACTTTTCATGATTTCATAATTATTCTAAAAAATACGTTCTAAGATTCTCTCATCCTTAAACACACACAAATACATTGACTGTGTATCAGTACAGCCAAATTTTCCAAAGCTCTCTTCACTCAAGCACTCACTTTTTGGACATGGCAAAACCTAGAGATGCTCCCAAGAGATGACAAGTATTCACACTGATCTCACGACCAGAAGCAAGATTTTACTGCAAGACCTTTGAGTAAGGTAATTTTAAAAATATTTTTACACTACCACAGTGGTGTAGAGTGAATGAAGTTATTTTATTGCCATTTTCCAATGCCAACACAGTGGAAAGTCATCTCAGTGTAAATAAGAATCAGATCCATCACTAACATTTTTCTAGAGGTTTGTATACAGCAATCCCCAACCCCAGGCTTTTTTTATTTATTCTAACTTAGTGTTTCAAGTAAGTAGGAATTTTAGTTCTCCCTCAATTTATCGTAGCCAATCTAAGACACCTAGCAGGAACAATCCTGCTGCTGGACAGAGAGTATTTACTGAAGGTCCAATCTTAAGCTGCAAACCAGAATTTGATGAAGATGTATGGGGAAGATGGACAGGCATTTAATTTCCATTGTCACACAGGCCTCTTACAGGGAGCCTGCTGATGCAGATCTTCTGTATTATTACAACACTAGACTGTATGAACTCTTTGTACCACCCAAACTACTGAACCGCTGATCCAAACTGTACAAGCCAAGAACATCCTAAGTAATGAAGACAGCACACAGGAGAAGACATCTTTTAACAACTGATACAAACTGTTTTACTAAAAAAATACCAACAGATTTCACTCCAAAAATAACCAGTTATACCTGTCTTGTTGTGGTTGAGGTTTCCCTTCCATGGCAGTGAGAAGGGTTGGAGCCAATTCACATTGTTTTTCCACAGGCAGACGGGGGTATCCCATCTTCACATAAATTATTGTAAAATTCTGAAAGAGCAGAAAAAGTACACAGTATTGCAACAGTGCAAAACAAGTGTGTGTTCTTTAACCTCTCCTTCTACATTGTGTTACACAGAGGGATGTGGAAGGTGAT
>VXBA01006271.1:0-54827 GCA_013399895.1 Serilophus lunatus | reverse complement strand
AACTTCATCATCACTGGTTTCAACATCACTTAACATCACTTCAGTTGTGCACATATATTATTAACTCAATGTTTTTCATCAATAAAGAGAGAGATGCTGTATCAGGATTCTGTACAAAAAAGTTTCACTTTCACTCAGCATCAAACAAATATCTCAGTATAGATTTCAGGACATTAATTTTAAATGGTGTTCCGTGAATGAGCCATAAATTGTCTCTCCTGATCAAGTCACATGCAAAAGCATGTTATGTGATTTATGCTTTTTCTGTTATCCTGTCACTAAAAATCAAAACTACTTTAATATTAACCTGAATAGTCCAATTCTGTTGGACCTTTTAATAACTGATGATGTTTGTTTAGGAATCAAAAGATGATTTTAAATTAAGTCACTTTTTCCACTTCAACTTTAATAACCACTCCTTTAAATTAAATGCAAATGAATTCATTATGACTAGCAAAGATAATAAATGGAAAAAAACTTTTTGTGGTCATCTACTTCTTATGTATTCCTTCATGTTCCAGAAATAAGAAAGAACAATACCTAGCATGCTGAAAGATTTCTAAAAATCAGGCTATTGCTGTTGCTCTATGACGGCAAAATTCAATCCTGCATCTTTTTTGGTAAAAACTTGTCATGAACTTTAACAAAGCATTAGTGCTTCATGGTACAAAATGTGGTGTAAAAGGCTTCAGTTACTCCAACAGTGTAAGACATTGATGTTAGTGGCTTAATAAATATTCTAAAAGATGCAGAATAGTTTTGGGTTTAAAAATAGCTAGTATTATTGGGATAACTGAGACAAAAATTCATATGACGTCTTTCTAAGCCACTCTAGCAAAGAGATTGTACCAGAATTTTTAGTTTCTTTTTGCATAAATAAGAATCATGGAAAAATACAGGTTGGAAGAGACCTCAGGAAGCCTCTGGCCTACTCTCCTCCTTGAAGAGGAGTCAGCTATGTGGTCAGATGGGGTTGCTCGGGACTTTATCTCGTTGGATCTTGAAAATGACCAGTAATGGGGACTGTGTAACATCCCTGGGTAGTCTGTTCCAGCGTTTGACTGTCTTCATGGTGAAAATAGAAAAAAATTACTATTAGTACCATCAAGTAAGTATTTTTAAAAGTTTCCATAAAAGTATGAATTAAGTTGACTGAGAAAAATTGCAACATCTCTGCACTGTGAGAGATAAGGTTTTGAAACTGGCATCAGACCATAGGGATAGACAGAAAAAAATGACAACTGTACAGCAGTTATACTACAAAGATGATAATGTAGAGGTATGTGAGATTTAGATTTATGTTCAGGTGCATTAGAGGCCCAACAAGAGTTGGAGTTTTGCATTGCTTCTGCAGATAAATGCAGCAGGCAGTTCTTGCAAAATATTAAGTTGCCAAATATATGGATGGCTTCAGGCAGAGCCTTCCTTTTCTGCGGCTTTGACCTGCTCACACAGTGATACCCACGCCTGGAGCATAGTATAAAAGCTGACTAACAGTGAAATGAAATACCACAACAGAATAAAGGGAAGGAATGGAGGAATTAATGAGGGACAAAGCGCATCAAAGATGTTCAGAGATGGTTATAACAGCAAAAGGATTTCATTTACTAACAGAATTTGCCAAACTACTCAGCAGATGTACCCTGAGATGACTGCTGCCACTGTACATAGATTTTGATGGTACTGCCAGGTAAGTTAGTCTTCTAGTGTGCCACAGCATCATGCCTGAGCAGTATATACTCTCTAAACTTGAAAAACAATCTTTGATTGTACCCCAAGAAATGATAAGAGAGTTACGTGGGCCTAAAGTTTCATCGCTCACTCAAGGCAGTGAAGGACTTAATATAAAATTAGGAAGTGTTCTACTGTTGTAAAGCCAAACCCACAAGGAGTAAGATTTTTGTACTTTTTTCAAGATATTTTTTCAAAATGTATTCCTATCAACATTTGGAGAGCCAACTACTCTGTTGATTATATATTTTTCTGCGGGAAATTTCTGCTTCAATTAAAAATTCTATCGAAGTCCCAAGGAGACCAAGAGCAGCCTCAGATGCTGAGCCTCCCCAGCACAGAAACATGCAGGGTCTTTGTTTTGCCAACTGAGGAATGTCATCTTTGCCCATTGAGACAGAGGAGCACATTGTCCATGTGTAATCACAATTGTATCATCATGGGATCGCTATCACCACCCTCCTCTTTTATGAGACCATAACCCAGGTCTGTCAGCTTTCCACTGAGGAAAAGGTGTTCCTGCATCACAAAGCCAGGGCAGCTGGTGTTATTGCTTGGGTAGACGTACTTGGGGCAGATACCAAGAAAGCCTTTGGGCAGAGCACGCTGATGGGTTTCACTGGGAGGGGTCCCCCAGAACCAGAGACACAGAACAATCTTGAAGGGTGTCCCAGCACCCTGCAAGACCTCAGACCAGGCACAATCCCTCTGCTGATCATTCTGGGTCTGTCTGGAAGCCAGGAACATGGCAGGGGGCAGGTCCAGAGGGGAGTGAGGACCCTGGCACAGAGGGGAACTGGTGTAAGGTCATGGAGCTGGGCAGACACAAATGCAAATGCCACAAGGGATGAGCTCTTACGCCTCCACCTCAGCACCACAGGTCCATGGGTGGGCGCCACCAGCTTCTGGCAAAGCCAGGATTTGTGCTGGGAGGGAAACACTTTGCCTTACCCCTGCAAAGAGCACAGCAGGGCAGTTTCTCTGAGCTGTTCATGTTGAATACTAAATATCCTTCTCTCTGTTGCTCCAGTGGTGGGGGTGTAAGGCCTTTCTTTTCGATCTGTTTCATTTTGTTGTTAAATTATTTGCATTGGCCAGCCTAGCCGACTGAAGAGCAGCCCACATGTTGGGATTTCTATAAATGATTCTGACAGGTACGTTTTGTCAAAAACATACCACAACTGTGGCTGTCTAATCCCAAAAAGCTTTTGTTTAATTTTAAATGTGTCATTGCAAAACATGACCAAAGACAACAAGCAACCATAATCAAATGAATGGGTAACAAGGATGCCGAATTATTGTTATGCTTCAAGAAAATCTTTGTTATTTCTTTCTAAAAGAAAAAAAAAGTATGAAAGTGATATTAAGCAGATGTTAGACTGCAGTTGTCAATCTTGTCTAAGCACGCAGGTGCTAATGTGTTATAATTATCCCTTCTGGCAGTTGATATTTAGGATTTTGGATCCCACCTAGTCAATCACAGCTGTAATTGTTAAGCTTCTTACATAGCTAATATGCTGGGTAATAACCAGATCAAGATTTAATATTTGACGTTTACCATCAATTATCTTTTCTTCTGACATACGTCTCCCCCACTCAGGTTCTTGCAGATCGGAACACTCTTCTGCTTTCAGTAAAATAAATAAGAATCTGGTTATAGAAGACTCAAATAAAGAAATAATCCTGTCATTGTCTCTTGTCTCACTACTTCATGTTTCTTGAAGAACAGAAAGATATCTCCTTGCTACGAGCTTTACAGGTATAATCATTTGATTCAGAACAATTCCTTCCCATTTTACTTTTTGACTGATTTATTTACAGAAAATCTCATATCTGATATTGCAAAATTGTGGTGTAAGCATGTTAACCTAAACCAGATGTATTTTCATGTGACAGCATTTGCTTTGAAACAAAGCATTGGTGTTTGTTTTGTACTTAGAATACATATGCATATGTTCATACCACATATATTATACCAGAGGACTTTTCCTGCTGAAAGCACTATGAAAATTAATCCTGTGCTTAAAATATTTTAAAATTAATTTGTCAGTTCTGCACTTTTTACTCTTGTACTCTTGTTATAAAGTTTCCTTCAATATGTATAAGTAGAACAAGAGTTGCTTTTTGAAGTGTTCTGAAGTTTACTCGTGAGTGATTATGCTGAAGTTCACAAAACTTAAACACTTCCATTCAAAATCAGCCTGCAGTACTCATGGCGTGCTCAGAAGTTAGGTGTAGCTTACAGGTGGCCCGTGAGGAACTATGTGAACCAACTTTTGTGTTCTAATTGCATGAAAAGACTTTATATTTTCATCAAAAAAAGTTATTATTTGCCTCTAGCAATACAACATTCCTACTAAAAAAGGTCAGGTAAACAATTTTTAAGATGAAAACATTTTTACTTCAAATCAAACAAAGACTACCAAATGTCAGGAAGAAAATATTCAGTCCAGACTCTCACTTTAGACACTCTTGTTTTCCTACAAGGTTACAGAACACTATTTTAGTGCTTTTAAGTCAGTTTTAGCTTCCATATGAATGCAAACAAGTAGTGTAAGTTAATTACAAAACTGTAATTTTACATAATCTTTTCCTTTACAGCCAAGCTAGCATTAAAACAAAAAAAAGTGGATAATATTACAACAATGGAAGCCAAACTACTAAGGCTTGAAAATAGTGAAGTTCTTCCTATTGTCTAGAGAAGACAGCATTTGGTTCAAGGGGATCGTGCTCCAAGTTTGAATAGGAAAAGGCTTGAGTCAGGCAGCCAAGGGACATAAACACTTCAAAGCATAACAAATGAAACTGGACCTTGTCATTTTGCAATAAAACGCGAAGCCATGTAATAGTGCCCTTTTAAGCCACTTGTGACTTTTAAGACTTCAAATGAAATGCTATTAGCACAGACAGATAAACATGCTAAGCTGTTATTTGCCTGGGGCGATACCCTTGTGATTTGTAACAGGCAATGAAAATATAGCAGCCTAGGTGTTCAGAAAGAATGATATGAATACCAGTAATCTCTTCAGAGTGATGCCAAGACCTCTGATAATAAATCCTCTAGAAAATCTTATGTTAGTCACAATGACTGGGTGGGGTTTTTTTACCTCATTATAAAAGTTTTCTAAAATAGGAAAGAATTTCTAGAAGCTGATGAAATTTGTAGATAAAGAAAAAAATGTTTATATCAATCTCACATTTAATTTTACATCAGAAATTAAAAAAAAATCTCTATGACATTTTATCAAAGAGTTACAAATACCTGTTTAGATTATACATTGTGGCACCTCAATTTACTTGTCCGAGCAAGCCCAGTGAAACTGTTGGTGACATGACCTCTCTGGAATTTGTAACATAAGGATTTGCAGAACCCACAGCTTTAACAGAAACCAGAACATACCTGGTTAAAAACTTGTAAATAAAGAAAGAGATCTACATCATATGTGAAAATTTACTCATTATTTTACCTATTCTGTACTTGTGACGACTGGAAAACAGTCAGCAGTTCTGTGTTTAATTTTTTCCCCAACTCAAAGTATCTATGTATTTCTTGACTGAGAAATCAAGAAGAAAGCAGTGTTTGCTATCTTTTCATGAAGTTTTGGGATAGGTAAGTAAGAGACAGAAAAGCACTGCTTTGACAGAAGATTAGGAGAGAGCTTGGCCTTCCTAAAAAAAAAGGGGGAAAAAAAGCCCCATCTTTTTCAGAGCTGCATCAGAGAGCGCTGCAAAAGAGGTGCCAATCCAAATTAACCTGGAGTGCTACAATAGGCCAGGGTGTAAATTTAAACAAAAATCTGGATAGCAGCTTCATTTTTTAACAAGGGCAGTATATCTAGTCAGTACCTGATGTATGCTCTGTTTTTCCAGCTGGCAGAGACTCTTGGGGTATGCAGGCACATATTTCCAAGCATGTTGTTCTTCTGAGTTGTTTGTGCTTGGACCATAACTGCAGCCTAGGCAGCCAAAATAAAATATGCCAAGTAATACTGGCTGAGGGACAGATGGATTGGATTGAATTCCTGCCTGATACAATGCGCTTGACATCAGCAGAGTCACACAGTGACAGTTCATTGTTCTCCACTTTCAAACACAAAATATGGAGAAGGCTTTAAGGTAGGATGGCAAAGGTGTTGCTGCCATTGCTTTCATGAAATTGTCTTTGCTCTCTCCTGGAGACAGCAAGGAGTTATCTTCCATGAGGATTCCCCGTTCGACCAAATTTTGCGACCGCATGCAGACAAGACCAGTGGCCTTGGGTAGATACCTGGCAAATGATGGGCAGACAACCAACCAGCTAATTTCCTCCTCACATCTCTCAGTGACAGTGCCACAGCTTCTCAAGTGCTTCCCAAGGTGTCTGCAGAGGATGTGAGGCTGCTGAAATCTGCAACAATACCCATGCCTGAACCGTGGACTTCAATGTTGATCTAACAAGTCAACAACATTTCTCTGCCTGGGTTCACCAGTTGCAAAACAGGAGTGTAGGAATGTTTGTCTGCTTGTGTGGTGCTTGATATTCAGGTGACGAAATTAGTACAGGTTTTAAATAAAGGGTTTAAATAAACTTTCTCAACTAGGATGTGTTTGAGACGTGCATGGCCCAACTCTCTTTTATCATAGACAGTGAAATCTGGAGGAATTTTCTTGGCAGGGTGAGCAGACTATGGAAGGAAAAATATTGAACGGTTTTCTCAGTGTGCCATATTTTATGATTAAAATCTAAACTAAGTATATATGAGCTCCAATAAACAAAAATCTCGTGTAGTTTTCTTTAAAGCACCGTGCTATTGTCTCTTTAAATAATAATGAAAGAGGAGAAAATATTCTACAACTTCCATAAAAAAAAGTCATATTTGTATAGACCCCAAATCCCCTCTGTTTAAACAGGGTGATTAATATCAGCTCCTGTAGGAAATTAAATTCAGGGAAGAACAGTAATATGCAGATATGCAGATTTCTAGGCAGAATGGCTAGCCCTGGGTAAGAGAGTCAGGTTGATTAATCTGCATCCTCAGAATACAAAATGAAATGCTGGGCTCTCCTGGGTTACTACCAGAAATGACTTTTCTTTCTTACATTAGAAATAAATGGACAAACACATACACGTATATTGCAAAAGGCCTTAATATCACATGCAGTGTTTATGAAGACGATAAGAGTTTAATATTTAAAATATCCTATTTCATCTGGGAGGGAAAAGGAAAAAAAAAAGCTGCTTCTCATTAGGATGAAGAGTTTTGTTTATGATAAAATAGTATTTTTTAATGTTTCATAAAGAATACAAAATTGTAAGGAAATCCTGTATCAGCATGCCAGGGAATCTTTAATCTGTTCATAAGCATTTTACTGAAAGAATATTCAGAAGATATTGAACACTAACATGGTCATAGTGTGGAAAAAACTGGAATCATAAAACAAAAATACTCAGTCTTAAGTTTTTAATATAAATTTTGTTGCACTTTGCTTTTTCATTTCGAAATTAGAAATACTATACAGAAGCACAATAGACCAAAAATATGATTCCACAGGCTTAATTTCCACAAATACAAATTCCTGCATAAATATAACCTTTCTCTCATTTCAGAATAATAGCATTTCTACATTACCAAGAGTATGATATTTTTAATAATTCCATCTTTAAAAAGAACACCCCCAAAACCTCAGAAAAATATTTACAGCAAAATGCAGAATGTCATTTTCAGATTTTTTTCTCCCTGTCGTTACTGGAAAACCAAGCCTGTTATTTAAAATCATTCAGGGTCTCTCCAATAATTGTATAGAAGTAGGCATTATGCTATATTATTAAAGCTGTAATTTCCTGCTGAATCTGGCTGGATGTTTCTTTTTATCACTTGGCAATTTCTATCTAGTTATGGCATAATTAAGTTTCCTGACCCTTGCTCACTCTCTTAACAGGACGCTTAGAAATATACTAGAATTGCAGATCTTCAACCTGATGTCCTCTCTCCCCACACAGTAATGGAATAAAATTATTAATCCAGTAATTGTACAGAACACATTACTTTGCATTGAATGTTCCTATTTCTCATTTTCTGTTAGTGACAATCAGGCAGAGGTACAAATCATTTCTGCAGGGAGCAGAGCCCTTGCAAAAGGCCCTCATTCACTCCACTAGAGCTACCTGTACAGCTGTGATTATTCAAAGTCTGACACAGTACTAGGCTCAAGCGAACAAAACAAAGTTAATAAAATGCAATAAGGAACAAGATATTTTCCTATCTGCAGCCTCGTATGTGCCCAAATTAGAACCTTACCTCCAAGTGATAAACCACACTTCCAATTGCATTTGTATAACAAGACTAATGAGCCTCAGCTAAGCATTTCAGATTTGGCTGGCATTGGTAGTGGCCATCTACTGTGAGGGTACATTCTATATGCCTGGTCCATTAAGTGGGGGTGAGTAGGGAAAGAGAGGAAAGAAAACAAAGATCCCTGTTCTTGAACCTTAATATCCAGACACCAAGGATGTGTGTCCAAACGAATTAAAATCTCCACAGAAGAAATCCTTACTGCACCACAGTGAATCACAGAATCCCAACTGAAATCAGTATAGTTACTATTTCCCATATTTCCCACTAAGAAATTTGAAATTTATCATGATGTACCTTCAGCTGGATCTCAGTTCGGTTATTATCTGCATGGGACTTCTGAAACCAGTATGTGATATTTATCCCAACATATATTATGAGGTCCATAACCCAGTAAATGAATAAATGCTTAAAAAAACCCTTTTTTTTTTTCCTTGTAACTCTCATCTCCTCGACTAACCCACCTAATAATTCTGGCTTATTTACAGATTGGCTGCAGCTGGGGTTGGAAAGCAGGTGGGAATATTAAAATTTATCACCATTTTCTAAAAACCCTACTTGAATCTGATCCTGCCCAGAATGTTTTGACTCTAGCAGTGCATCTCTCTAAAATGTGTAGTCATAATCTTTGCACTGGTCCCCTCCTTCTCTCTTGATTGCACTAGGCTTATCCCCTCTCTGCCTCTCGGAAGAAATATATTATCTCACTAAAACATGCTGGTTTATTGGACTGAAGTTCTGTGAATATGTCTTCACTGTGTACTTGAATTGATGGAAAAAGCTAGTGAGAAAGTCTCTGAAGCAGCATTGCTCCTTTAATAAAATCCTGATCTCAGAGAGGATAAATAGCAAAACAAAATCCTTATCTTCATGAAAAACTCTGGCGATTTTATTCAGATGCAATAACATATTTCAAATTGAAACAAGGAAAAGTGCTGTGTATCATTACTGAAAAGAAACACAAATAAAGCATAGGATGATGCATTAGGATATTCCATTTGATCACAGTTCTTTGTATTTTTCAACGCTCTTGCCTTGTCCTCTAGTAATGAATATCTTTGGGTTTTTCTGAAGTGCAGACTGCACAGCCAGAGTGTGCTGGTTGCATAAGCATTTCCATTACATACTGTCAGGTTTATAAACTCATCTGTGTTCCTTGCTTTACATCTGTGTGAGAGGAATGTGTGCAATTTTCACTACTCTGATAAATTAAATTGATCAAATAACAAAAATACTGCTCTTAAGTGCATTAGACAATAGGCCATTTGCAGTGAGAAACAATACTACAGCAGTTGTCTCAAGGTGGTGGTTTTTTCCTTTTCTTTTTTTTTTTTTTTTTTTTTAACCTGCTACAAAATAGCTCTGGTTTTATTTCCATTGACTCAGTCACTGTAGAAAAGGTAATCACTATAATCACAGCAAAGATTTCTGTTTGTCTAAGGCACTTAAGTTACTGCCATCACCACTGTGCCTGAGTATCTTCCAGAGAAGTTGTGTTCCATGGGAGTCTTGATGTGGACAAACTTTTTTTAATTTATAAAGCAAATAATTTTGTCTGCGACTTTTGCAGTCATCTCAACCACTTTTAATAATCAGCTTCTATATTGTCCCAATCTGAGTAATAAAAAAGAGATGGGGAAAATAAAGCTGTGAACTTTTAAAATATTTGTTTATCTCTGCTACACTATAAGCCTAATACAACATACAGTAATTGAAGTATATTTTTCTTTGATATCTAGTGCAAAAGCACCATTTATGCAGGTTGAGTAACAACAAATAACACAGTGGTTTATCAAATTAGTATCTCCTTTCTCATATTTGGTAAGTGATGGACTTGCAAGGGTATGATAGATAGAGATGCATGACTATGAGGGCATTATACAAAAATATACTTGACTATTTACTTACAAAACAGTTATTAATATTATAGTTTTACACCATTGGCTTGGCCTGAGGTTTTGCCTTTGCAAAGGCGAAGGAGTGTGGTCAGCTCTATGGACACAAAAATTATATATTCTTGTAAATAATAAACTTTTGGTTTATACTAATATCTATACAGATATAGATAATAATATCTTTAGTCTATCTGCAGGAAGCATAATGGTTATTTGCACACATACAGTACGTTTGAGTTCAACTTGTTCTATAATCTATGGTTTTCCAATAAGGAGGTTTTGCACTTTCTCTTCCAAACTTTTCCTACTTTTCAGTTCATGGTGAGCACACCCAGGCACAGAGTACTCCCTGCTCAGCCTAGTCTGGCTGTCCGTGTAGATGCACAGGGGCTGGAGCACTGCATAAAATGCTAATCCAGCATCATTCTCATTCTCACAGCCTGATGGATATTTATTTAGGGTTGCTAAACAACCTAAACATAGCAAACAATATATATGTATAACCCATCCATCTAAGCAAACAACAAAATATTTGTATGACATCCGCAGTATTGCATATGTTCCCAGCGTCAGACCATGCCAGTTCTTGTTTGTTTTCACCTGTGTGAACCTACTTAATTTTACCAACTGAAAAAGGAGTGATCTTTAAAAATGTATTGATGTTGTAATTTCATTTACACAGTTTTTCTTAATAAGGGACTAAAAGTGAAACAGCTACAAATCCTCCAAATCAGCTACTAATAAATACATGCATTCATTATGAGAAGGTGGCAGGGAGGAACCATCACTTATGTTTCTATAATTTCATTGATAAAAAATGATCTTGAAAGCAGGAGAATATATTAATTTTTTCCTTTTGGATTTTTTTTTATCTACAAGTCTGGAAGACATTACTAAAATAGATCTATTTTCTTTTCATTCTGCAGAATAATGCATGAATGATTATAACATATGCTCTATCTCCAGTTTTTTCAACCAGTGGAAAAGTGCCTGACACAATAATCACAACTTGTTGGGTTTTCAATCTGATGCTGTCCTATTTTATCATGGTAGTTAAATGTCCATTCTTGTTCAGCGTGATAAATGTTATGGCCATTTAACAGTACCGAAAAAGAGAGACATGTTAAACCAAATATTGCTTCAGATTGTGTCTTTTATTCTCCTTTATCATCATATCTTAATTTATAGTATAATCATCATTATCACAACTGTCAGCCTCATTTAACCTTCCCTGCTCTCCCATGATTCTCCGCTGTCAGGCCTGATTGCCTGCCTTCTGCTGACGGGCTGATAATGCCTGACTGATTAGCCCTCCCCGAGAAGAAGACAATGATATATAGAACTGCGCCGCTCGCTCTATATATTAATGAGGAGCTGGCAAAGCTTTGATAAGGCAGTGGAATAATCCATCAGCCAGAGAAGGAGCTTGTAAAACTGGTGGAACATTTCATGGGAAAAACACCTGGGAAGGATGTAATGACCCAGCAGCTAAATACCTCTCAGCCCTCCTTCCTCTCTTGTAATTAACATCAGATCGGTACTGCGTGGATGGCGCCCAGGGCGTTATCAGTCCCCAAATCCTGCTTACCTTCTCTCTGTTTCGCACCCAAGGCTTTAGGACCTTTACGATGTCTTTAGCGAGAGGGCAATTAATAGCTCATTTTCCTTGGCGTTGGGAACTGTTTATCTTCTGAACTAGCTCTTATCACAGGCCACTACCTATGAAAGGCGAGAGTCATCGGCGTTTTTGTGCTCTAGTTGTTACACTTACTCAGCAGAGGCCTGCTTTGCCATTAGATACAAAGCTTCTGATGGCTACTTGAGTTTGAATGCACTGTTATTACAGGTATTATATGAAATTGCTTGTGTTATGTGAAGGGGATTATAGAGGTTTTGGATCAATAACTTCAGTGGATGTTGGGAGTGATTACAGTGCTCTGTCAATTTTTCCCATTTGGCTGTCAGTACTGATTTACAACACACCACCTCTTTTATTCACATCAAATCACTCATTTCATTGGTAAATTCTATATATCTCAATTTACTTTAAGTAGCTGATTTGGGTAAAATAAAATGACTTCCTCTTCTTTATGTATGTAAGAGTGTGTGTGCATGCATACACACAACAGACATAACCCTACAGAGCTATAATAGGAACTGACATTTCCGGACCTTTGTCCTCTTTGAGAGGAAACATGCAACATCATAGAGGACACTTAAATAAAAACAAGTAAGTAAGTAAATCAAAACATTTCTCCAATGGCAACAATTTTTTTTTGCACAAAGTGGTAGATCTGCTGAGGGTAAACTATGCAGAGGATGCAGAGTATTTTACATCACTGGAAAATCAACAAAGAAACAAAATGACTCGAGACCTAGGTCACGTAACACTGAATAAACATGCCAAAGAAACTGCCCCTTGCATTTCAGGCTTCCAACTTTAAGCTTGGTGCTGTAGGTCCATCCTGAAGAGAAGCCTCAAGTCAAAGACATGGAGAATAATCAGGACAGAAACCTCATAAGAATACTTGCTTTGATTTTACAGTACTTATGGGGATTGACAGAAGTTGATTCCGAAGAGGAGGCATTTTGCAAAGCCAAGATCTTCCTACTGCGAAGGGAATTGCATTTTTCTAGAAAATACCAAGAAAATACCAAGCTTTCCAGAGATGCGTCACTTAGAAGTGACAAAGATGAGTGGGAGAAAAGAAGAGCGTTCTTAGAAATGACCAGTGATAAATCAGGTTTGGTAAAAGCAAGAGCTGTGAAATAGAACATGATAAGGCCTTTATGTACCTGTTGAAATTCCACATTAGAAGACGGAGGCATCATCTGCAAGTCTTCTAACCAATGTAAATGAAGTATAGATGTATGTTTCCAATGTTATGTTTATAGTTATTTTATTTCATGTGGTGATATATATGGATCTGTTCCATTAATACTGGAATAAAAACCTAACTCTATTTTCTATTAACCTTGACATAAAAGGGGCCATATATTTTTTTCTTATAGTAATAAGCAACTTACAGGTACAGTCTATAAAGAGCAAACAATTAAACTTAAACAAGCTGCTCACAAGCTTCTAACTGCATATGATGCAAAGAGTTAAATAAATAAAAAATGGATTTATAGCACAATGAACTCCATCACTTTTGAGTGCTAAAGTCATTATAAGGAAGTAATAGATTATAGAGTATAAGAAAATGCATATATTATCATTCCTGGAATAAAATGTTCTATTTCTTTTAATTGTTTCTTTCATTAATGTATACAGATTAACTTTCTCCGTTTTGTAACTCTCAATCTTTTTCATTCATTGCAATATATTTTCTAATAGAGTTTGGAGATTTTAAACCAAGAAAATACAGAATGATGCCTAAAAGGTAACAAGTAAAATCTGTATAAACTGTGTTTGTATTTCTGAATAATCATATTACTCCAGGAGCAGTGTGTTATAGTATGTGATATTAAAGTAAGAGATCTCCTGAGTCATCTGTTCTTAGAAGATTTCAGAAGATTGTTAGTATTTTTACAAATACAAAACAAGTCCATAGATTATATCTTATAATTATGCTTCTATTAAATATTAACTTGGAAAAAATGCTAATGAAACAAACCCTCCTTCTCAAAATATTCAGTCACTGGAAATATTATTAAAATAAACATGGATCAAAAACTTTATATCCACTCATCTTTCAAAAGGCTGAACTGGTTGCAGGTAGAAGTAGCAATTAACAAAAGTTCAAAGCTCAAAATAACAATTAAACTGATAAGTCAATTATCCTCAAAAACATAGGCTAATACCCTTATTTGGTAGATCAAGGGAAATTTTGCCTATGTTACTTGTGGGATGAGCTGCTTCTTAGCAGTAATAACTTTAGCAGTATTTACTACAGACTTGCACGAAATTATTTATTTGTGCTTTAAAAAGTTACAATCAAATAACTTTGCTCTGAGGCCTAGAGGACTTAAGTTTGTGCTCTGTAAAGTCCCATATAACAATTTCTGTAGTAAAATTAGGCACAGGTGTACATAGCTTAATAAATCAAAGCTCTGTCAAGCTTTTACATGGATTTTGGCTCTATATTCATCTGAAGCTTGAGGATACATGCTGTATTTAAATAAGTCGTTTAACAGAGATTTACAATAGTCAAAGTAATAATTTATGTGTGGCTCCAACAAAGGCATCATATTGTCTTGGCCAAAGGGTATATGTTGACACATGTCCTTATTTACAAATAGAAAACTATAATCTTGAAGACAGTGCTACTTTATATTGGTAAAAGATTACCAATATACTTAGCTACTAAATAGCTATTCCTTCAAGAAAAAAAACAGAGTAAAGAGAAATTGATGAGAAAATTAATGTTGTCCTCCACTTTCTCCTCCCCCCCTCCATATATTTATCAAAAAGTGTTCACAGTCTCAAAGTAGGAATATGAAACTAGTACTGCTTTCAGCACAAACTGGTGAAGAAAATTGTAGTGGTAGGAGAGGAAGAATCTTAAAGAGGTGTACAGTATCATTGCAGTGTATTTTATTCTCAGACTCCTTTGCCTTGATGCATACACTCATGGGTTATGCTCTTACACATCACCACACAAAAATAGCACAGTTTTTTTCTGTGACACCAGCTTCTACTCATTTACTCAGACATGCTATGTTAGCTGGCAAGATGATAGTTTTGGGGAGAGAGCTGTTGGATGTGATGTGAGGGATGCACTGTCCTTTTCGTGCTGGCTGTTCAACTGAGATGCATCATTCCTTACGTTCCACCACGGGAAGCTACTTCTGCCACCTGCACTGGCAAACAGAAAACAGACTTCTCTATCTTCAGCTAAGTGAAACCCCACGATTGCTCATGCTCTTCTATTTCATAGTGAAAATTCAGACTTTGTAGAACGTTTCTCACCTCAGTTGCCTAAAGCAAGCCTAGATAAAGCCATAGAGTGATTACAGCAGGGAACCAATTCTCAGCAGCAAGTAAAATCAACACAAGGCTCATAAAAACATGACAATCCATAAAACCTTGGGAAGGCTTGGAAAAAGTAGTAAAGTATTCCATCAATTTTAATTTGCGTATATTTTTTGTAAATCTCTGTCATACTTAAATGGCATTTTTTGATACATGCTGCGCAAGTAAGAGGCAGAAAAACTATTGTTTTGGTGAAAGCTTGAGAGCCTCTTATAGTCATATAGTTCTAGCATTCAGGAGCTGTGAGAAGGAAAAAGTGATTATGATGCTTGTTATGAAGCTGTCCACTAGGATGGGGCCAAGGGCTGGATGCTAGGAAGTGGCGAATTAGAAACTTACAGGGTTACATGAACAGTTTAAGAAGTAACTTTAACAACTAATATGATTACGTGAAGAGCAAACAATTCAGAAAAAAAATAATCTTTTAAAACTAGCAAGAAAAAAAAAAGTCCAGGAAACATTGAAACTAAAATTATCTAAATGATACTTAAGTCCACACTAGATTGAAATCTGTTCAAACTGTTTTAATGTATTGATTCTTACAAGTAACATATTTATTAATAAAAGTGCTGGTGTAGCTCCTCAGCAAGGCTTCATGTAATCTAAGGATGACAGTAAATGGTTAAAAGGAAATTCATTAGAGATTTTGATTTATTTATTTTGGTTTAGAAAGAGAGAAAATAAAAGTCAGATGCTTGTTTATACTGTTTCCCTGGAACTAGAACAACTTTTAATTTTTAAAAAATTTTATTCTAAAAGTACATTAATCCATTTTTTACCTGAAAGGATATTTTCATGGTGTTTGGATAAACGAGTTAAAACAGGAAGTTCTCTGGACTCTATTGTGATCAGTTCCTGCAGAAAAAAAAACCTGTGAGCTACTTGAGATCGTATTTCTGCAAAAGCCACAGGGTTCAGTAGTGACTTAACTGAGATATTAGAAAAAGATTCTTCACCCAGAGGGTGCTTGGACATTGGAACACGCTTCCCAGAGGAGTGGTCACAGCACCAAGACAGACAGAGTTCAAGAAGCATTTGGACAATATTCTCAGGCACATGGTGTGGCTTTTAGGAAAGGGTCCTGTGAAGGGCCAGGAGTTGGACTCGGGGATCCTTGTGATTCTCTTCCAATTTGGCATATTCTGTGATTTTGTGATTATTCTTGCTGACCATCCACATGTGTGATTTAATTTTCTGAACAGGCAAATTTAGTTGCCTTACTTCCCTAAACAAACAAATACTGTGTTTGAGATGAATGAGTGTCTTCAGGCTGTCTCTCAGCCTTTGGTCCAGAGCTGTGATGATTTTCCATATCTCCTGCATTGTACGTGGCAGCGCCATAAGGATATGTGGGACAAACTTGATTGTCTCAGGTGATTCTAGCTGTCTAGGCTTAAGTAACTGAAGCAAGGACTCAGGATCGACAGCCAGTACAATTGGTCTTCTAATCACATCTTTGCTGCTGAGAGCTGCTTGCTAGCTTGCAAATTATGCATCTGAACACTATCTATGTGTGTAAAGTTCATGTTCACTTGAATAAACCTATTACAAAAAATCTCTAATTGCTAGAATTGTGCATTTGATTTGTTCTGCACATTGGATTTGTCAAAACAAAGGCTTAAATACTTTCCCTACAGGGAAGGTAGATATAGATTGCAGAAGTCAAATGATTTGTCCAGACTCACATAGAACCAGATTCAGGAGCTAAGCCTCATGACTTTCAAACTAGCACAAGAATTTTCAGGCAAATATCTTCAAGACTCGGACCTGATAATTTTTAAATCATACTTCAGAATGTTACTTTATTTCTGAGTCTGCTGTAAAGATGTTTTATAAAGGTTTTCTACACTTTTATGCAATGAATATTGCACATACCTCATGGTGAAATGTTATTTTTCATGGACAGGTCTTCCTTGCAATTGGAACTCTATTTATGTTGTTGATCACTATGTAACAAAAAACATTTTTACTGCAGCCAGGAAATTACCTGAAAAGCGTGTGCCTTCCCCAACCATCCTGTCAACAGTATGAGGACAGAGCACCTACTTAGTTGTGGGAGATGTAAAATGGAAGGCTTGTCACTGAACCGAGTCATTGCTAATATAATTTTCCACAATGTGCCTTTTTTATGGTTTTATCTCTGCTCTCTCAGACATCGCGCATTTATTTTTAGAAGATATCTTCTCTAAAATCCTACAGCCTAAATCTTCCTATGCATCTCTTCCCAAAAATCCATGCACTCTACCAGGAGTCACAGAAGGTCAAATACTGATGCCCCATAGCTTTTAATCCTCTAAAAGAGTAACAGGGCTAGAAGGTTCTTAGAAGCTTTGACACAGATCATCCTTGAGGACACTTGTCTACAGTCTTGAGCCAGTGTGAAAGGTTTGGAAAATACAGACCTGTGTTTTTGTTTGACAAAACTAAATTTCAAAGGCATAAAATTGTTAAGATAAATCACCTTATCCTGGTACGAGCATTCCAGGTATGCAGTGATCCCATGTTCTTTGAGGCTTCTGCTCAATCCCTGGAGATGAGTGTGCCGCTCCAACATTCTCTATGTCAGCATCTCTGCGCAAAATCAATAAATCCTCCTCATTTACCTTTGAGGTAATGTGTGTCATTTACCTTTGGGTAGATGATTATACCTTGTGGTTTCAACTTTGGCACATCATCTGAGTTATGTGGTGTCCAAACTAAGACATAAAAGTAGGCTTTCAGTTCAATCTAAATGCTTTGCTTCAATGCTTTTGCCCAAATGTGTCTCAAGTGTAGCTAAGGGTTTTATCTAGGCTGTTTGCTATGAAGTTTTCAGTTCAACATGGGGTTTAGGATCCCAGAGCTCATGTTTAAATTCTAGTCTTATCTGTCCATTAGCCTTGATCACAGCTTTCTTTGTTGTAAAATGGGAATAATGACTTTTTTCCCTGCAGGCAAAATGCCATGGAGGACTGCAGTTCGCCTATCACCATGTGCACTGTTTTAGAATCACAGTTTGGATAAATAATTTCTTCCTAATATGTAATCTAAGCCTAGTCTCTTTCAGTTTGAACTCTTTACTCCTTGCCCTATCACTACAGTTTCTGATGAAGAGTCCCTCCCTGTCTTGTAGGCCCCCTTCAGGTACTAAAAGGTTCCTATGAGATCTCTACACAATATTCTCTTCTCTGGCCTGAACAGTTTGCAGTAAGGATATCAGCCCCCTTCCACAGAAAGGGCAAAAGCAATAATAGCTGCAGGTCTCTGTGCTTTGCCCTGCAGAGGAAGAGTATGAGACACCTGGCAGATGCACTTCATGCAGTTCTCTGCAAGTTAATCCTCAACCATGAACCACAAAAAATGTGGCTGCCTGCTGCATTAGCCTTGGGTAATTGCTTTGAAGGGGAGCTATAGCATTAACAGGGAAGCTGTAGGAATATAGTTCCTGGGTGTAGGAATGGGAAACTAACGCTAACAGGTCAGAGCTTGACCTCCATTTTACCTGCCACCTCAGGTAAAGAGAAAGCTGATTTTCTGTCTCATGAGAGCGTTGCCCTGCTATGGGGGTCTTTATGGCTTATATCCCATATACCCCGCCTGATGCCACTTGTGGTTGGAGCATTCCTTGGGACATAAGATATCAACATAAGGAATTAGTAAAAAAGACTAAACATGGTGATAAAATCTTCTTGTATGAAGAGTTTGCTGTGTTTATTTAGCTCAGTGATTGCATGTGACTGCTTGTCAGAAACCCAGAGTCCTCCATTTTACCAAATTTATAGGTCTGGGTTTCTCCACACATGGATACGCAAGATGAATATTTTATCATGAATAATCTCCACTTTGTTAAAAACAAGGAAGTATCTAACGAGATGGAAAGGCTAGGGATAGATTTGGCCAAAAGTTTCGCATCGAACCCAGTAATTCTGGGAAAACCATGCAAAACTAGGTTAAATGGCAGGAGCCATTTTCAGCACAACGGTATGTAAATTCCTTTGATCAGTCACTGTAGTGTATCCAGAAACAGTCAACTTCCTTCTGATTTCAGCCATCTCAGAGACATATGTTTCTCCCCTTCTCCTTATGACACCTGTCTTCTTCAGAAAATGGAACAAAGAGAGTATTGAATAGATTTTATTTCTTAGCAAGAGAACACCTGGTTATCAGTTACACACCTGGTATCAGGAATCGGTACTTGCCCTTTTGAGTAGTGACGCTCACATCAAACAGTTGTTCATTTGAATGAGCATTCTCTATTGAAATGTACAAATCTGATTCAGCTGAGATCAGTCCAGTATTCTGATGCTGCACGTTATTTATGTATGAACAGATACTTTAGCTTTTTTAATACTGTAGGTGTTTTCTTCTCTGTTAAAAAATACCAATTAATCTTAATTCAGTTGCTATATTGTGGTGTTTTAGTTTGAGCTGCCTTCTGATAGCACAAAGTTATTCTTTATTTTAAACATGAGAATCTATGTATGTGAAAAGAGCAGTGGGGAATTTCTGTATGACACATTTAATAGTTCAAATGAAAAATAATTGACTACTTCTCAGCTCAAAAGTAGTTTATCACCATGGGTATAGCAGTGTTTAGAGTTACTTAGTTTGACCATGTTAAACCAAGAATAGATTGTTTAGTCGTGAAGCATATTAATTGTTGTCTATTTAGTTTGCTATTTCTTCATGAGAAAAATCCTCTTCATTTGGAGTAGAAAGTTCAAATGAAAATGTGTAGGGACAGCAGAAGCTTGCCATAATAAGCCCTTACCTAAGGTGAAAACATTACTATTTTGAAAAACAAGATAATTTGTGAGCCTGCCTACACTTACTGCTTCCAACAAAAGTGACACTACCATCTTAGTTGTTAAACATTTTACTACTCAGCCTTTTATCTTTATGGTGTTTCTGTTGCCAGTCTTCTGTACTCAGCTTCATGAAATTGATCTCTGAATTGGGTACTTTATTATCATGATGTTAATAATCTTTCAGTCAGAATCTATTTTTGGACTTTGTTTTCTAAATGACCCCAGACCCTGTGAAGTTTCATCAATGCCATGCAACAAATCCATGACTTTGGGGCAGCATTCTGTAATCTCTACTTGCAATTACTTTAATATACATCAATCTAAGAAATGTCAAAACCCTCACCTTAAAAAAACCGAAATTCCTCTCCCCACAAATGGCAACTTTGAAAAATGATGCCTTTTGCACTTTGAGAGTCACAGGCTGGAGACACTATTCCTTGTAATAGCAATGAGGATGCCTAATCCATTTTTTCATCCTCTAATAATCAGATTAATATTCAGGCATACCAAACCCTAGTTTCCCACATGTAGGCAAACACACAAACACCTCACAGCTACAATGTAACCACCTGATTAGAAGCTGCTTTTATTTCTTTTATTACAAGTTTTGCTCAATTTTAACCCTGAGATTTGCTTTATGGGGAAGTGTCTGCATACTGCCTTCCTTTTGTCTCAACCAGAGGGTTTAATAGCTAAGGTAACTGAAAAGGACTAGCACCAGAAAGGCTTTGGTTACCAGAGTAACCGTAAAAACAGACCCCAGTCTCCATGGCAAAGAGAAAAGCTATTTGCTGCAGCCTTTTCAGACCTTGAACAGACACTGACAGTTTTCCTATAATCAGTGCAGATTATTTGTAGCAACTAGCTATATTATAATGTTAACTATAGGAGGTCTTTGAAAATACACAGTGCAAAAAAAAAAAAAAAAAAAGAAAGTAAATATAAGGATTTTTTTGTTAGGTTAGGTATGGCTGTATCATACATTTAGACATTATATATAAATCAATCTAACATTGTATTCCAGTGAAACCACCTCCTTCTGAAGGTTCTATTCCCCCTATTCCCCCTCCTCTTTTTCTTTTTGCTCTTAATTTTTCTCAGGAAATCTGTGTCTTTTGAGGTGTTTAAATATCTGGCATCCCACTGAAGTTGTTATGATAAATGTGTATGCTATTGTTTTATTACAAGTTGACTTCTATATGTTTTTCCAAATACTATACATCACATCGGTGATGCTTTATCTTATCTGAATGACTTGATAGCTGATTCTTCCTAGTGTCTGTTTCAGGATATGTTCAAATTGCACAATATATATTTTTTAAAAGATCTCTGTAATTCATGGATCTACAAACCCTGCAATACAATTACCTAAATTACCAGTGCACATTGTAAGTGCTCCTTGTGGCTAATCATTCTGTCCTCAGTGAATTGCATGACTTGCCAGTGGCTTATTCTCTGTAATGGCACTGTTCAGTCTCTGTCCTCCAAATCAATGTGTCTGAGCAGAGTCATTAATTCTAATATGAGTTATGATGAAACTTTAAGTCTTAACTGGTTTTAACTATACCTATTTAAATAGCTGATGATTGCATTGCAGAGATACATTACAACACATTTTTCTTAGTGGCTTAGTTTAAAAAGAAAAATTTTAAGTAAGCATGTTAACGAGTGAGGTAAAAACATAATGAATAGAAAACTCTACTACTTAGAAGAATAGTTTATTTTAAAGTGTATACACGTATCTAAAATAAAGCCATAAAAACGCAGAGCAGTTGTGTAGGTGTAGGAGTGGACGAAATTTTCTTATAAATCATTTGACCTAATCCATTCTGGATATTGTTAGCAATATAAAGTTTAAATACATACTTTAAAAATTGCAGTATGTACAATATATATAGCTATAATATTTGTTTACATATTACAGTTATTCAGTGAGTTATATTAAAATATATAAAACATACAAGAAAACCCCTAGAAAATTCACTATACGTCCTTCAGACCACTTAATAAAATTAACCCAAAATTATATTGCAAATTAAAATTCAAATTAACATATTTTTATTAAAAAGAAAAATTATTATATTAAGCTTATTTTTCACCATGTCTTTCTGTGTTGTTGTGAAGGAAAAAAATTTTCTAAATAATTGAAGGAAAATTATTGCCAGATGCCTGTCATGTCAAAGGAAAGAAAGCTTATATCACCTTGTACAATGCCTTTGCTTTAAGAGAAACTGAGGCAAAGATTTTTTACTTAAAGCCACAGAAGTTCGAGCATCAAATCTAAGTTAGCAAACCAGGACCTTCACAGCAGAACCCAAGACATGATTCTTCAACTTTCCTGTAAAAAAAAATGTTTATAAGGCATCTTCTATGTTTTGATTGTGAAATTAAAGTCATAAAGCTATGTGAGTTTAGGTAGAATAATTTCTAGAAATGAGTGGTGTATGATTAATGGTGGAAGGTTTGGAGCACTTGTCGTTGGAATCAGGATGATATTTTTAACTGGAAACATTTTCACCCTGAGTAAAAACAGAGAGCTTCACTAAGAGATAAAAAGCAGAGTTTCCTAGAGCAGTGATATCATAATCTGTTTCATCCATTTGTCTTAAAAATGGCATCTTCACATGATACAGAACAAATAAACAAACCCACCCCTTCACCTCCACTGTCTTATTAAAATCTATTAATTTCAGTTAACTCTTTCCTGGAAAAATGTTATCAAGTGAGTTTAAAATATAAACAGATTGAGAAGGCTTAAAGCCAGAAGAAATAGAGAAAGAACATGTTAGCTTTTCTAAAATGACTGGTCAGTGCACTTGGTTTGGAAGACAATGGAAGAAAGAGCATTAAAGAAAGGTCTTCTGAACAGGCAAAAATCAGGCTCCCACCACCCTGGACTATTGAAAACATGCACTGTCTCCTGCAAAGTCTCCTGGCTATTCTAGATTTCTGCTTCTTTCCAGTGTTAGAATTCTTAGAGCTCTTCTAAAGTTCGTAAATAATATTCTCTGAGGCAAGCTGTTAGAATAACCTCAAGACTCCTGAACTTCCAGTCCCTATTGCAATGAATAGCTGTTGACAGAGAGATTTGCCCAGAAGATGTAACAGCCAACAAGGTAGGCTATTTCATCTTTGAAACAATGGCAAAGAAGATATTCAGAGCACAGTTCCTAATTGCCAGGATTATGAGGGTGTTGGCTTCTTTGAAGTCTTCTTTCTTCTCTTTCACCTTCTTCATCCTGATGTGGATTGAGACTTTCGAGAATTTCAGAAAGTTTTGAAAGGTCCAGGGGCAAGTCTTAAGACTTTTTGCTAGAGGAGACTTCCTGCTGCACCAGTTCACCCAGTGAAAATGTCTTCTGAGTAGTAAGGTGAAACTAAAACCTGTGACCAAGCTCATATTTTAAATTGGTCCTCCAGAACATGAAAAGGTATGTGTACTTCATCAGATAGCCTTTTCTATATGGATTATGGTCCTTTTTTCTTTTTTGCTACATACTGAAATGTCTCTTGAAGATAAAAGATGAAAATGTAAAAACAAGTCCATAACAGATAAAATATAATGTTGAATTCTGAGTATAATGATGAGCACTCCTGATGCCCCTTCTATATTTAAAATTGCCATTCAGTTGCATTGAATGTAATTCATGCTATTTTTCCAAAGTATAATCCCACAAGGGCTTTGACCAAACAAAAATGCTCTAATGACTGCAAATGGTTCAAATATTCTGTCCAGTGAGTCGAAGTTAAGTGATGAAAGTTTCCATGTTAAAAGAAATAATAAGTGGAATTTCACACATATTATAGTAATCATGAAGCATCCAATTTACATAGAAATAATGTAAAAGAATTCTGACCATGATGGTTTAAGTGAATCATTACATGCATCGCTGATACATTTAGAAAACTGCAGCATTCCAGGTATGTTTCTTTTAGCATAATAAGTCTTGTAATGGAGCCTTTAAAAGCCTTAAATGTATAGTTAGATTAACCTTTCTGTTTGGATTAAAAAAGAGAAGAAGAAGAAAAAGAAGAAGAAGAAAACAGATAATCATTAAATAGCCAATTAAATCAACATTTATTTCTCTTTCCAAGTTAGTCTAGTTTCTTTCAACTGTCCTACTCTCCAAGAAACATTTTAGTATTTACACTGCACTCATATTTAAATAGTTCTGCTGTGCTGCTGTATTTTAGTTCCATTGGAGTTCACTCCTCCTCTCTGGATCAGTTACAATTCACAGCAGTACTGATGTACCCAACCCAAGTGCCATTCCCAAAAGCAGCTGTTTTACATAGACTGATGTTAGAATATAGCTGTGGGATCTAAGGTCTTGGACTTAGGTGGAGAAAGGCCTTCAACTCTACAGATCTTCAGGAATTGTTTGTCACCTAAAGGTGGCAAGACAAATTTTCAAAAACATGCGTGGTAAAAGTGGCCTGCAAAAAGTTAGAGCTAAAATTTGTTGATAGTATTGCTTGTTTGCACATTTTTTAAAAAAATATTGACTTGTTCTTGTCTTTCAACCACCTTCTTTTCAGTTTTAGGCTCTATCTTTGTGTGGTACATTTTTTGTGTGGTGCTATGAGAGGTATGATAAAAACAATAATTGAAACAAATCAATCAATTCCATATCCCAAAGAAGTGCATTTTTATCATCACCACTGCAGAGCTCAGAAAAACCTCTTAAATTACACGTGAAGAAATTTGACCATCACATTGTCAGTCTCTGAAAATCGGACCTCTCTCCCAAGCTTTTTCATCCCTATTTTGTTGGTTGTTTTTTTTTCTTGTGTAGTTTGTGATTATCACAGCATTTGTCTTTTCTGTTTCCTTTAGACCTCTAGGGAATGCAAAATAATACAGATTCTAGAAATAGGTTTGGATTGAATTTGATTCTTTCCAACAGAGAGTTCAAACAGCTAAAGAGGGTCACAGAATCAATATGTTCAAAAAACAGGCGTTTCAGGGAAAAACTCAGTCATGGTATGAGAAGGAAAAGCAGCTATTCTCCCCTTTTCACCTTCACCCTTCCACTGTTGCTGCTGCCCTCGTCTTTCCCATTTCCCTCCCTTTTGGAAGCTGTTTTCCATTCTTTTCTTGTGTAGCCCTCCTCCTGCAGCCAGTCCTCTCCCTCTCTGGCTACTGCTCTTTCCCAATGCTGGCTTCCTTAGCTGCCTGTATTACAAGGTTTTTGCAGCTTTGCATGCTAATTCACAGGCATGAGATCACGGATAGAGTTCAAGTTTAAAAGACTCTTACTTTCACAGGAAAAAACCTAGTCTGACTACTTTCCATGATACCTTGTACTTTCAAAAGGTAAATTTTGAATATGATGGTGAGACAATATAAACATCCTTGTTTAACTTATTAAAAATTCAAGACCCTCCAAGGTGGCAGATTTTGAATATTTCCAAACATATACAGAAAAAAAAAAAAAGATGCCCAAACTTTTTTATTGAGATAAATGTACACATGAATCAGTTCAAAGGTGTTTACTCATGGTTTCATTCCATGACTATTTGCATTCCAGGTAAAAATGCCTCCTTCAAACTATTCCTACTGCAAATAAAATCTAAGAAAGTTGCAGACTGTTCTGTGACAACTTTTTTAGCATTCATTAGCAGACCAGCATTAGTCATCTAACTGCTGTTGTATTGGGTTTTTTTGGTCAGTGGTGTTAGTTCACATCAGTTCTCACTGAATATGCTCCGCATATTACAAATTCAGCAGTCTTCACGGTATCCCCTCTAGCATGAAGTGTCTGGATGAGCTTGCCATTTTCTAACTCCAAAATGGGTGTGGAGGAGAGTACAAAGCATAGCAATATGCAGGCTTGAACACTGTCATGGTTTTGATGATGGGTTGGTGTTGGGATATGGGTTGGACTTGATGATCTCAACTGTCTCTTCCAACCTTGTTAATACTGTGATCTGTGATACTTTCAGTCCTAGAGCATCTTGCACTGCCATGGGCATATTACAGCACAGAATTATAACCAGAGCTTCTCCTCTTGATGTCACTGGAGATGAGATATGGCTGACAAACATGGACCTCCTTTCGGATCCACATGCTACTCCATAAGGGCGGAGATCATCTGTAAGGAGCCAAGTTACTGAAAACCTACTGCAAATATCTTGACCAATATCTTAGTCATCTGAAGTATGTACCATTAGAGGTCCATGGAGGGTAGCTGAATTCATCCTTGTCAAATTTAACTTTCACAATATCTCAGAATTTAAATTTCCACAGAAAATGTATAGCCATCTTGCCTGGAAAGAAATTTAGAAAAAATGACCTGTGTATAACCTGTACTGGTTGAATCTGCTGATAGATAGAAGCACCCACAGAGAAATGTTGACAGAGTAATTCTGTACAATGGGGGTATGAGTTTTTGCACCATCCAGGTTTAGACGCTTTACAAAGCTCTAAAGAGGTAAGGTAGCTGGCTAGTTTTCTCAGCTTGCCTATACACAGAACAATATCCATGATGACAGCAAACTGACATGGGTCAGACTCAGTCTTTCTGCGGGTACTGTGTAATTTAAATTCAATGCATAACTATGAATGGCCTGGAACAACTTTATTGTCAGTCCCTGCTCTTTGGTAACCTCACAGCACATCCACCAAGTAAGGTCTGCAAGGTGAAGGCAGAGTGAGATGTGTGCTTGATGTAGGTGTAACAGCCAGTTACAGAATAAGATAGCCACCAAGAAAGAACAGCACTGCTAATTTCTGTCATTTATCACATATATATGCCGCAACAGTTCAAAAGGCAATGTCAGAGTTGATTTCAAAACATAAAAAGACCTCTCGTTCCTGTTTCTTTCATTCCTAAGAGGGTATGAATTAGAAAAATTGTTTTCTTAATTGTGAACAAGGGTACCAAGACATCACTTACGGAAGAAAAAGATTTAAAGCTTGTATACAAGCAGTTATAAATGACTCATTGGAGAGGAAGGGTTTGTGCACTGCCCTGTCATACAGTGGCAGTTTCTCAAGCTTTGGTTCAATGCTGGGTTCTGGCACTTGCCTGCCTAAGTATGTGAATAGTCCTACCAACTTTCAGATCATTATTAGTATAATTAATGTTAAGTGCACATTTTTATCAGCAACCTGTAAGATTCAAAGGTGCTAAGACTCATTCCTACAGTTTTCTGTACAACAAATTGTGAAAGAAGAGCTGAAGCTTGTAATGACCTTTCAGAGATTCCAGTTGATGGCTAAAAGGTTCTTCTTGACTTGTGAACTAAATGAGGGAAATTCAGGAATGTATTCCACAGCAAAAACATCAACATAGAAGAAGTATCTTAAGAGAACACCGGATACTCTAACCATATGGACTATTTAGCACACAAAATGTTGCATTAAAAATTATCCTTCAGTGAGAAACAAAAAATACCATAACTGTTCTTGGTTTCATACTTTGCATGTTCTCTGCCATGATATAATATTTGTGTTAACAGATGAAAAAAAAGAAAAGCTGTGAAAAAACTTATATACTTACAAAGAAGTCATATTGCAAAAGGAGTATGTTTTATAGATATATTTAGAACCTATCCTTTCCATCATTCAAACACTTATTGAAAGGAGAATAAAAATCTTTCGCAGCCACTAGATCTAGTGGAACAACAGATTTCAACAGAAACCACCAGGCACCCAATTTGATTCTGTGTGGTGGGAATATGCGTAAGCCCGAGGAACTAGAAATGGTCACAGTAAAGTTGTCTTCTCATTGTGGCCATAACTGGTCAACTTGACTAGAAATATATCAGAAGTGCAGAAGTGTTTCATGGGAACATATTGTTTAATCATATACCTTAATAGAAATTCATCAAAATGTTTCATTTTATGAAGGATTCAATGTTTCATTCTTATTCAATGAAATATTTCAATAAATGACTTAAATATCTCAAAAACACTTGCAGAACGAAGTTTTGGCATTTTCCTAATCCATGCTGAAAAGAAATCTTAGCAAGAGTAAACATTTCCCATTAAAACCAAATGAGAAGTTCTGGCCACTTCTAAAAGTGGTTTGGAAGTGCAGAAGAACAGTGCAGAAGAAGAAGAAGAAGAAGTGCAGTGCAGTGCAACAAGGCAACAACAGAAAATTTTGTCAGCCTGGTGTATGATGCAATCAGAAGGAAAGGAAGGAACCCATAAACAGTGCTTTTGATAAGATTT
Organism: Serilophus lunatus; assembly: GCA_013399895.1. Classification (NCBI taxonomy): domain Eukaryota; kingdom Metazoa; phylum Chordata; class Aves; order Passeriformes; family Eurylaimidae; genus Serilophus; species Serilophus lunatus. The sequence goes on along the minus strand of VXBA01006271.1, from coordinate 26,925 downwards.
TGGGGTACATCTATATGTACAAATTTGCCTTGTCTTGTTCTTGCCCTCAGCTGGCTGGATGTGAACAAGCTCAAGCCCATGAGCTTGGCTTGAGTATGGCTGTGCACAGCATGGCACAGTGCCCAAGCTGACAAACTCCTTGGGGAACATGGCCAGTCTGCAAAACAGACAGGTAAGCATATATCTCTCTGCATATGGCCACACCAATACGTATTTAAAGATCTATTTATCGCCCACAAGAAGATTCTATTCAATGCAGACATACACAAACCTGAATGTCCCTAGATGCATGCAGAATGGACACAATACTCATGCCCAGATATATGAATACAGCAAAAAGGTTTATACACTAGCATCAACAAAGTTCAAAACCAACAAACACAGCTTTTTTTTTTGTAAAAAAATTTATTCAGCTTATTTTAATTTTAACATATAAAATAGCAGGCATATAACTTGAATACCAATGTCAAAATCTCATCAAGAATAATATCCTTTTGGTTGGGAAAATACTACAAAAGACATATATGGTGTAATAAGTGCAGTTGTTACAGCACTCGGAGGACAGTGGGTGGTGGCAATTCTAGCAGACTTAGTGGAAGCAGAAGAAGATGTATTAGAGAACACCAGACTCAGTCACAACCAATTAGTAGCATGGAACTGAGGAGAGCACAGCAAGACCTAATAATAAGCATTCTTAAATATAAGAAACTGATGCAGAGGAGAAATTAAAGTCAAGTGCCATACTTTTTAGGAAGCCAATTGTAGCTTAGCATCTATTTAGTGTGGTTTCTCCTGCCAACTGAAGCAAAGCTCATTATGTGAGATTAATACCGTATGTGTTTGAACTCAACTGTATTCTCCATGCTACTTTTTCTATTATGGCAGATGTACCTTTTAAGATAACCAGTTAAAAAAAAGACAATGATGTTACTTAGTGATTTCTTTCTCTTATTTTCTGCTATAATGAATGCTCATTTCACTCTGAAAACCTATCAGTGTAAATGATGACTACCCACAATAGAATCTAATAATAAGCAAAGTTCTTAACGCTGGAAAAATGGACTGCTGATTCAATAAAAAAAAATAAAAGAGATATTATCTTTCATTTAGATTTTATTGTATTCCCAGTCCAACTTTTACATAAAAATCCAAGATCTTGTCCAGATATTAAAAAATTGCAAATAAATAATTCTTAAAAAGAGCCATGGATAAGAATTAAGTTTAGAAATTTCTGAAGTAGCAGATCACTGTCATGACCAAAAAATAAATGACTTTGAAAAAGAGTTTCTGAGAAGTAAAGTGCATTTGTAACCTTCATACAATCAAAGCCAAAACAACAAAAACAACACCCATCCCAACCAAATCAAACAAACCCCCAAAACAAATGGACAAACAAAGAAAAACAAATTTAAGAACTGTTTGTTACAGCATTTCTGAAACATTTAATTTTTTTCAGGTCAGATTTTCAGGTCAGATTCAAGCATTTCTTTGATGCTGTCTTTTACCTGTCACACAGACTGATCTAAATCTGCTCTCCCTGAGTCAGGAGAAGTGGAGTGGTTGAAGACAGGTCTCTCTCTCTCCCAGACTAAGTGCCATTTTGATGACTTCCCAGATCAAAAAAACTCCACTTCTCTCGATGTTTCTCCAGGTCCATCTAGCCAATGATTTGGATTTCCCTTCCTGGTTTATGCTATACCTTCTACCTCTCTCCCTCCCTCCTCTTCTCACTGACTCATACAACATTTCATGATGCCCTGTATTAAAATATTCAAAGGTCTGTTGGACAAGAACAGATGTGTTGATTCCTGCTTGATGGGCAGATTAAAGGAGTGCTGGTTGCTCAAAGCTCACCATCAGCAGTTCTTATATATGACTGCTGCCCATAGCAATGATTTCCTTAGCAAGCTCAGAGGAAGTATCTGGAAACTGCTCCTCTTTAGAGCAAAAAATCCCACCTTCATGCATGTAAGAATTCTTGTTACTCAACTGCAGCACTCCATCTGGATATCTGGCCATTATCACCACCTGCCTGAGCCATATGCCATTTACATCTGGATTTTTGGTTTCTCTGTGCTTATACAGATCTTATACAGGGCTTTCACAGGTAATATTGTTTAGTATTATACAATAAAACCCAAAAGTAACGTAAAACCTCCAAACTGTGTAAGTCTATAAATCTAAAGTTATAGGGACAAGAGGAACACTGGCCACCTTAATGCAACTGAAATACCTTACCCAGCATGAGTAAAGCCTTCCAAATGTGGCATATTCAACTAATACAATTCTGAAGATTAGGTATGTACCTAAAGCAATAAAGGTAGCTAATTAAGAGGATTAAATGATAAGACACAGTTCTGCACCTTTATGCTGTCGGGTAGGATATGTTTCCAAGATATCTGGCAAAGGTTCCATTAGCCTGAGGAAAGGTGAGAAAATCTGGCATTGCCTGCAATAATGAAGGGGGGGAAGGTACTAATGAAGTCAAGAAAAACTCCTACAAGGTTGAACAGTGGCAAATAAGTCATGATAGAAAATTACTCTGGTTGTGAAAAAAGTGCTCCTCTAGTGTCTACCGTTTTACTGCTAGATAATACTTCTGTGCAATTTTGCAAACACATGTAGTATGAAACTGTTACAACTCTGTTAAAGATCAGATAAGATATAACTCCCTCTTCCTTTCTAGATATATTTATATGTTATAGTAGGGCTCTGGTACTGAAATAAAACCTTTACCTCTGTAAAAGCGTGGTGGAAAACGAGGACTGTGCTAGATAATGAATACTCCATCCTCTGACACGAGCAAATCAAACACCTTCTGATGTACCAGTAAAGTAGATAGGAATTAATAATGGGCATTAATACAGCTCACTCATTTTCCCAGGATGTAGTTCAGTGTGTTCTGATAGAATCAGAAAATTCAGGAAAATAATCTTCTTTGGGGAGGGGAACTGGCACCTGCAAATGAGCAATCAGAGATCTTGCTTTTAGTGCTCAAAGGGACACTGATCAAAACTGGCAACGAAGGAAAGAGATAGAGAAAGAAGGATGCTTTTTAATACATTCTATAGCATTTTCTCTCTTTCATTAAACTATCTTTTATGAGTTTTCTGTCACCCAAACTACTTTTACTAATAGCAAGAATGAATGTCATAAGGAGTGCTGATTAATAGATATTTGATGTAGCTTTATGCTGTACCAGTAATATAATGCTGAGCACCAGCTATGTGATATCCAATATCTCACAACTTCACTTATTACTTCTTAAGTTTCTAAGGAAGAGTAGACTAAAACTTACTGGACTTCTGCCCATGAACAAAACAAACTGAAAATCAGAACAACCCTTTCTGAGATTTATTTTTCTTTTCCCAATCTAGGGCAACTGCAGAAACATTCTTCCTAAAACTTGAACAAGTATGTGTCTGGTAGACATATATTATTCTCTATAAATTTTAAAATGATTCAACAAATGTCACATCATACAGATTTCATTTCTGAACTTCATTTTGCAGCATACAGCTCCACCTGTTGAACAGGTTTTAGGAAAATATGCTCTACTATGCTACTTCACCTTGCTGTTTCTGAGAACTTCAAACTTTCAAGGTCTGTCAAGCAACTGAAAAATAAATTATGCAATAATTGTTGACAACTCAAAGAGAAATAGAGCGTAAGAGACAACATACAGCCAGCCTCAGTAGAAGTCAAAGGGAATTACCCTCCAGTTAGCAGTACTGGTGTGTGGTGTATTTCTGACAATATTTTAGAAAGAGAATAGTCCTCCCAGATCTTATTATGGGAAAGAGTTATATGTGAAGTACCCCGAAGACAAACTTCACAGCAAATTGGTCTTTGATAGAGGTAAGTTCCTACTTTTCAACACAATTAAACAATGAATCAGGCATAATAAGCGTTACCTTTACTTTGAAATGCCCATACTTTCGGGACAGAATGAAAATGTTAATTGTCTCATGGACTTTAAAATGCGTAACAATTCAAGGTATTATAAAATTTGGAAGAACTTTAAAAGCAATATATTCTTATATAATATTAAACAGAAAGCATTCATAGTTGCTCCAAAAGACATAAAACCACCATTGGCCAAAACCACCAAATTAGGGAAGTATTAATCAAAAATACGACAGCAGAAGTTGAAAGGGAGTAAAGGAGAGGGAAGCACAGATTTTTGCCAGTGCTTAAAATATGCTATCAAACCAAAGGAATAATTAGGAATATCCTATACATGTTGTTTCTACTAATGACTCTCAGTAACAAAACTCAGTAACTGATACACATAATTACTGTTTTGCTACCATCTCTCCTAGGTAACCCACTGGTATGCAGGACACGTACGCCTCCTTCAGTTATCCAATTATAAGGGCTCTTGCTGGGCTTCAATGGCAAAAACTTCCAGTAACTTCATCTGAAAACAAGTATTAGAGGGAGCATTATAGGGCCTGGCTTCCAAGTGCCGAATATCAGAAAGGCCATAAAAGATCTCATTAAAAACTTCATAAATCAAAATGCATACGTGGACTCAATGATGTAAGATTTTCTCTTTAGCATCCCATCAAACCATAAATAAATAAACAAACAAACAAACAAATAAAGCCAAAGTGTGTAAGTAATTGAAAGCAATATTGCATTGTATCAGAGATTTATTTTATCATTCTCAGAAGATTTTGATGATGTCCAGAAATATATTGTTGTCTAACCACTAGCATGTAAAGATAATGGGGAAGTTGTGTAATAGGAGATTGATTGCCTCAAATTTGTTTCATTTTTCACTTCCTTAAATAGGACCTAGAAGTTCATAGGAAGTAATTAAAAAATTAAAATATTTTATTACTTCCATTATTCTGACGGCTACGAAAATGAGAGATCTGTCCTGCAATAACAAGGAAATTAAATTGCCACTTTTACTAAAATACCTATAAGTCAGTAAAATAAAAAAATTGTATTGTGTACAGCAGTCACAGGAAAGCTGTTTGAAGCCAAAAAAAATTACCTATAGGCTTGTTTGACTCCTTGTTCAGGGGAATTTATGGTACTAGATATGATAAGCTTTTTGACCTGTTTCACCTCTCTTTCCAGTGCTGATTTCTGGCAATCTGAAGGGTACACAGAAAAAAATATTGCATTGGCAAAACATGCTCGTATTTGGCAGAGGTGAATTTGGAAGTAAAAGGAACGTAGCTGGCTAGTAAGACTGTTTTAAGTGTGACGAGCTTTTCACTAATGTAAATGTTTCCTAAAAATATGCATTTAACTTGAACTAAATTTGCCTAAGGATCCACATGAAAATACCTACTATGTACTTTTGCTTTATTATTTACATTTATGTAACATATTTTTACTGTATTTAGCAATAAGATAAACCTACAAGATGTTTTATGGAAGTTGTGGCATGCAAGGTGCACCACCCATGTAGACTGGTCCCAACAGCTGAACTGTTGATACACTGGTCCTTGATGCTCGGTGGCCAGGCGCTTTCTGTAATCCATGACAGAGATTCCCTAACTGATGAGGCTGCTGCACCTCGTGGGAGTTATGTTGCCTGTCCAAGAAGCCCAGCTGCAGCATTCAGAAGGATTTCCACTGTGAATTTCTGAGGTTTAGCCAGAAAATTTCTGGGGTTTGTTTTTGGCTGCTTTTAGCTTGCTTCTTTTTTCTATACTGCCTCTTTTGAATTCTTTTCTTTAAGGAAAAACACCAAAATGAAACAAAAAACAAGACAATAATAATGTTTCCCTTCTTTCTTAAGAAAGAAGATATATACAGAGAGATTTCCCAGCAAATTGCATTTATGAGACTTGCTTTTTTTATCTTTTGACAAAGTGTGGAAAGCTAAAGTAGGTAAGATTTGAATAGGTAGCTTCATAGCATGAACCGTGCACAGTAAGCAGCAACTTGCAAAGTTTGCATTCAGGTAGTTCTTTAGCTTAGTTACAGTCTTGTCCTGGGGAAAGGGACACATCTCTAGTGTGCATATATAGTGGTACAAGCTGAGCACCAGCAAAGAGCTGACACACAAGATACATTCAGATGACATGGGTAACTATGCTATAAGAACAGTAACTTCATAAACCTTCAATTTTACTGCATCCTTGCCATAACAGTGCTGCAGTTGTTACCATCAGCTGAAATTTTCTGAACGTAAAGAGAACATGTCAAGCAAAAGTGGCTACAATGATCACTTGCAAATAATCTTTGGTAACCAGATGAAGGGAAATGTACAATTTCCCTCCTCCAGGTTCAGCATTCTGTAATGAGGTCTATACAAAAGTCCACGCATACTATTCCCACTAAGAGTAAAGGCAGTGAGGAGGCTGAAAGATGAAGTTTTCTCATCCTCATGAAAGTCAGGATAACACAAAGAAAATTCATTAGGAATAGGCGAGACCAAGATGCATTGCAGATATTTTCAACTTATTAAACGAAAATAGCGGCTTTTAGGTAAGAATTTGGGTGTTTGTGTTATTTTCCCCTGTTAAAGCGTTCTTCTTATGCACAGTCCCTTATGCAGTGCGGTACTGTGCCTGATACGGGGAAGTGCACTATCAGCAACTTCTCAGATATTTTTTACATAAAGCTTCATGGAAATCTATAGCACTGCATAAATAAAACACAGTCCTGTTAGCATAATGCTAAAAACCCCAGATTGTAAATGTGAAGTTGTGACTTTGGTATAGTCACCAGTATTTATGAAATTTGTGTTTTCACTGGTGCTTTGATAACTTTTTTTCTTGCATACTGGAATCTAATTGAAGAAAGGACCTGAAGCTAGACATCACAAGGGAAACTGATTTTTTAAGGACAGTTGAATCTAAGGGTAGGTTTGTATTAAATATTTTTCCTAAAATTATGTGAAACTGGGATTTTAGGAAACCTAATAGAGCCTGAGGTTAAAGAAATATTATTAAGAATGAATACTAATCCTGAATGGAGAGCAAAAGAAAAAAAGAGACATTGAGTTTCATTTTTAAATTAGTTTTTCTGTGTATCTGTGCAGTTAGAAGTGTTGATCTTGGCAAATAGCAGATAAAGATGTCACTCTAGCTTTCTCTGAAACAGACCATGATATTTCACTGCTCTTCTCTTATGAAGCATATTAACCTGTCAGAAGTACTTCCAAACTGTGCCTGAGGGTAAAGGAACATCAAAGGGGACAGCAGAGTCCTAGGGACTTACACTAAGTTCTCATGCCAAGGCTAGGGAGAAAAGAGGTCATGGGACATGGAAACATGGAGATAGGCTGCTGTTCAGTGATTATCCCTTTTCTCTGCAAATATTGCCTTCAGTGCATTGTGTCAAGGCTATTCCCTCGAGTCTGAATCAGAGCTACAGTGAATGGCAGCTCTAACAAAGTGTAGGGGAGGTGGCAGTTCAATCAGGAAGGTACAGGCAGTACATTCTATGGGTAATTGCAGGATTCCCTGTAGTATGTAAAGCAAATTAGAAAATACAAATAAATGAGGAGCAATTACTGAAATGTTTGCTTTTGAAACCAGAAATATTTTTTTCCCTGCTGAAACAGTTGTTGTCACCTTATTCTCTCATAGATTTAGAAGCAGGTCTAAAAAACTAAGGTATTTTGTGACTGGGAGAGTTTGTAAAGCCTAGACTCATTTTGTCCAATGGAGATTCTATGAAGCCTAGTAATATGGTTTAGCTGGCGTGTATCTCCTTAAAGTGGCTGTCATTTTCCAGAAACTTGATAGAATTTCATCTGTTAGAAACTCATGTCCTCAGTTTGACTTAAGTAGAATGTGTCACAGCATTCATAGTCTATGTGTAGGAGCTGCTTGCAGAAAAGAGTGCAGTCAAATAATTCACATTTCTATAGAAAATGAATAACGTGAGACAGGAAATCAGTAATCATATTCCCAAGTAAATATTGCAGAATCAAAACAATTCTCAAGAATATCTTTCAGTGGGTAATCTTGCAATTTTACCATCATAAAAAGGTGAATTGGAAGGGGGGAACAGTACATGAGATTAATTGCACAAACCTTTAACTTTGTCCACTCATTGAATCCATGATAACCAGTTTCCCCTCTGGATCCTGTTTATGCTACTGGGTGTGAGCAACCTTCCCCGTGTTCCTCTGTCTGCTCTGGCTAGATTACTTGTTACACATGATAGACAAGGATAGCATGCCTTTTGCATCAGAGACAGTGAAACACTACAAAGCATTCCTAGCCACAAGTAGTTTTTGAAAAGTGATAATTAGACTGAGAAATGCACTCAGTCTTCTGATCCTTAGAGACCAGTCACCACGGTACAAGTACTCTAAGAATTATTAGCTGAATACGTATTTAGCTCACTCAAACAACTTTCTTTTATTGTTTTATGCTTTTTAAAAATCATGAGCATTGCTAGGGTTTGTAAGCACTCATTCAATATTGGGTGGGTTAAAACTGTACTGTCTCTGTATTCCTAAAAAGGCATCCACTGCATGTGCTTTGATGCTGATCCAAAAACAGCATTCTGTGTTTGTTTCATGCTGCAGGGTTTTTGGCTACTCTGTGCCATAATGTGCTATAGCAAACAGAATCAGGCATGTGACAGTTTGCTACATCTGTGCAGCAATAAGTCATTCATCTCAACCTGACACTTCTCTCTTTTCCAAAGTGACACTGCAATAGAGAAATATGCTTGCTCATTTATGGGAAGGAGAATAATCAGTCCTGGCAAACAGAGACAAATTGCATTCATACAGTACATAACTCAAAGTTTGTACTTTCAAAAAATTTCTGTGGTTAGTGTCCCACTAATTTTGGCCAGAAAGCTATATTTCTAAAATTATTTCAACCACTGAACTGCAAAATGGGGTCCTATGAGGTACTTTAAGAGACATTCTGTAGCATCAGGAGTAAAAATAGCAGTACTTTCTTCAGAAAAATTATAGCTGCCAGTTCCAGATTTTCTGTGGTAATTAACCTAGATGCACTCAAGTGATGAGTACTCTCCCTAATGACTCTATTGGTTCAAAAAGGGAACATTTTCCTGTGATCTCCTCTGACAGTATCATCAGGATGTTGTCAGTGCAAACAATACCCTTATCTAGCTTCTTTTCAAGTCACCTGATTAACTGGAGAAAATAGAAACAGAAAGAAAAGAGCATGTCCTTGCAAAGAGGCTGTAAATGTCACTGAAAGGCCAAGGGACCAGTTCCACCTGTCCTTCCTTCCTTAGTTAGGCTTCTCCTGCTGAAGTGGCGACTTACTGGGGTGCTTTATTTCCCAGTCTCTCTGCCAGAAGGTGGATCTTTACTGTTAGAAACCCAGTTCATGTATCCTGGTCACAATGGCGCCTTTGTAAAGGGAACAGTGGGTACAGGGCTTGAAAAACAACTTTCCTTCCCATTTAGAAGCCTATAGGCTCATTATTCAATAGCACAGTGGTAACATAATGCATTTTCATTTACTTCACCCTAAATGTATGTAAATTAAAGGGTGGGTTTTTTTATTAAAAATAACACTGATGTGTTTTTTGTTATTCAGAAAAGAAATTGTATTAGCGAAAACCAGCACTAATGACATTTCACATTCAAATTTGCCACTTGCTGGAAAAAGGCAGGTCTCACCCTGTGCTCAATATAAAAAACAAATACAAAATCTCTACTAATTGGTATTGTCATCCATATGCTTAGTCCATATGTGTGTTTTGCTTAACTTACGATTGTCTCTCTAGATGAAAGATTGCATCCTAAGAAAAAATGTCGCTTTCTTTGCAATGAAAAATACATCTGAAATGAAATGGCAGAATTACTACGTGCCATTTCTGGAGGGTTTTTGGGTGGAAAATGTCATTTTTACCAGGAAAGACTACATATTTATGAGTATTTAGTGTTTTAGGAAACTAGTGATACTACAAGATGTAAAGCATGTTTTTAACATTTGAATTTTTGAAGCACCTAGGGCTTCAAACATAATCTTATTTAGCCCAAACATTTAAATGACTATATTGTAATATCCTGTTCCTGTGCCTGGATTGAGTGCTTGGCTTCACAATCAAATCAAGTGACACTACTCTTCTTTCAAGGCTGCCTCAGTTGTGTGAGATGTGCAGGTAAATGATGGATGGTCTAGGTAATTATGGAGTATACACAATGTGTGAGTATGGATTGATGTATTTACTCACCCTAATCTAAACTTATTCTAAAGCTAGAACATTTACTAGTCTTCTCAGTTTTCTGTTTGAAGTTTTTCTGATCACATGGCAGAGTGAATGAAAGCCAAACAGAAAAATTTGTTTTGCTTTTTATTCTCAAGGTGTTCGAGCCTATGGTTTTTAAATTTCTGTGATATAAATTTACACGATCTAGTTCAATCTATCATTTTTTCATACTTTCCATTCCTGTTACAGTTCTTTTGATTTTAGTGGACCAGATCCATCATCTGGTCATCTCTGTCATCTCTGGGGAGGAAAATATAATTGCTGAAAGAGGTGTGATCAATCGCATGAAGAGCTGTAAATATCAGAAAGAGACCTTAAACTATGGATCAGAATTCAGTGGGATGAAAAAGTGAAGAAACACTAAGATGTGTTCAGAATTGAGCTGCATTTTCAAGCAGGCAGTCTTGCTGCTTCCTTGACTAATCAAATCTCTTTACAAGCTAGAATTATGTAAGTCAGTAAGGCCAAACATCAGTACAGACACAGAAATCAAAATTGCAGATGAAAGGTAAGAAATGTTTTGTTGGTCAAGGTGATAGTACATTGGGAAAAAAAGTCCAAAAGAGCTTATTAAATGTGGAAGAGATTTAGTAAACTCAAGGAGGACATTCTGAATAGTGGGAGAGATACTAAAGAATGCAAGTTTTTGGGAGAGCTATCTCTGAATTCATCTGTAATTTTCTAGTTTTAATATCAGTAATAGTTTTGGCTATGCAATGAAAAAGTGCAATCTGTCTTTGTCAAGCAAGGTACAAAATAAAGCTCACAAGGGGATCAAGAAGAGATAGTTGCCTTTTGTTTTTGTCTTGATCTGTGTTTTTCCAATATCTCTCATCTTAATGTAGATTTTGAAGACCCTGAGAGGATTAGAAGTTTTGTGTAGGTCTGAATAAATATGACAGCAAAGCAACCCATTGAACTTTTATGAAAACGAGGAAGATAAGATACTTCTGTCAAACCACTTCTGCCACTTCTGGACTGGGATGGTTTTATTCAGTTACCAAAGAAACTGTAATTAGGGAGCAGTGCACAACCTCAGATGTCTTAGTCTTTAGATTTTTTTCTTTTTTATTGGAGGGTAGGGGTGGCGGTTTGGGAAAACCTGGAAAGCAACGCAAAATGGATTTCTATGAAAACGTTGATCCATACTAGCTATAACACAAGTCTTGTTAACTGGAACAGTTTAGCATACCTAGTGGCTTTGGGGTTTTTTTCAAACAAGGATAAATCTCTGTGCTCTCTATTTAAAAAAAAAAAAAAAGACCTCATTATTCTAAAATAAAAGTGTATTCCCATTAAACATTTTACATAAGCACTGATTGACAGCTCAGTAGCATCTAATTTGGATACAAAAATCAAATTGCACATTTTTATTTATGAACTGGTATGGTGAATGAAAATCCATGTGTGATCATTCATAAGAAGTTATCAGCTGTGGATACACATTTCTTTGAAACTGAGACAAAATTTCACAGCAAATTCAGCTACGGCAAACAGACTGTATTTTGTTCTTCTGTTATATCATAAGTCAAGGTTAATCAGTAATGAATATAAGCTGGGAACCATAGCTACTGATTAAACATCAAAGCCATCTGCGCCATGTCACTAAGGTCCAATATAAAATAACCATAATTATTAATACCTTTTGGTGTGCTTTAAAAATTATTACTTGTGAAATGAATTTTCCAAATGTAAACTCACTTCCAAGGGACAAAGTAAAGGTCTAAAAAGCCTTTGTGAGTTAATGCTGGAATTTAATTAGTGCTGCCTAAAGTGGCTCTACAGTCTCCAAGTATGCTGAAAAAGAAAAAACTGTAAAACTAATTTTCTATGTCTTACTGGTATTCTAATATGAATATAAGCTATTAGAGTAATAAACTCAGTTCTAATTAGGAACACTGGAACTCTCAAAAAGAACAAAATCTGGAGTTCAATAAATGCGGTATTTTTGGAACGGTATGTATGAAGTGGAAATCTTGGTTTCAGCCATCCCATATTGTATGGAAGGAAACTTTAAAAGATCAGGGAGTAATCCTGAGAACTGTAAGTGAGAGTTGGTTGCTCTTGGCACTTACCTTTACGATACCTTGTAAACTCCACAAGATAAAATGTAAGTAATTTCAAATAGACTGTCTGATATAAAACAAACATTGTAATTCTGCATGAAGCATGCTAGTTTGCTGTGATTGTGAGTCTCGTGTAGTTGCTGGATAACAAGGATGCACACCATTATATGACACTTTCTTAGAATCAACAATATAATACGGCTAGGCAAAATCTGTCCACAGAAAAAAAGTGAGTTTTGTCCAAATGAAACACTTGCTACCAGCCCCACCTCAGAATGTTCCTGGGATGACTGGCATATTCATTCATAAATGCCTAGTAGGCCAATAGATGTACCTCAAGCTCAGAAAAAATTGCACCATCTCAGTAGGATGAAGCTGTGATAGATTTCTATAAACACTTGTAGGTTGCTCTTGTCTTCTAAAGGGTAAATGCATGCTGATGGAATCATAGAATTACTTAGGTTGGAAAAGACCTTTAAGTGCATAGAGTTTAATCATAAACTAGTGCTGCAAAGTCCATTATTAAACTATGTCCCCAAGTGCCACATTTACATGTCTTTTGAACACCTCCAGGGATATTAACTCCACCACACTGGGTAGCCTGTTTCAGTGCTTTACAACAATTTCCATGAAGAAATTTTTTCTTCAATCCCATCTAAAACTCCTCAGGTGCAACCTGAAGCTGTTTCCTCTTATACTATGATTGGTTACTTAGGAGAAGAGACCTGCTTACAACTTTCTGTCAGGATGTTCACTACTTCTGCACTCTAGAGATAGTAAAGAACAGTGCAATCTTAAATTGGAGCGGAATTAAAGGTAAATCTGACAATGCTTAGCCAGTTTGTAAAGAGCGCTGTAACAGGGTGGGGCACAACACAAGCATGTGCTTCTCTCCTCTCCTATATGTTCTTTCCAAAGGGAAATATGGCTTTATGTTCTAGGTAAGGTGCAGCCAATTCTGCGTAACTCCAGGCATATCTCTGATTTAAGATTAGATGCAGTGGACCAGAGAACGAGTTGGTATACCCTTTTCAGACTAAAACACTGCAGTTACAAGTCTTCAAGCAAAATCTGAAGAAGTACATCATGCTGGTTTTATTAACTCTAAAAGAAAACACGGAATGCAGACTATACATGGAGAGCAAGTATGCACCATTAAAAAAGAACTACCAGTAACTAAAGAGCTGTAAGTAAAACAAGCTTATTGGTTTCTCTATGTGCTTTTGTGTCCTTTCAACTCCAATGAAATATGTGTTACATCAGCTTCTATTCATACCACACTTAATCAACCACTTACCACTCTAAGCATTTTATATACTGGGTTTTTTTGCATGGGGACTAAACTCTTACTGATGTCATTTCATAGAAGTATATTGAATTGCACCACGAATTAATTTGGCCCTGCACCTCTGCAGCTGTGTGGAAGATGTTGGCTTTTCACCAAGTTCACACAAAGATGGAAATATTCATTTTCCATCAGTAATTTGCAGCTCCCACATTTGTCAAAAGCAAAAAGCATATTTTTACTTCCTTATTTATTTTTCCCATGAATACTGCTTTTTGCATTGCACAAACAGAAAAAAAACACAAATAGAAAATACAGCTATCTCCAATCATAAAAAAATCTGAAAATTAATGAAAACTTGCAAATATGTTAGAAGACACAGTCTGAACACTTTGAAGTGAATTTCTGTACAATTCAGAGAATTCTGACAAAATTTATTCTCTACGAAATCCTAACAAACTTTCCTCTGCTTTCACAATGGTGCTTGCTCATGGCAATGAATATCCACACAAGCTCTTTATCTTTGAAGGTCAGAGCCTAAAAAATTATTTTTGAAAGCCTCCTATTGCGACCCATGGAGGCAGAGATAAAGTTGAACAGGACTGGTCCTGACATTGAGCTAATTTAGTCCTCAAGAGTCATCTTGGATTCTATGATCTAGCAGTATAGTAGTCAACAAAGGTCTATGGTCAACAAGAATTGGGCAGAAACTGTAGGTTGGAACTGATAGTCACAAATTTATTAAATTACTTCAATAAAATAAACATTTAAATGAGCATTAAGAAGATATATTACTGTACTCTCAACAAGTGACACATGAACCATGTTCCAGTACAAAGCACAAGCCCTTCTGAGCTTTTAGCACCGCATTGCCAGACCTTTGTAGAGGGGTAGCTACATAAAATTCCCAAATAAGGCACAAAGACAGGTGGCGTCCACCTAGGGAGAGAGTGTGGCATTGTTGACAGGGCTGCGCTGTGAGAGTGAAATGTGTGTCTGAACTTGGGCGTTCACTGGACCCGTAGGGATAAATGTTGCCTTCCACTGGTTTACCATGTTATGTAAGGTCCTCAGGTAAGACTTGTATTAAGACTGAAATCTCACTGTTTTATCTCTTAATTTTAAATTACAGTCATTGTAAGCTCTTTTAGAGTCCAAGTGCTTTTAAATGATAAGTCTCCTTTATAGTTTCTCAGGGTCTGTAACAAGGATGCCAGGAGTAGTAAGAAAATCATAATCCCGTGGATTCGGGGGACAACACTTTTAGGGGCTTTATTAAAGTTTGGGGTTTATCCCTTGATATTACACTGGGTTCTGATAAAATCTTGCTCAACAGCAATTGCCAAGCCATGTCATAATTCTGTACTCTTTCCTCTTCCAGATTATCATTCTCAGACTATACACACCTGTACCAGTGAGTCTCTTCCACATGCTTGCTAGAGGTAGCTGAGAATTCTCCAGGGAAGTCAAAACTATCTTTGTCAAAAGATAAATTCAGAAGCAATTCCCAGTTCAATAGAAGTCTGAAAATACCGTGAGATTGTCAAACAAAATTTTTGACATTTTCCATGGAGAAAATTACATTTTTGAATTTTGAAAATTTTCATAAGATGGAAAAAACTATTTTTGTGCGTCTCTGTCAGCTCACACAAGAATAGATGAAGAGCTGAAATGTGGCTTTTCCTTGCTGGTTGGGAGTAGCAGTAATTTTTTAATGAAGAGTCATCCCAATACATTCCTCAATCCAAGCTGTTTGTCAGTATAGGCATACAGGGCCAATAACCAAGGCCTTGTGTCTTGGGAATCTCTTCTGCTTAACTGGGTTCTCAGAAATTAAAAGTTATGAGTTTGATAGAGCAACTGTTCACTGCTACCCCGTGAAGTGCTATTGGATCTTCTCTGTTCCCCCTGCATTCAAGATAGAAAGAACATTTTATGAGCATCAAGCATTCTCCTTCAGATTCCATTAACACAAGCTGAACAATGTCTTATGGATATTATATCACATTATTTAGAGTAGAACTTGCTGTTCCCTATATATATTTTTCATTATTTTGTAAGGAAGTTGTTACTTTCCATAGACTCTGCTCTTTTTTACAGAAAAAATTATCCACCTTAAAAGGTGTAAAATTCTGTCAGCCTTAGTCACACCAGACAGCATGCCATGCTGTATTGGCATGGTCGCAGCAGAAACAGGTGTGATAGACCTGGTGGTGAATGCCTTTCTCTATTCAGACAGACCATTTTCATAGCAAAAATGTGGGACCCAGCTTTCTGAAATGCTAAAGTTATTGTCTTTCCAAACATCTGAAAAATATTGATCCTACCTGTGTTTCACTGCCTTCAAAACACGAGTAGGTTTGCAACAGCTCAACAGCTAAAGTCAATAAAATGTGGTCACAGTTGTGAGATGAAAAAATACAATTAACACCTTCACATCTTCAGTGGACCACAAAATCATTCAGATTTTGGCCTTTTTTTCTATTTCAGTGTGGCAGCTACCCAAGGCCAGTACTATTGATGCACCATGTTGATGTCACTACAATTTACCTGGCTTTAATCTGGGACCGAAATGCACAAGCCCTTGGCCTTTTTGAAACCCAGAAGATGCTACTGTTGTTCTCTCCTATATACAATTAAAACCTGGCATGAAAGAGGACAAGCATAAAAAGGAGGGAGCATAACCTCATTTTTGAAAATGTAGATTTTATCTCTAGATATTCCTGTTGATTCCCAGCCCACAATATTGGGGTCAATGCTTGAAAAATTGATGGAGGTTGTAGAGGGAAAAAACCCAAAGTTAGACATCATTCAATTCTACTGATGATGAGCTTAATTAAAGAAGAAAAAAGTAATGTCTACATAGAAAATTCCTCAATCAAACACCCTGATGGTCCCATGTGATGCTCGCAGTAAACAAATAAATAACTCAGAGACTGTGCAGTTTGAAGTTTTCTAAATAACTTCCCAGTATCTGGTATAGCTCTCTATCATGCTGTAAACACACCACATCAGAGGACCAGTTCTAAGAGAAAAGAAAGGACCTAGATGGTCTTATAACTATAATAAAAGGTTAATAAAAATACTTGTTACTAAAAATATTGATAAAATACAAGCATTAGAGCACCACTGGGAGAGTAATGATTAAATTATCTGATTCAAAGAAGATACCTGTATTGTGTAATAAACACTAACATTAGAGCCTGACTTGTAGCAATAATAACCAGCAACTGATTATAAGCACTTTGCCTTCAGTGTTTATTTGTCTGCACCTGGGTATTGCTGCTTGGCAATAATTGGACTCTAATCACTCAAGCAAGCTGTAAATTTACCAAGTGTGAGCAAAACATTGCTATGTTCTGTTTACTCAAGAACAAACATATTTCATTCAGAGAAAAGATGCCTGGTTGCCTTGTCTGACTTAGGAAAAAAAATGAACTCTGCAAAATAAAATAAAGCTGACCATTTTCTTTTGCTTGCTTCTATGGTACTTACATGATAAATTGTCCAGACTGTTTGGGGTACAGAAATATTTTTCTACAATTTTAGGAAGTCTGGTAGTAACCTACAATATGGAGGCATCTTCCAATATACCTTACTCTTGGCAAGTCTTTTAGAAAAATAAATGTCTTTTGAATGGCAGTATATTAAGAAATGCCAATCATCTGATATTGCTGTGAGCTCTCATGCAGTTGATGAATGGATGCTATCTTTTCAAAGGGCTGGAGTTTTTTGCTTGGTTTTGGAATTGGGTTGTTTTTGGTTCTGAGGCCAGTTTCAGAGGAGAAAAAAGGTAGGATCAAACATTTACGAGTAGCTCATTAGCACCTCTAGTGTTTGCCAAAGTCTTGATCAAATGCAGCTCCTGCAGAAATTGTATATAAACGGTACATTTAGGAAAGCACTCGTCCTTTTAAAGGGAGGAATGACCCTCTTGTGAGGATAAACTAAATTGTTAGATTTATAAATATTCCCTTAAACAGACGCTTATATATATTTTTAACCAGTCAGGTATTAAGTGGTGTGCTTAAAATCTGTCCTATGGACTTTGCTATGATGGGTGCTAAAGAAATGCATAATTAAAAACGAAAAAGGCTTTTAGAGCCTGTTTACTTCAGTGACTACTGTGAAACAAATGTTTCTTTCTCCTTGCATCGCCCACCCACAGAAAGGGAATAGAACAAAGATGGCTCTGTCAGGCCTCTTTCCACTAGAGAACGCCTTGAGAGGCCAGAATGTATTAGGGCCCTGCTGAGCCTATTCAGCTTCACATAACACTTATACACACCGTACAACTAATTACATGTCAGATTAGCGATTTCATTATTACCACACTACCACTAATTAAAACTGCTTTGATATTTCTCAAGTAGTTTTGTGTGTTTACACAGTTTTAAAGTCTGTTTTTTTGAAATTTTTTTTAGAAAAATCAAATTAGTAATATTTAAAGGGTGAAAATAACAAGTAAAATCTATGCTGTCACTTTTCTCCTGCAAACCAACTTTTTTACTGGTGAATTCTAAGTGTAAAGTCCCAACCGTATCTTAATCTGCAAATTGATAGATTCATGTTGGCTTTCCATTCCTAACACTGCCCAAAGCTCAAGTTATCCAAGAAAATTACAAAAGTTACATCATTTTAATCTACATTCATCATTTTAATTGCCTGAATCTTCACTTAGACAAAGTAGCACTGTAGTTTTATGGTATTTGATTAATGAGGGCAAGAAAATTGAAGTTTTGCAATAAAACTAAAAAAAAAAAAAAATCAACAGACTTTTATAGTTTTTTCCCTTATGATTTTAATTTAATGGCTCGTGTTTTCATTACTGCAGAGGCTGTACACTTTAGCTTGCAATTATGTCCCATCTGTGAAGCACTGTGTTATTACAGTTTATTCTAGTAGCTTTTCAATCACTTTTGAGTTGTGCTTTACAAGTATTCTTGCAGCAGGTGGGCTTACTGGCATGGGACCAGAAATACACAAAGCGCAAAGCTGGAGTTTAATGGCAGCCATATGCATGTGGCACAGAGCGCCAGCCTTCCCCCATATGCTGCTAAGCAGCCCCTTCAGCCTGCCAGTCACTCTTCTTACTGACTACAGTCTCTAAGTAGTTTTCTGCCAGGGAAAAATATACCAAGGCAGCAAATTTCTCCAGTGCACCATCCTTATTACTGAGACAACCCTGTCATTAGCAAAAGCACAATGAACCTGATCTGGAGATGCATACCAATTAGGTTGCATGGAGCACTTTTCCTTCTTATCTCTATGGAAACTCGGCCTCCCTGGCTGCAGTGGACAATCAGTAATGTTTCATCCACCCATATGTCACCTAGTTAACACTGTACACTTTTATGTGAACCAAAAATCTGCTCTAACCCTCTCAACAGCGCAAAGTAAAGAAATAAAAGAAAGGGACCGAGCAAAGTGCCCCGCACGGTTCTGAGAAAGTGCGTCTTTGCGGCGTGCAAACCTGCACAGTCAGCACCCCTGACCAAAGATAAAGCGGCGACAATTGTAACTTTAGCTGGGAAGAACACAAAATCTACATTTGACATTCCAGTTCTAAATCTGAGGAAGCTTCTGTAAGTAACTCGAAGCCAACTTCCCTGTTACAATAGGTACAGTCTTTAAAACCTCATAAAAATGCTGTGCCACCTGCTTTGTCCAGAAGAATGTTTTGTACTACTGCCCTTCACATACCAGTCTTAAGTGTATTTCCCCTATGTACCTAAGGTATTTTTAAAAAACTAAATTTTTACCCTGAGATTCACGAATATTGACGTTCATGTTTCCCTGACTAAAAAGGAATGTCTTTGGGTATAAAAAAATGCACCTGATTCATTCCTTCTGTGCTTATTTTTATGCCTTAAGTATTTGCTCTCATTCTTACATTTCTTTGTTTGGAAACAGCAGTGGAAGGGATTGGGGCAAGATTGGCATAATATTGATTTTAGCTGCTGCAGGTTTTATCTGCATTTTACTGTAAGAGAATGGATGCCAATAGATATGCCACAGCTGCATCAAAAGCTACAGTTTTGATAGCACACATACCACATACATTAGTAAAATACAGGCTCTTCAAGGCAAGAGAAGGTGTTTCTTAGCCTTTTACAATCCATGTTTCTCACCTACAGTGGCTACACACCCCTATTTGCTTTGTTCTACAGTATTGTATCTTCATTTTGTATAACAGATATCAAATAATAATGTGTGGAATACCTGTACTTCATGCCCACTGAACAACAATACCTTTCCTAGGAAAGAATGTCATCTTTATAGAAACATATATTTGTAATTAGCAAAGGAACAAATGTTGACAAAAAAATAGAACAGGTCATAAATATCAGAAGGAAAAAAAAGGAAATCTCCTTTTGAAAGCATGCATATCTGAGTACAGACTTTAAGAATACTCCAGATTAAAAGCAATTAATGTGCTTGATATGGGCAGTGGCATATCAGCAGAGGTAAACTCCTATTCCAGATGAACAAATGCTTAAAAAAACCTGAATGGAATTAAAATGGCATCTATCAAACAATAGGTGTTGAAAAATAAAGACAAATTGAGAACTGGTGGTGACTTAGGAAGGTGTGTGAAAAGAAAAGTGAAGAAAGAGGAGCTCAAGGAATGCTGGATTCTCTCTCAGAATTGACTAGACTTATGTCAGTGCTATTGATATTCCCTTGATACTGTCACTTATAGAACATTTATTTTTTATTACAAAAGCAATTCTGGATATGTGTAAAATTCTAAGTCTTCTAGTGGGAGCCATTTAAAACTGAATAATGCTGTCCTGAGGGGATTGTACTACTCTTTGGGTTTTGTTTTTAGGTTTAACTCATCACATGGAAAACTTTTTCTTCAGGAGTAATTATTAATAGTTGTGACCCTTGAGAACAATGGGGAAAGAGTTAGTAGGGAGCTGTACATTCAGATGTTAAATACACTCTTAGGAAAACAGAAAGGACTAGAAATCAGATTGAAAGAGGCCAGTAGAATTTTGGCCAGTCTAGTCAGGTTTGTCACCAACCTGCCATTCAGCTATTTATGGGTTGCTACAAGCAGAGATTCAGACAATTTATTTGGAGATTTTTATTTTAGAGATACAATAATATATTTTATATTTGTTTCTGTAAAAGATGTCATACCTGATGTGAGT
Source organism: Serilophus lunatus (assembly GCA_013399895.1). NCBI lineage: Eukaryota > Metazoa > Chordata > Aves > Passeriformes > Eurylaimidae > Serilophus > Serilophus lunatus. Next base: position 6,235 of record VXBA01006271.1, on the reverse strand, counting down.
GTTTTCCTTTATCAGATCAAGAGAAAAAGAAAGACAGAAAATAACTTAAATATTTCACCTGCTTCTCTTTCAGATAAGAAATCCATTGGGTTTCTCAGCCTGCCAAATGAGGCCTTATATGCTTGCTGTATTTGTATCCTATATCCTAGAAGGTTAATGTTACAATAACGGCCCAATTCTTTGCTTAGTTAATAGGGTAATGAACACTTTTAAATGGTGCTTCTTTTTTTTTTTCTTTTAGTATGCAGAAATTATACACATTTTAGTCTACAAAACAATGACTGAAAATACACTGTAAACAATTTCTAGGAAACAGAAAAAAAATTATATTAATGGAGTTTTTATTGTTATTTAGCAGAGACAAAGACATCTTAAAATTAACTATTTTGCTAAAAAAGGACCCAAGAAATTTGATGCAAAACCAAAACTTTTTTCGACCATGGTGAAATATAAACTATTCACAGAAGATGGAAATGTATATAGTGGAATAAAAATAACTACTCTAGAGTTCAAAGTGCTTAGCATTTCTGTCATACTTCTGTGATACCTGTGATTGTTGTGTAATGAAATACAGAAATCCTCATATATAGTTGGCTGTCATGCTATGGAGATGTGTTCCTAGTATGCCTTTTCAAACCTGTCCTTAATTCCTGTCAGGAACAACATTTAAATCCTTGTATCACAGAACCTTTTTTTTTTTTTCCCCTTTTCTTGATTTATTTCACACTTTATCTTTGCTTAAGGCAAATTCAACTTTTTTTTTTCTTTTTCTTTTATTGAGGGAATTTAGTGAGAAGTTTTCAGCAGGTGGGTAAAAACTGCTCCTTCACCTTGTTGTTTACGATGTTTGTATAGCATCCTCTGAATTCAGAATAGGTCATTTTAGAATCTGAGGTTATTTCAGTAAAGAAAGGAAGTAATGTATTTGTCAGTCTTCACAGGCATAGGATAAAATAAACTTGAGTCAGCATAACTACACAATATTTTTACTTGGAGATGTGAGGATAAGTTCAATATAGTACCCTGTAATTTTTTTTTATATATATTATATCATTGGTACTATGCCAAGGTTATACGTTTTGCTTTCTGGTGTTGCTCTACAACTTAGTGGGCACAATCTCGATGCAAAACCAGGGAAGCAAGTTTCTCTGGTACAAACTGGGCTCTGCTAAGGACTTGAGGAGGGGGGGAAAGATGTTTGAGCTGCTTTTCTTCGATATGACTTCAGAGCAATATCAGGAGCATCAGGGGGCATATGCTGAGTTACAGCAACCACAAAATTCCCGTAGAAAACAGATAAAGTACAAAAGGTTTACCTGCCTTCTGATAAAACCAATCTAACTTTAGATTCCAAGTCAAAGAGATGAGTTAGGAGCTCGCCAAACTCATTTCACCCTAAAATCAGTGAAGAAGAAAGCCTTTAGGCTGACAGCAACCTGAGTCTGAGTCTTCTTTCAAAGGCAAACTTTACTCTCCAGGGGCAGTCATGCAGTCTGCAACAAATACGCTACTAGCGTTACCTTCTCAGCATGGGAGTAACCTAGACACGACCGACTTTCCTTTTCCAGAGCAACATGGCACACTGCAGCACCCTGCCCGGAGACTCACTGCATTGTTTGTAGTTAAAGTTATTGCATTGTTTAGGTCAGAAAAGACTTTCAAAATCATTGAGTCAAACTATTAACCTAACTCTTCCAAGTCCACCACTAAACCATGCCCCCAAGTGCCATATCTACTTGTCTTTTAAATACCTCCAGGGATGGTGACTCCACTACTTCCCTGGGCGGCCTGTTCCAATGCTTCACAGCCCTTTTAGAGAAGAAATTTTTTCCTAATGTAAAATCTAAATCTTCTCTGGCAGAACCTGAGGCTGTTTCCTCTCATCCTATTACTTGTTACTTGGGAGAAGAGGCAGATCCCCACCTGAATACAACCTACTTTCAGGTAGTTGTAGAGTGCTAAGGTCTTCCCTGAGTCTCTTCTTCTTCAGGCTAAACAACCTCAGTTCCCTAAACCACAAATACTGCTACATCAGTGAGAGTTTCCTTAGAATGAGTTTACTGTTGATGGAACTGATCTGAGTGACCAGTCTACAAAATGAAGTTGTCTATTTATACCAGCCTTTACTGAAATGGCCTTCAATTTCCAGCTATTTGAAACCATAGCTTCTTTTTCAAGAAGGCCAAGTTACTTACAAAATAAAGGAGGGTTTTTATGCTTTTTTTTCTCTCTGGTGCAGAGTGAAAACACCACCTCAGCTGATTGCTTCTGATGATGCCAAATGCTGACTAATATTGAATTCAACTTGGGTGTAAAGCAAGGCAGCATGGAAAATTACTGTATATTTGTCTATATCCACCATCCTGCAAAAAATAAAACCTATTCAGCAACTATTGGTTTAATATTATCTTGTAAGGGGAAAAGATCATACAAGTATACTGATGAAAATTAACACTGAAAATCCAGAAAATTTACAAGGAAATAAAATTCTTTGGGAAGCACTAAAACGCAGTCATGATCATTACACAGGGCTTGAAGTCCATTTCTGCCACTATTCTTGAGAACAACCAGAGATGCAGTGTGATTTCCATTCACAAAATAGGCTCTTTGTGATTTGTGCCCAAAAATGCAAAAAGTATTTTTCTGCTCTTCAAAAAAAATATAGCCTAAAGGCATCTCCTTCATTATTTTATCATATAGAGACAACAAAAAACTCTGTTTCCGAAAGTCCAAGATCCAGAAAGCAGTAAAATTATTCAAGAAAACTAAGAATATTCTTCATCTCCCTTATATATACCAAGCACAAACTGATGCAGTTTTGTACATCATGGAGAAAGGCTTTTCTAGTAAAGATGTGACTTCCAGAGCTTATTTAGAGTGGTGAAGAGGAACACTGCACATAATATAGCAATTGTGGTACATTTGCTTGGAATAAATGTAAATTTTTTGGAGGGAATATTCTAAAAAATGTTACTTAATATGGAGAGTTCCAAAGTTAGTGTAGAGATGAAATATCAAAATTATTGTCAGATATATTGTATAATTTATTATATCAGATACAAAATCAATATTTAGGCTTAAATTTTCTTTGCAATTACCATCAGACTGGATGGGAAATGCAAGCTATTTATCATCAGAAATCCTGAAGATCTGAGGAAATATGTTAATACAAAGATGATCTTACAGTTGAGGAAAATTGGTGAAGTTAAGATGATGATATTTCAAGGGGCAATAGCTAGCTCATAATGACTTCAGTAAATTAAGAGGGGTCTTGAATATTTTTTCATCTTTAATTATGTTTCTCTAGTTTTTGGCCAAATCATTACTGACACATAAACATTCGTTTTAGAGTCTGTTTGGGAGCTGATTGTTCTAAGCCTATTTTTTTGTTTCCAATATAAATTGATACAACACATAAAGAAGCTTCATTGCAAATTTGCAACTTTGCAGAACTTTTGCTAAGTTTGTGACAAAAAATAACAGTGTGCTATTTATTCAGCTTTAAGTCATGTAAATTAGAATGTTAAATAGCATTTTATGCATATTGATTGCTTCAGGATATCTGTACTAGCTCTTCTTTGGATTTTTTTCCAGTTGAGCTACATAGTTGAATACTTAGACTGTATCATGTAATTTCTGTTCTCTTGAATAATCCAAGAAGCACACACATGTACTTACAGGTATACTCATTTCTCTACATATGCGCCTACATTTATATACCCACTTATGTTTACATACATGTATATGCATTTGTGCATTCACATTGACAGACACATAAACACACATTCCTGACATGTCTGCTTATATCACTATTTCACAGAATCATAGAATATGCTGAGTTGGAAGGGAACCACAAGGATCTTCAAGTCCAACCTTTAGCCCTGCACAGGATCACCCCCCAGGAGTCACACCATGTGCCTAAGAGCATTGTCTAAATGCTTCTTGAACTCTGGCAGCCTTGGTGCTGTGACCACTTCCCCAGGGAGCCTATTCTGGCACCCAACCACCCTCTGGGTGAGGAACATTTTTCTAATCTGACCTAAACCTCCTCCGACTCAACTTTAGGACATTCCCTTGCGTTCTGTCACTGATCACCATAGAGAAGAGATCAGTGCCTATCCCCCTTCTTCCCCTCGCGTGGAAGCTGCAGACTCTAACAAGGTGTCCCCTCAGTCTCCTCTTCTCCGGGCCTCCTCACAGACCAATTCATCTCAGCCGCTCCTCATACGGCTTTCCCTCAAGGCTCTTTTCCATCCAGTTGCAATCTCTACCACTGCTTATCTTCATTTCACATTAGCATGCTTCAGAAAGGGGGTAACCTTTGTGGGAATTTGCAAAAATTGAAAATCAGGATGCTCAAATCAAAGTATGATTAAGATTCACCCAAAATACTATGGGTCTTCCTTCCTGGTTACTGATTCAGCCACTATCTTATGTTGTAAGGACTCCTTTTGTCATCCAAACTAGGATACCTTTCTCCAGCAAAACACACACACATAAAAGCATGAGAAGTTTAAGGAAAACTGACTTGCTTCCGCTACATGGTACATGCACTTTATGAGAAAATTATTTACCTTGCCTTTCATTTTTCCTTGAAAATGTCTTGCATGAATCTTTTTCCTGGTTTATATGCCATGCTATACTCAAAGCATTTTCATTTTTTAAAGACTCTGTTTTCAGGCAGGAGCACCCTCAGGGAATCAATAATCTGCTGTGGTAACGGCACACTTCTCTGGCCAGACATATCCAGCCCATAAAACATACCTCTTCCTACAAGGAACACTTCCCTTCCCCTTCCCCATCATTAAATCTATTCCTCAAATCAATGCACATATATTAATTATGCTTTAAAAGCAAACCTGATATCCAAGCCTAACAGACAGCAGAAATAGGCATCATCCTCTCTAGGCCCGGGCAGGAGACGTGCAGCATGCTATCCTTAGAGGAAGAGAAGATGCAAACCACTTCTCTCATCACTTTTTCTTTCTGCCTGCCTGCTAGGTAGTCTGAGGGAAGCAATGGAGAGATGTGTCTACAGACAAATTAGGACTGATGAGCAATTAGCTAAGCTGATGTACAGACTTCCTCCATGTGGGTGAAAGGGCAGTGGAGCTCGACTCTGCACTGCTAAACAATGCGACGGGTTTCTGGCATGGCACTGGCTCATGCTTTCCACCAAGAAATGACTGAGGTCCGTTCCCTGTATCATCTTGAGCCCAGAACCAGTTCCAGGCACTGGTTTGCACATGGCCACACTGATGTGGATGTCCATCACGACCATGGGTGGCTCTGTGACTACACCTACTTGTGCTTTTTGCCATCAACCTGCCCAACACCTGTCATAGTTAACAGGGATATGCCAGCAACTTTCTAGGGTTAACTGTCCATGACTCTAGAAAGTAGGATATCTGCTGGGCAGCTGGGCAGGATAAGACCAAAAAGATGAAGTAAAGGAAAGAAAAAAAGAGTTATCTCTTTTCTTCCCACTTTACACAGGTTACTTAGTCCTCTCCAGTAGAGTGGAAGAGCTATTCCAGTTTTGCATTTCAGGTACACAGCTTTCCTAAAAGAATTATGGGATCACTGCAGCCACATATGACTTACATGAGGGCAATTCTCCACCTTGTCCTTTAAAGGCAAGATAGTACAGCAGGAGGACCTAAAATAAAACAACTGGCAGAAGCAGCAATAGGAAAAGTTAGGAAAGAAAATGGTATTTATAGAAAATTGTGTAATACCTGTCCTTCAATGAGAGACATATGATCATAGAATCACAGAGTCACAGAATGTTCTGAGTTGGAAGGGAACCCACAAGGACTATCAAAGTCCGAGTCCTGGCCCTGTACAGGAGAGACACAAGAATCCATGTAAACTGCAATGTTGTCCACATCCATGATATCATTCTATGTTTAGTGTTGTTTTCTTTCTTATACCTCACATCTGAATTGATTATCTGACAATGTCAGCTTCATTAGAAACAAAAAAATAGGCAGTATCATAGTCCTGGATGTAGAGAACAGTTTAAAATGTAACACGTATTTCCCTCAATCAGACAAAATATGCTAAATCACAAAAAAAACCTTGTGTTTTTTCATTATTTTTTTCAGTACCTCACTTCTCCACAGACACCCCCTTGTCGCGGGGGAGAAGCTTGCGTGCCCTTATGAGTTTGCGAGCTATGCTGGCGTTGGCATATGCCTGTGGTAGGGTCACCCAGGCCAGACAGGTCTCAACT